>JASXTE010000014.1:18070655-18432050 GCA_030280995.1 Hemileia vastatrix
AAAAAACCACCAAAAACCTCCAATAAATCCCAAGATACTTAGAAAAATCCACCATGACTACTAAAACCCTTAAAACACAAAAATAAGATATGCCAACATTGTGACATAAAATATAGAGCCGAATTAGCTATACTTAATTTTACTAAGCACTTAACCCTAAGACTTAAGATTAGCCCATAAAACAAAAAAAAATTAAACAGCTATCTTTTAGAAATGAAAAGTGAGTAAATGACCCCTTACAACTTGGAATATGAAAAAAATCATCAAGAAAGATGGTATCACTTACCAGCATCATGTTTCTCCAAAAATTCTTTGATAGAAAAAAAGGGGTTTGAGATGAAGTATCATATTTACTTCTTCTTTGAGAGTGGAAAGTTAAACTACTTGAAGCCCTTTGCTTTTTGTTCAAGGTCACATTTTTCTCCTCATCATTGTTTCTGGCTTCTGAATCAGTTGATTGTGGCTCCTGCATTTGTTCTTCAGCCTTTTTAGAAATAAGAAAATGCAAATAAAAAAAATTTGTAAGATAAAAGAAAAAATATATATTTGAGTTAGATCAGGTTGGTTTATATTGCCATAAGGATCTATTGAAAAGATATCTTCATTTGTGGAAGTTAAATGAGGGGAGGCTTGAGCAGAAGAAGAAGGAAAAAGATTTCTTTTGACATAATGTTTGGAGATGGAATCTTCACCATCCAACATGTTTTCAGGATTAACATCAGCTTGCTCTCCAAAAATAGCATCCATCTCTTTAAAGTAAGGACATAAAGAATCAAGTTTATTGTCTATGGATTTGATGCCCTTACTGATATTGAGGTCAGTAATACCAAAACCAGTAGAAGATGAAAGAGTCTTTGCCTTCTTGTATTTGGCTCGATAATGCTTGAAGCATTCAGACATCTGTTTAGGTAAAAGACTTATTCTTCCATTGGTCTTATTCCACAATTCATTGGCCATTAGTAGATGACCATTAACATTTGATGCAGGGGGATGTCCTACTTTAGTTGCATTTTCGGTACCAAAACAAGAATCATAGTTAGATTTAGTTTTCAGCCAGTTGATAAGAATGTGATGATCATCTTTTTTTAATTGAACAGTCTTTGATTTCTTGACTGAGCGGGGGAAAGAGGGAGTAGTGCAATTTGAAGAGCAACTGCTGGAAGGCTGCCTTTGAGAAGATCTATGATGACGAGGCATGTTAAAATAATTGAAGATGAAAAGGAGCAAAAACAAGCAGATGAGATAGCAAGGTGTTCTGAATGGAGAGAATAGACAGGATGAGATGATAATGGGAGTGCGCAGCAAGGTAGAAGGTATATCCAGAGAGTAGTCAAAGATGTGGTTATGAATGAAAGTAGGCCAAGATGTGGTTATGACAGAAAGTTGTCCAATATGTGGTGATGAATAATTGAGTAGAAAAATGTCGGATAAGAGGTCAACTTTGACACATAAAATGTCTAATAACCCAATTACTAGCAAAAATAACTGAGGAAAATAATAGGGGGTATCAAAGTTAGAAATCTTCCATTTCAGAATACCTTTTTTTTCCACCAAATGAACCATGATTATTTTTTTAAAATATGCCATATTGTGCCCCCAAAACACCTTTTTACTGAGAATTAATGTCAAGTTTGTGTCCTTCTTTTTGTGTTGTGGAATCCCATTTAAATAATTACAAATTTCTAACTTTGATACCCCCTAATTGGTGTATAAGGATTTTTATCAGCAATTAATTTAATTGCGGATTGGTCAACTTTGATACCCCCCAATTTTATTTATTTATTTTTGATAGTGTCTTTGTTTTTGCTCGTTGATGAAACCCAAAGTAATATATTTTTTTGAGCAAAAAAATAGTATCGAGGCAACAAAAATGTAGAAAGAGATATAGATATACAGCCATATTGGCAACTCTTGGTGCAGCAAGCCAACAAGAGGGCAAGTTAGGCATAGCATTTTTGACTGACAGAGACTGACATATCTGACATTTATTACAGTTCTGTCAGTGTTCGGCAACCAGTCTACGATTGATCAACACCACCATGCTGCCACCAGGTCTCCCCTACCCAGGTTTCCCTCCTCCCATCCACCTCATCCACTCATCTATCCTTTTGATCGAATCAACCCCTTCCTCGTGGATGAGGTGGATGGGAGGAGGGAAACCTGGGTAGGGGAGACCTGGTGGCAGCATGGTGGTGTGGATTGATTGTAGACTGGTCGCCGAACACTGACAGATCTGTAATAAATGTCAGATATGTCAGTCTCTGTCAGTCAAAAATGCTGTGCCTAACTCGCCCTTTTGTTGGCTTGCTGCACCAAGAGTTGCCAATATGGCTGTATATTCCATCATGAAAAGAAGAATGATAGAAACGGAAAATAGAAAAATGGAGAAATGTTATTATTATTATTAATATTTTTTTTCATTATCCAGATCATTCCCTCCTGCGGTAATGAAACCAAGAGTTGGAGTGCTATATCCAGCATGATGTTTAATTAAAACGGGGGAGAGAAGCCAGTCGATCAAAGGTATCCCTCGTTTTTTTTACCGCTAAACAATTTACCCTATCTCCTTGAAACCCATCCCTGCCTTTGGTTTTTCTTTTATCCTAAATATTTGCCTTATTTCGCTAACTTCCAGATTATTTATCGTATCTTAAATTTGTTGGGAAAAAAAACATATTCCACTACCATCCATTTTTATCTTCTATTGTTTCTAATTCAGTTCTAGAATAAATTAAGTAAATGTGTTAGTCAAAATGAAAAAAAAAGAATGAAGTGCCTCGGTTGGTGATATATGAGAGAGACAATCATAATTTCCCAAAAGATTAGTTGTGGAATTTTCGTGGAAGTCTAGCCAGTGAAGCTAAAGCTCTAAAAGCCAAAGAAATGTGGCCAGGAAATCGTGCTAAACAAGATTCCATAGTTTGTGGATTGTTTGCGCAGGAGAAAACCAAAAACACAAGGTTAGTGATCGCGGGATTAAAGCGCGTCATGACTCCAACCTTGAGGATATATCTGTCACCGTTTTTCGTCCTGCGTCGATTTAGCGCTTCATCTCGGGGCCATAAATTGATTTTGTTGGCTCCTATCCAACCTTACTGCTCATATCCTCCGTCATCGTCGGACTCCCACTGCTCCTTTCAGTCAGTGTCCCTCTCCCTCTCTCTGATTTTCTCAGTTTGGTTTACCTGTTTCGCATTTCCTCTCCATTGATTGCTTGGGTGGAATAATTAGCTTATCACTCTATTCAGGCATACGTTAGTGCTTTGGTCGAGCGCTAGCTTTCTCTCCATTAGTCCTTTCTATTTTTGTCTCTTCTAATTAAAGTGAGTCTATCGTATTCTCTTTAGTCTATCTTAAATCATTTATCAAACAATAATCATACTCATAATCATATGTCTGAATTGCTCTTTTTTTATCGGATTGCCTAAGTGGTTACGGGAGTCGCTCAAGGTACTTCTAGAAACCACGGGCGTGGTCGAGAGGAGACCCCGCCACAGAGAGAAGATTCTGAAGCTGAACAATCGGTATCCGGGAGACCGGAGCGAGTCTGGGATGAAGATTCGACACTTGTTCGCTTCACGAGAGCACAACCTCTTATTGAGTCCGTCCCAAAGTTGGTAGCATCAGGTGATAACTTTCAAGTGTGGCAGCGAAAGTTACGCCAGCTTTTAGGCAAAATCATTCGGGATTCGGATTATCTATTAAATAAACAGCCGAGATCCACGTTTAATGAGTTCAAAGATCATTTTGTGCGGCAGATTATTTTGGAAACTGTAGATGACATATTGCAGGATTTAGTCCATGGTCCTGAGTTTTCAACAGCATTTGATGTATTCCAACATTTCAATACTCAGTTTTACCAGGGGACCCGAGTTATACATCTCAACATATGGCAAGAGGCTATTAACTTAGAGCTAAGTGATTTCCCAAGTACCGTTCAGTACACTCAAGCGGTGAACGGTAAAATGCAAGCTCTTCGAGCAGCAGGTATGGAGTTGACCAGCGATAATATTGTTGGGCTTATGCTCCAAGCCGGTTTGAAGGGTGATCGGGCGCTCCATGACGATGTAATGTTGCAGATATGCCGAATTTACAGATCAAGCAAGAATGTGCCTTCTGCCACCGAAATAGAAAGGATCATTGTTGATTCTCCTCAACAGCCAGTTATGAAGAACATGACTCCAAGTACAGAAGGAAAGCTTAATGAGGCAAGTATGGCTACTCCTCACTAAAATTACGAGGGCGTTATTGCAGGAAATAAATTGATCACATGGAATGATTTCCGAGCAATCAGTTTATTCCAATGGCCGCCTATGATTTGTTTGATTTCCTTGAAAAAACATTTTAGTCATTTGTTCATCGATCGCCATTATTGTTGCCAAATCCTACGTCTAATACTATAATACTATTACAAGGTAACTGTGTTGTGATAGAAATCGGCTAGAATAATTTACAAATCTTGATATGGTAGTAGTTGAACAATTTTAAATCGAAAAAGATAGTCTGACAAAAATATAGTCGTGAGTCCCCCTAGCTCAATATCTTGCTAGCTTATTGTAAGCTTTTTCAACGCAGCAAAGCAAAGTGTGGTGGTGAGAACTTGTGAGACTCTTCCATTGATGTGCGTGTATTAGAGATTTCACCGGTGAGTTGAGTGAGCTGCGGAGTTAAACTAAGAAAACAAGGATTATATCTCTAGATGGAAATTCATTTTATTTTTGAGCCATGAATTATCAACCAATGTTAACTTCATGGTTCTTAAAGCAACATGTATTTTGTGACTGTGACGCTGTGTGAAGGGACCACTCAAGAATGTGTCTACAAATCGGCGATTCAGCGCAAATATGATCGAAAGCGGACAAGAAAAATGGAGAGGATGAATGCAATTAAAGTGTCCTGCCAAAACTTCCACACCGCCACGGCCCAAGTGCAATTCGTATCTAGCAACGTCCAAGTAACACAGAGCAGTCTTTCTTCATACCTTTCCGTATATCCATTCTATTCGCTATCCTCATATAGAGCATGAATTCGCTGGTGTTCATCTCTCTCTTTGCTGTTCCTCTTCTTGCCGGTTTCTTTCCTTCGGATGGCGATGTCAAATCGGCTGATGTGGCCGCTCTTCAAAAACATCTCAGAAAATCTAGTAAAGCCACTCTCACTGCTTTTTACGCTCCCTGGTGTGGGGTCCGTCATTCTATCGCCTTACCTCTCTCCCTCTCCCTCTCTCTTCTTCCTCTTCTTTTTCCTTCTGTTGAGCTTGATTTGTGCTAACATGTATTGCTCTCTTTTTTTTGAAAATATATATGTATAAATAAATAATTTGGAATAAATTACAATTTCATTCTCTTCTTACTACAGCATTGTAAACGTCTTCAGCCAGAATTCGAACGCGCGGCATCAAACATTAAAAATCTCGTTAATCTCGGTATCTTTCGTTCTCCACCTCTGCTTCCTCGTTCTCCTTCTTTTCTTTCAGCTTAACATTCAAACTTCCTGTTTTGTCATCAGTTGCTGTCGATTGTGACGCTGCTCAGAACAAGGATGGATGCGCTAGAGATTATAGAGTCACAGGTTAAATCCAATTCCTCTAATTTATTCTTGTGTCTTTAAAGCCTTATTACATCCTGGCTATGATATCCTCTAAAAGACAATAGGTTCTGACTTTTGATTAATTAATGTATCTCTAAAAACAAAAAACCAAAACAAAAGGTTATCCTACTATTAAGTACTTCGCTGGAAATCCTCACCCTATCGATTATCAAGGCGAACGAGTTGCTAAAGCAATGGTAGAATTTTCGTTAAAAAATATGCCAAACTACGCACGGAAATTTAAAAGCAAAGATGAAATGATATCCTTTATTCAAAAAGCCTCTCCGGTGATTTTTTAATTTTTTGATTTTTATTGTGGCTGGTTTTATTTTTATATCTGATTGTATGTACTGATGTCAAACATGGGTGTGTTTTTTATAGACCAAACCGCTAGTGGTTCTCTTTACAACCGCTAAACTGACAACACCCATGTACAAAGCCCTCTCTGGTGCATTTCACAAAAGGGCAACCATGTACACGGCCCATGAATCAGCGTTAGTATATCTTCGTTACATAAATGACTTAATGGGACAATCAAAAAAGGACACCTGTTGACATCATGTCCTCTCCATTTTTCTTATCTTTTCATATAAACCTGCATATGTATTTCTTCAATTCTCTTTTGGTAGTGTTGGAGCAGAGACTGCTTCTGAATATGATGTCTCAGTTCCTGGATTGGTCATCTTTACCAGTCCCAAAAAAGTCAAAAAATATCAGGGCAAGATGAATTATTCAGGAATCCATTCATTTATCAAAGAAACTATTCTCTCAGCTGAAAAGGAGACTGAGGCTCCTGGAAGAGCAACTGGAGAACTTTAAAGCATTTTTCTAAATATATATATGTTTATATATTCACACGTATATTTTTAATTATAATTGGCAATGATTGATATCTCTCTTCATCCCATTCACTCCCATTTCTCCCCTAGTGCATCTCTTAATTCATGAATGAACAGCTTTATATATATATTCTTCTTTGGGAAAATTTAGAAACGATAAGTTGAATTCTTTGTCCAAATCAGGTGTAAAAGGTTCTAATTTGAAAAACAGAGGGGTCTCCACTTGGTTTGTCTTTTTTCTTTTTGTTATTATTATTTTATTTTATCTTTCTGGAAAGGAATTTTTTTATGAATGTTTTCTTGGTTTTTTGGTTGAGTGTGTTGATGTTCCTTATATCTTTCTACTTCTTGAATTATCTCTATCTTTCTATTTACCCATCTGGTTATATAAGTATATATATATATATATATATACTAGGGGGTCTCAAACGTGGCAAATGCGGAAAGACATTAAATTCATTTCTAGTCAAAAAATAAATAAATAAAAATCCCCTTCAAAATAAGTGTTCAGAAGAAAGATTTTTGGGAATAAAAAGCATCATGCTTGAAAGTTTATTACATATTAGGGGGTCTCAAACATTACCATATATGCTTGATGGACTTCAGCTTCAAAGCTTCATTTCAAGATGTCATTATAAATGGTAGATTTGAGGTTTTAAGGGTTTTATAACATGAGGTTGAATATTCCCTACTTTTGTTTCAAGATATGGGTGTGTGTGTGTAGCAGGTGCTGACTAATCATGATGAGGGGATGGGAGTGTGTGAATGGTGTAGATGTATCCAAAACAGAGCATGTTGAGTTATATACAGTGCCCCACCAAAAGTCTGTGAATGGTCTTTTTTTAATGTAACTCACTCAATATTGCCCATAAAAACATGTAGTTTTGTATTCTGGTGCAAAAGGATGTTTCTAATCCATCAAACATATTATAAATACAATAAAAAAAAACTATGATAACATAAAAAAAAAAAAAAAAAAATTGAAATCCAAAAAAGCAAATTTTTTTTATTTAGCTACAAGAAATAATTTTTTTTAAGCTGGATGAAACACATAGCATTAGATAGCCCAGATATTATAGAATGTTGCCCCAAATGGAAATTTTGAAAAAAATTAAAAAATTAAAAAATTAAAAAAAAATCCCCCTCCTCCTCCATTCCTTTAAGCTACCAAGAAGTGGCTCCTCCACGGTTATCAATGACCATTAGCATCCTTGAATGCATTTAGTTTATTAAATTTTACAAATGGTTGATTGGGTAGTTGTCCCAAGCTTGTTTTAATGCTTCTTGCATTTTAATTATGTTTTTAGGCTGGTATTTATCTTGAAAAACACATTGGAGAGCTTTCCACACATTTTCTATAGGATTGAGGTCTGGAGATTAAACTGTCCAGAATAACTTACTAATTTTATGTTCTTCATGGAATTTTTGCAAAGCAATAGCTTTGTGGACCGGTGCATTGTCTTCCATTAAAGTTAGAATATGTTGGTTGTCTTTTTTCTTAAAGAAAGGAACCAGAGGATTCTTGTAAACATTGTTGATGAAACCAGCTGATTTTTTCTTATTAGGAGGCAGAAAGATGAGGGGAAGTTTTTTTTTTTTTTTTGTTAAAAAATGAGCCCCAAACCATTGTTGATGTTCATCCACACTTGAATGTGAGCTGAAGACATTGATAAATGTACTTTGTCTTCTTTTCTCCACCAAACCAGAATAGCAGATGAGCTTTTCCCTATCTCAAAGAAAGATTCATTTTCCCAGATGATCTTTCTCTAATCCCTAACAGTCCATTGAGCATGATCTTTTGCATATTCCATTATTTCTCTTTATGGGCCTTGTTGAGAAAATGCTTATTTTAAAGCAACACATTTATTGAAGCTAAACAAGTGGATATTTCTTTGGGTAGTTCTAGAGGAAGTAGGAGTTTCTAGTGAATAAGTTATTTCCAAGAGTTTTTTTTTTTTTTTTTTTTTTTTTTTGAATTCACTTGAGAAATCATCTGCAAGTTGATGGAGGTTGTAACTCTGAAGCTTGTGAGGACATTGAGACTGGGGAGCTGTTTAAACAGTACCTTGTTCTTTCCAACATTTGAAAAGGCTTAGACACAGTTGAATTCCTGAAATCAAAAAGTTAACAGATAATCCAGTTTGGCACATCCCCCTTAAAGAAACCAACAATTTTCCACTTTATCTCTGATGGAAGCTAAGTGTTTTTTTTTTTTTTTTTAGAATCTATTGGCATATAAAGAGAAAGGAAAGGAAAGAAGGAAAAAATTAAAATTAAAATACATTAGCTGTAATAATGTTAGGATTTGGTTGCAAGGTGGGGAGGAGGAGCACTATGGGCGCTATGCATTGTAAAGAGGCAGAGGAGTGGATATTGTATAAGGGGGTTATATGGGGCAAGCACTGTGGAGCACTCCTCATCGGACAACTTCTATAGTAAATCTAATTACTCTCTTGTCTCACTGCTAAAAGTAGCATAGTCACTCCCACCTTCCCTCACTGTTGGTAGTCCCGACATAGTCAGTCTAGTTTGTCTCACTGCTGTACCCAGCATAGTCAGTCCCATTAAGGCTAGTGTTAGTGCTAGTAGTAGTCCACCTTTCTAGGTCTTAACAAATAATGATGCAAAAAAGTGTTTATGATTGTTGTGTGGTTGTTGAAAGACATATGAGAGCACAGTTTGTGTGGGCAATATGCAAATTTTAAAAGTGGAATTTGTTCACAGACTTTTAGTAGGGCACTCTACAGTGCTCAGATATATGTCCTCATCAAGCTCTTTTTTTTACTACTCTCACAACACCAATTGATTTCATTAAAATTTTGGTTACATAACCAAGAGAGACATTGAGATTCATAGTATAAGATAATAATAATAAATGTTCAGTAATTTTTTTTACCTTGTAAAAATTTTTCAGACCCTCAGATTCTGGATGGAGAAGTAAGGATCAGAGAAATATAGGATTATTATAAGTAAATAGCCAGAGAAAAACAGAAGGCAATCACAAAATGAAAAACAAGGAAATTAAAAAAAAATGATGGACAAAAAAAGGAAAAAAAAAAAGTTTGAGTTAAATGGCAAGGGACCCACCATATGCAACATTATTATGCGGGTTTAGCAGCATTTTGGAATGTCTCATAAGATGAAATTTGATTCCACAGATAGGTGAGTTGATTAAATAAACTTTTCATGTGTGTTTTGATAGTTATTGAAATACTTCTCTTGCAGTTGGTGGTGTTACTTGAACAAAAATGGGTGATGTTGAGATGATGGTGGTTTTAATAAAGAATAGAGAGCTATCTCTATTCATAAAAGGTATCAATAAATTATTTCCTGGTACTGTACAGTACCTGGAAAGAAGTCCTTGCAATTTTTTATGCATATGACCTTCCATAAACCACCACCTCATCTCATTCTCCAGCACTATTGTCTCCTCGAACCACTTGATTATCCTCAGAATATGACTAATTGACCTATCATTTATAATATGATGCAGTTTTTTTTCTCATTTCTCTCAAGATTTATGGATATAGATTCTGACAAAATTTGAGAAGTTTTTTCACTTTTTTCTACAGATGGCAAGGGCTGTGGATAGGATACTTGTCCTCAATTTCTAGATTGGCATAGCAAATAACATTCTCCTGCCTCAAAACTAAAAAATGAAGCTAGATATGACCTAATGATTCTTTTTTCAACCTATATATTGAGCCTCAAAGTTGTCGTGATCTCATGCCAAACCCTCCCCCCTGTCATTGTTTTCCACCATCTAAAACAGAAACCAAAATGCACAAGACCTCATCTGTTTTAGCAGAAACACAAACAGATGGTTTCTAAATGTCCTTCTGAGACTTTTATTGTCAGTGTATGCTAGTATCTAAGTATGATTTAATAGTAAATATTAATGGTTCTACTACTTATTTGTAAATTTTTTAGTGATTAAACCTCAGGGGAAGACTAATTAAATAGTTATGCTCAATATTAACCCACAATATTTGGATTGGTGTGTGGTAGTGGTGGAAAATAGACTAATAGAATATAGTTATAGCTAGTATAAAGATAAAATCAATTCATAAAGGCTTTAAAATATATTTTTATATGATAATGATTGATTTTTTATTGTTTTATTGATGTTTAGTAAGTAAGTGATGTTTAATAACTGGTAAAACCCCCTTTACTTATATGAAAATCCTCAGGAGTGCACAGACCCTCAGTCTAAATGCTTCTACTGCTATCCCTGGAAATTAAAACACTGTGAGGGTTCATCATCACCCCATGGAATCTACTTCAAGAAGTTTCATCACCCAGAACTCCAGTTTGGGCTCTCCATCACAATTAATGATATCATACAACTATACCCTAAGTAGAAGAAACAGATAGAAGTGGATACCATAAAGAAACAGGTAAAATAAGTCATCCAAAGAGTATAGAATGAAACCCAAAGCCTATAAAGGAACCAAATTAACTGTCCAAGCCCCCAATAACATCCCCAAGCATCCATATTAACCCAGTAATCATATCCTAACCGGTAAATCCGTGAAAATCCATCAAAGGAAGTAGATCAAGTTGTCCAAACTGGATATATGTGCCTGGAAAAATTGAATATGCTTGTGTAGGTGTGGTGAGTCCATTGAATACATCCATATGACCTAAAATAAGTAGAAAAATAAAGCTTATAGGCTATTTAGAGGTTTAAACCTGCTTAAAGACCTACATATATATAATATAACTACATATTTCACTGAATATGAGGCTTATGCATACATAAAAGCTTATATATGTCTATAATTACTTAGAGAATCTACCCCCGTTGCAGTAAATTTTCAGTAGATACTTGCATAATTGCTGCATCCATTGTTACTGAAATGAGGTTTCACACCCTTGTATGCAGATTCAATTAGCAAACATGCGATGCGAAAATTTTGTCACCCTCATGTTGACTTGCCCATTCAGTCAACTCCACTTTTTTTTCTTGCGTTCTCACTACTCATTTCACTCTCCTCAAATTTTCAGATGGAACAACTCATACTTGATGAATTACTTACAATGGAAGAAGAAATAATTGTATTTACAGAATTGCTAAACTCATATGATACAACAAGGCCTAAAAAAAAAGAATTAATAAATCGAGACCGTGTTGAAGGACATCAACACTTGATGAAAGATTATTTCAATGTTAATTGTACATACAACAACCATCTCTTTGAACGATGATTCTGAATAAGCAAAGAACTATTTCAAAAGCTGTCTACAGATTTACAGGAACATAATAACTTTTGGGTTTGGAAAAGTGTAAGTCAATTAACATATAATAGTTTTCTGACTCTAATTTGTTATTCTACAGGACTGTTGTGGCCAAATTGGTTTATCATCAGAACAAAAAATTACTTCTGTTCTACATCAATTGGCCTATGGAGTCTCTGCTGATAGCACTGATGAATATGTTTGGATTGGAGAAACTACAGCACTACAATGCCTCAAAATATTCATCAAAGATATTATTACATTATATAAATCTGAATACTTATGTGAACCTATGCAAGAAGAAAAGAAATTTATTCTCCCTGAATATGAGGAACATGGTTTCCCAGGATGCCTTGGCGCAATTGATGGCATGCATTGGGCTTGAAAAAATTTCCCAGGAGCATGGGCAGGTCAGTTTCAGGGCAAAGAAGGTTCACCTACAATGATTTTGGAGGCGGTTGCCAGCAAAAGCTTACGTTTCTGGCACTGATTTTTTGGCTCCCCTGGCTCCTTGAATGATATTAATGTGCTTCACAGAAGCAGTATTTTTGATAAACTTCTTTCAGGAACACAAGATACGATAAAATTTAAAATTAACCTACACAAATATTCAAATGCCTACTATCTTGGTGATGGAATATATCCTTCCTGGTCATCTTTGGTCAAAACTATTCCTCACCCGCAAGATGCTTCAAGTAGATACTTTGCTAAGCTTCAAGAGGCTGCACGAAAAGATATTGAGCATGCTTTTGGTGTATTGCAAGCCCGTTGGGGAATAATCACCCAACCTTGTCGTCTATGGGACATTAATTCTGTAAAAGATGTCATGACATTTTGTGTCATTCTTCACAACATGGTCATAGAAATTAAGTCAGAAAATGATCCTTACATTTCAAATGAATCAATCAGCAGTCAAATAATTACCAACCACAATGATCCGATCCTCTCCAATACATTATCAAACTACATCCGCCGTAATCAAGAGTTACATAATTCAAGTATACACTTCCAGCTTCAAGAGGACCTTAAAGCACATAACTGGGCATCTAGAGGGAATTTGGATATCTGAAGTAAAAAAAATTGAAAAGTAAGTGATAAATTTACAGTGCACATAAAATAATAAGGCTACTATTATAAAAGGGGAATCAGATATTATATTGCAAGATGAGAAAATATGATATTATATTGCAAGATGAGAAAAGAAGTGAGCAGAAATGGGTATTTGGAAGAGTTTTTTTATATTCAAATCTGGGTCTGGTAGGATAGAAAGACACGACAAAGCCTTCTCCTTCTTCTGGAATTTTTGTCGGCTGTAAATAATTTGTGGTGTTAGCTTGAGCCAAGAGAAAAGAATATAAGATAATGAAAAATAAAAACAATATTAATAAATAAAAAAGAAAACATTGTATATGGATGATTTATATTTAATATTTATTATTTAGAATAAATAACATTTTTTTTAAAATTATATTTAAATAGTTGCACGTAAAAAAATATAAAAATACTTACCTAAACATAAAAACAAATAATTTAATGTCTTATAGTCTACTCAAAAGGCAAGAAGGCTAGTATTATAAATGGGGAATTGGATATTATATTGCAAGATGAGAAAATATGATATTATATTGCAAGATGAGAAAAGAAGTGAGCGGAAATGGGCATTTGGAAGAGTGTTTTTATATTCAAATATGGGTCTGGTGGGATAGAAATACACAACCAAGCCTTCTCCTTCTTCTAGAATTTCCCTTGCCTGTAAAAAAAAAAATAGAAGTTAGCTTGAAGCGAGATTAAGAATTAGGAAGTAAGATAGAAATAAAAATAAATTAGCAATTAGCAAAATTTTTTTAAAAAAATAGGAGAGTAAATAAAACTAAAGTAGCGAAATTAAAAAAAAAGAGAGAGAAGGAAAAAATTTACTCACGTTGAGGGAAGATTGACTATTTGCAAATCCTCTTGGACAAGGATTTACCGGCAATAGTCTATGGTTGGATCGAAAAAAAAACTCATTCAGGAGTGAAGTATTTTCTCTATCCATCCATAGGCTGTTTCCGGATTTTCCTTGTCCATGAGGATGGGAATAACAAATTTTTCAGGTGTATCCCACTAGCAGGAAAAATTTGTTATTCCCATCCTCATGGACAAGGAAAATCCGGAAACAGCCTATGGATGGATAGAGAAAATACTTCACTCCTGAATGAGGTTTTTTTTCGATCCAACCATAGACTATTGCCGGTAAATCCTTTTCCAAGAGTATTTGCATATAGTCAATCTTCCCTCAACGTGAGTAAATTTTTTCTTTCTCTCTTTTTTTTTTTTAATTTCTCTACTTTAGTTTTATTTACTCTCCTATTTTTTTAAAAAAATTTTGCTAATTGCTAATTTATTTTTATTTCTATCTTACTTCCTAATTCTTAATCTCGCTTCAAGCTAACTTCTATTTTTTTTTTTTACAGGCAAGGGAAATTCTAGAAGAAGGAGAAGGCTTGGTTGTGTCTTTCTATCCCACCAGAACCAGATTTGAATATAAAAACACTCTTCCAAATGCCCATTTCCACTCACTTCTTTTCTCATCTTGCAATATAATATCATATTTTCTCATCTTGCAATATAATATCCAATTCCCCATTTATAATACTAGCCTTCTTGCCTTTTGAGTAGACTATAAGACATTAAATTATTTGTTTTTATGGTTAGGTAAGTATTTTTATATTTTTTTATGTGCAAATATTTAAATATAATTTAAAAAAAAAATGTTATTTATTCTAAATAATAATTATTAAATATAAATCATCCATATACAATGTTTTCTTTTTTATTTATTAATATTGTTTTTATTTTTCATTATCTTATATTCTTTACTCTTGGCTCAAGCTAACACCACAAATTATTTACAGCCGACAAAAATTCCAGAAGAAGGAGAAGGCTTTGTTGTGTCTTTCTATCCCACCAGACCCAGATTTGAATATAAAAACACTCTTTCAAACGCCCATTTTTGCTCACTTCTTTTCTCATCTTGCAATATAATATCCATTTCTTCTTTTATACTAGTAGCCTTATTGGTTTTTGAGTAGACTATAAGATATAAATTAATTTATTTTGAAATGTATAATATTTTTTTTTCAGTTTTTATGTGCACCATTAATTTTAGATATATTTCTTATACAGACAAAATATTTATCTACAAAAACACATTTATTTCATTTTATTTAAAGGTATAATTATCATTTCTAACCCATCTATTTTTTAACTTTGCTTTCATACTTTGTAAAATAAGTAAATCATCTGCCGTCTCACAATCTTTTTCTTTTGTGTGTAAAACTTTAAGATCATTAGCCATCATTTCACTGACAGACTTTTCCTCATTTATGCTACAATTTTTTTCTGAAAGTGGCAGTTGTCTTACTTTAATATCTAGATTTTTTTCTTCAATAGCTAGCTTTCTTTTCTCAATTTCTAGTCTTTCTTCTTAAATCTTTATTTTATCATTTTTTAATAGAAGATTCTCTCTTGTTAGTTCGTTTCTTGACTTGGTTAGCCTATTTGTGTCACTTATGGCAGTTACACGTTTTTTGGAAAGTTCATTGAAGCGTGATGTGAGTAAGGATTTATCTTCTTCCATTCCTTCAGTAAGGCGCCTTTTCTTTTCAGCTTTGATCCCAATTGGACGGACTGTAAATCCACTAGAGGCTGGAGAAGGTGTTGGTGGGCCACTAGTAAAGTCTTCATTCCCATTGCTTTTGTTCCCACTCAAATTGACCGTTACACTATTTGGGACCTTGGTTGGTTCCATTTGCCACTTTGGAGCAAACTTTAACTTCTCCCAAGCAGGAAGACTTTTAAAAGCTGACTTTGTTTGTTCTTGATAAAGAGATAAGGCAATTTGTAACCAGTCACTTGGTGAGGTTCCACTGGGAGGATTCCTTTTGATTGAGTAGTAGATAGAGCTGAACTTAAGGTTTTCCGTGTTGAGAGCCTGCCATCTATATTATAAAGAAAAGTAAGTTTAAAATAATTAAAAAATATCTTTATAACTTGAAACTGACCTTATTCTGATTTGATCATAGTCTCGGTAGTGCACAGAACTGAATTGGTTGAAATGTGCTTCAATTTTCTTATAAAATGTTTTACCAGATTGGTAAGTTGCAAATTCTGGTTACTCGCTGATGTGAATCCAGGAGATAGCTAACTGCTCTTCTTCTTGGTGGTTCCAATTAGGGGATCGCTTTTTCTTAGCTTTGGACGTGTTTATCATGTTAGATTAATTTAGGAGTTTTAGGACAAGGTGTGAAATGAAGAAAATGGGTAGATAGAAGGGTTCTGTAGTAATAGTTGTGAATTATGATATGAAAAAGTTTTGTTACAATAAGTAGTGACACGTCAAAGTGTTCAGCAGTTACAAGATGGGGTGAAAAGAATTGGCAGGCAGAATATTGAATTACCAAATGAGGTCAAAAGGAGCTCAGTAACTTTAGTTGACAGGCTACAGTACATGCTGAATTCACTAGCTAGTAGAGGCCTTTAATGAAACAAGGGTTAAGGTTCACGTCTAAATGCAGTAAAATATGCATACCAAACCAATTTACCAACACGGAGGTAGATGCTCTTAATATTGCTTAAGATAAGTATATTATGACTCCATTAGCACCTTAATAAGTACTATAGGGATATGGATAAGCTATCCAAACTTATATAAGCCATTTAATAGTGTAATAGATATATATATAAGCATTAAAATCATATATATAAGTATTATAACCATAAATTTAACTTATAAGCTCAATTTAATTAATGCAATTTTATTTTAAACATAAGAAATACTCATTCCTGGGAGTACCTAGGCTGACATTTATTCACAATATAACTCACTCAAATGGCTATTTTTGTGCTGATGGCCCCGGGTGACCCTCATCCAAAAATCAATTTTTTCACCTCGTTTCCATTTTATTTTTGACAGTATATGGTCTCAAATCATCATCATGTATCTCTATCTTTCATAACAAGGTTGTCTTACCCTGGTGGGATGTCTCATTCTTAATTTATTTTTATTCATTTTTTCTGGAAACTCAAGTTGATAAAAAAAATTGTTGGAGTGGTGCAATTTCTGGCTTCATAAATGTAATCTACAGACTTAGAAGAGCCAGAGAGTGAGCTTAAATGTTGTGAATGAACCATTATTTATTTAGTTATTTAGCAAAACAAAATTGCAAGGACTTCTTGCCGGGTACTGTACATTGCCTGGCCATATGTTTTGGCCACTTTTCATTTTGGCATTGATCTCAAACTCAGGACACTTCAACCACTAGAAAATTAGTTACTCTCACTAAACAGACAATGTAGATTTCAAATATCATATTTTTTTTCATTACACTCACTTTTTTTTTTGATATATCATGACTTGAATTTCTTGGCATGTTATTCTCTTGCTTATAACTCCTAAACCAACAATGCTATGACAATGAGACCTTCAAAAAATGAAATTCCACCTTTTATATTAAGGTTTCCATATAGAAAAAAAACTCATCACCAGGGGTGAATCTTCCTTCAGCTTGAACACATGCTTCCATTCTTTCTGGCATAGATTGGATATATTTTTCTAATTCTTCTGCTGAAAATATTTCCCATTCTAATTGTATTGCTTCACATATCTGTTCAACATTTCTGGGTTCACGTTTTCCTTTAATTTTAGATTTGAGATAAGATATTTACAAATGTTTTCTATCAGATTTAGATCTGGTGATTGGGTAGGCGAATCCATCTTTTTTAAATTTATAACTTCTTGGTACTGTCTTGAGAGAGATGAGATGAATGCACAGGTGCATTATCCTCCATGAAAATGAGGCAATTTCAAGAATCCACTTTTGTGAGCCAAGGTAGACAGTCTCAATGAAATGCTTGACTGCTCTTTACTTTTGAGACATAAAAACTATAGTTGATTTAGTAGAATTAAAGAAATCACCCCATATCATAACAGAGGTGTGACCACTCTTTCACATTGAGATTTTTCCAATTTCAAAGCTAGACTTTCTGCAAAAGTAGAAGAGAGCTAGAAAAAAAAAAAAAAGCTGAAAAATAAAGGGCAAAAAGGAAAGTAATAATAATAATAAAAATACCCAGAAATGAGGAGGTACCCCAAAAAACAAAGAATGAAATTTAAGAGGTCACTGATGGTGATGGTGTGGGTGAAAGCTGAAAATATGCAGATGCATGAAAGGTGGTGGTCAAAACATATGGCCGGGCACAGTACATACATACACACCTGTCCTGAGAAAGTGTACTTCAAATAAAAATGACTTACTTAGTACCAATTTGGTGGCATGCTTGAATGGTGTATATGCTAATGTTTGAGACCAACTAATAATAATATGATAGGAGATAAATATATAAAAATAGTTTTTTTTTTCTAATGGGTTATTTGCCATATTTGAGACCTCCTAGCAATTTTGAGGTTGGAGGAAAGGAGGGGAACACAAGTTGAGTATACTAAAACAAATTGTAAATAGGTTTCATTGTGGACAACTATCTTGCAATGTTCATAACTTTCTTCACCATCTTATTATTATTGCTGTTTTGTTTTTCTTTATTATTCTATTCTATTGACTTTAAAAAAATATATATAAATATAAAATGAAAATGAAAAAAGAGTCATACCACCAAACTATCTATTCTATCCATCCAAGTTGATAATTTAAAAATCAAATTCAATCCATTCTTCACATTACACATTTAAATTAATATAATATTATATAATATTTAAAAAAAAAAAAAAGAAGAGAAGATCTTATTTTTGGTTGCTTTTAATTTATTCGCAACCAAAACGAAAAAAGAAAAAGAAAGTATGGAAGTAATGTTCATCAAACAACAACAAGCAAAAATTCCAGTCAAGGAGTGTTCATATATAATATATATATATATATATATATATAAAGATACATGTGTGATGAATGTGATAAGAAATTGAAATTAATATCTATTAAATCACTACTACTAGTCTTTTTTCTTTTTTGGTCAGGTAAAACCATCATTAAGTGTATTTTTCTTGTTATTTCCCTTACGGATCATTCATCCAACTTTTATTTTTACTTTTACGTTTTACTGAGGGAGATGTGCACTCATCATTCACGTTCATCTAATGAACTAGGCCATATGAAATAAAAATAAATAAATGAATGAAAATAATGATCATCAAATGACATTTTTCTTTAATCAATATATCTCAAGTGTTGAAAGTGTTCTGGATTTTTCTGTTTGGTTAAATGAAGAGTTCGAAATGGGTTCATTAAATGAGGTTGATAGACAGATGCTCTAAATAAATAAATATAATGTAATGTCATTGAGTCATATAAGCTATTTACCGGTCTAGTTGCTTGTCCAATCCCAGGTATATTGATCACTCTTGGTAGATCAAGACCTTTATGTCGACCACGTAGAATTTTAAGAGATGACGACAGTATTTATTCTTTCAACAATTTCCATAAATTTAATTAATTCATCAATGAATGAATGAATTTTTTTTTTATTAAAGAACTCTTTACCCTTATACAATAAAAATGGTCCATGCACTAAATTAATTTTATGCTTTAAAAAAAAATAAAAAAACAATAACAACCTTTGTAAAGGACAAAGTGCTACAAGTAAGCTTGTTTCTTTCTCCTATATGATATACGCACAGATAGGTTTCAACACACACACACACACACACACACACACACACATACGTGCATGTGTACAAAAAGTACATATTTTTTGTAGGTTTTCAACCACAAACTTCTTGTGGAACATTTCTTGGATCAATTTGCTAAATGATAGGTTTTTTGTTTCGTTTTACGTTAGTTAGTTATTGGAAGAGTTTAGTGCTACATTTCATTACACCCAAAGTGCTCACATAGTGTGAAATGGTGACTATGTCTCCGGATCGGATAATTGACAAGTTGCGTGATGTTAATCGATATCAAATATGAAAATATGAAATTACAAGAGAGGATTCGCAGAGAAACATTCCAGCGAATCCTCAACTATATAATACTACACCTTATCTAATTTCATCATAATTGCACATTATATAGATGTTCCCTAAGTATTCAGTATAATATCGATATCAATGATAAAGTATTATTATTCTGTATTAGTATATTGTGTATCGCATAAGAAGTATGGGTCTAGAAATTATAATAGTGTAACATGTGACATACATGTAGCGAATGATTAGAGAAATCAGAATGAAAAACAAGTGTATGTACGCGGCCGAAAACAAGAGTTTAGGACCCTTTTGGCAGGGAATAAATGGCAAGAAAGCGGCAAGCTTTTCCGGTCTAGCTGGATGTATGTATAAAGTCAATCTAGCCGATCTGTTTTGACAGCGGAAGACGTGAGTTGTCAAAATATGTTGACAGTGAAGATTCACAGGCTGGCATGTAGATGTATGCGTCGCCCCTCTTTGCAGCACAGTTGGTGAGTCCAGCGACCAAGTGAAACACGTGATTGATAGTGATCAAAGCCAGAAGCCATAGAGGTTTTTATTGAGTGTTGGTAGCGAAAGAAACCAATCGCATGAAATGAGCAGTCTGTTCGCCTCAGACGTGAAGAAGCCACCTCCTTGTTGTCTCCAGACAATCAGTGTGCCTGTTGTGTTTAGCCAGGAAGCGTCCAACAGATTAGCTTAAAATATGTGAGGGAGAGTGTGTGATAGTACTGTAAGGCGTGCTACATTTGGCCAAGCACTATGACCCACCAGACACACTTGAATGAACGGCGCACGTCAGAACTGTTCCCAACGGAGATTAGCAGGTCAACCCATCCACACAACAGGACAAACAAACAGCATCCAATCTCACCCAGAAGACACAAGACACAAGACAGGGACCACATCTAGGATTGGCCAGCGTAAATGAGCCTAATGAAAGCTGTTTCACGCGTTTTTCAGCTGTGTTGATTTACTGCGTGCTTACTTATAGGACGCTGGAATGGTCGCCGACCTGGCGGGGCCACTAGAGTCAGACGAACAAGGCCGGCTGGTGCCCAGAAGATCACGCCGAACTCCTGGATTGCTGAAGCGTCTACCCAAGGCAATTTTGGAGGCTGACAACAAAGATCGTGAGAGAAAATTCCTCATGGCAAGCTGTTCAAGTGTAGACAGTGGTCCTGGAACCCATGACGACCACTCATCTGGCGCTTCCGTTGGTAGCAAGAAACCAACTAGTAACATCAACATCAACATTAGAATCTTTGGCAATAATCAGGAGTTTGAAAACAACTCTTCTACTAATCCACCTGCTACTGTCCTCGTCGCTCCTTCCTCTGCTACTTCTCACCCACCCACTATCACTCCTTCCCTCATTGAGGGCACCCCTCAGCCACCGGATCCATCCGCAACGATGCCTTCCCAGCCTCCACATCAATCTGAGCTTTCTTCTAGTCCTTCTATCATCCCTCCCCAACGTCGACAAGTCACCAGCTCAGTCCGTATGTCCCCTAGTCTCCAGACATTGCTTAGTCGGCCCAACTCTGCTGCTTCTGCATCTTCCACCCGGCATCTACCCGTTCTATCCCCGATTCTCTCAGATTTATTCCAATCTGATTCTTCCACTTCCGCCCACTGTCCTGCTTCCAATCCCCAGAGACCTTTTTCTCCAGTTTCCGTCAGTGCAGTATCTACGGACCCCACCACAGCAGACATATTCAGTAACACTTCACCTGATATCAAGTTGGGTGGCAGGTCCTGTCGCTCGAATTCTAAATCCGATCGAGTTTCTCCTTCATTGGAGCGGCCTTCCTTACAGGTTTCTTCAAGCACTTCTGGCTCTCATCATTCCGCTGGACCGGCCAAGGAATCATATCTTTCAGCTGTCACTACTGGCCACATGCCATCGAATGATACTGACATTGAGGAGCTTCTCCTCAACCTCGGTGTACATGACTCTGCGACAGTGCAGTCTGATCGTCGAAATTTGAACAGTGATTCAGACACTTTGCCTGTGAAGCTAGTTGATCGAGATGGCGAATCATTTATTTTGCAAGAGCACTGCCTCAGTCCAGTTACGTGAGTATTGATTCTACCCCCCCTTTTTTTTTTCCCCCTTTCCTCAGAACCAAGTATAGTTGCTGTTGCTGTTGTTTTCTTTCTCCAACCCTTTCTCTCTCTCTCTCTCTTTTTTTTTTTTTTTTTTTTTTTTTTTTTTTTTTTCTGTGCTATCATCTCTCTTCCAGCGAAAGAACTGAACTATCTACCAACTCGTCGAAACAAAGTGGTTCTAATTCAAAGCACTCATCCTCGTCTAGATCGATTCCTCAATCTTTGTCCCACCGATCCAACCCGAATTTGAGATATCCTGCTATAGGACCATTAGTGGTATCCCCTAAAAATCTCTCGCCCACTCACTCTAGCTCTTCCAGGTCAAGACCGGGTGACCCGGTAATCCTCTCCCCTTCATCTCGGACGTTAGGAATTCCCCAATCCACATCCGTGGGTAACGGTTTATCATCTCATGGGAGACCATCAATTGGTCGCATACCTAAAAAAACCGCCCAGCTAATTGAAAAATTTGGTGGATCAAGTCCAATCAAAAAATCTTTTAGTCCCACAAGTCTCTCTGAAGATTCTTGGAGCCCTAGACGATCAAAACTTCAGCAATCGTCCGTATATCAACCAGGCCATGTAGAAGAATCCAGATTTTCAGAAATCAAAAGTAGCTTGAGTGATAGTTCTTTAAAGCTAGACGCTGAAGAACAAGAAAAAGAAATGGAAAAACTCCGACTGAGGACTGAGCGCAGGCAAAGAACTGCTTTGGCCTCTGAAGGATTACAGAATAATGATGTTTCTGCTCCTCAATCGAATGAAATTTTCCCTTTAGTGTCCATACAACTGGCAGAGTCACATGCTGTTGTATCGGCTTCCCAACCACCACATCCTTCAACTTCTCAGTCACTGCGACCTGTTCCTTCCAGCACAAGTAGTTTATTCAAACATCGTCGCTCCATCGCTTCCTCCATAGCTTCTACTCTTCCTCAGATTCTTTTCCACGGTTCATTATACTATCGCCGTCCATCATCATCTCCCACCTGGAAAGAAACTCCCGCTATACTGACTCCCGAAAGTTTATATCTACAATATGATGGGTCTGATGAGACGCTGGAGTTTGATTTACACAACTGTCAGCTAGTTGAAAGCGTACGAAGTAGAAGGTCTTTTGGAATGGATTCTTTTAATGGAGATCTTCATTTGCATTTTTTCCGGATCGGATGGAAAGATGGCTCAGAGGAAATTTTCGGATGTACTCGAGCGATGAGCCGAGCTGATTGGGTTGGAGCTATCTGGTCTGCTGGAGTTTAAAATTTTTAATATTATCAATATACTCTAAAACAGGCTTCAGATTACTTGGCTAATCATCGTTTTTGCTTTGCTTTTTTGTTTCGTTTGACTGGGATCATTATTTTTGTTTAACGTGTTCATCTTTGGTGGCAGGCAAGCTGCACACGATTTAGGAGGATTTGTTGATCAACCTGATGTTCCACTGCAAGCATTTTCCTCATCAGAGGTCAACACTTCTGTAATTCCATCACAACCACTGCAGCCTTCCCCTCCTACCCTGATGACACCTTTGCCTTTATCAGCTCATGATCATGTATCTTCTGGAGAGTCATCTCATGGGTTATTATCACCCTCATCAGGTGCTGGCTTTTCCAGTAGCGCATCTTCTCATTCAATGACGACCAGCTTGCAGAGTGAGTTAAATCGCGAGCTTACTGCTGATCAAGATCCTTACCTGGCACCGATCACCTCTTTATATTCCTCTCCGCACTCGCAAGAAAAAACTATACCCGATCCTAGGCCTTCTAGTCCGGAAATAGATCTCTTTGCTTTGCTTGATAGAATGAGTAACAGGAATCCCAACAATCGACCTTCCGATCTTTATCAGCATGTTTCTCCCGTGTCCTCCCAGCTCTCTGAATCTTTGAACCTTCCAGCAAGGCCTGTCAATTTACAAACACCTCAACCTATAAGTCCTTCAGAACTTGCGGATATCTCTGCTTTGGAAAAAAATGCAGACTATGACTTGCAAACTCCTAAGAGTCATTCCCAAAATTCTCTTTCAACAAATCCTTATGATCATCACAGTTCAAATGCCTTAATTAAGTCACCTGAAGCTTCCAGCCATAACCGCTGGGAGTTGAGTGATCCTGGGCCGGTAGCTAGCGGATCTAATCGACCATTTTCCTTCCCAAAGCCTCAGGTTCCTGTATATCACGAACCCAAAACACTTCTTAGTCCGCCTCAGACAGCCAAAAATCCCCGAGGTGCTTGGTCCGATTCCTCACGTAAATCTATTCATACAGATGAGCCAGTGGTCGTTCCTCAACGAGCTGTACAAAGAGATTTGCAAAGGATCCTGAAGACTATCGAGAGAAATGATTCTACATTAATGGTGACATCCAATAAATTAGGTGATCATCTCGATGACATTCATCATCAATTAAAAAATGTTGCCCAAAAGCTTAAAGGACATCAATTTGAGCGCGATGAAACTGCCAGCGGAAATGGGGAGTCGTCTGAAGAGCCTACTATTGCCGACAAAGTGGATTATATGCTCAGTTTGTAAGTGCAAACCTTTGTTGGTATTTCCAGTTATCCTGACACTCTTTTTATTTTTTATTTTTTTATTTTCTGATCTTTTTATTTTATTTGGTTTCTGTCCTGAATTAGATGTAATATTTTGCTGGAAAGTCAACACAAAGTGTCATCCGCTATAGAAACAAATCTCAAGGCTCATGGTTTGAAAATTGATAATCTTTCTATTCATAGCCGATCGATTCGAAGTCAAACTCAACCGTCTCGTCAATCATGTAATGGAATGCCTGGACCTGCCCCGCCTTCTCCCGATATAGAGCGTGCCCCAAGCCCTCCACCACCACCTTTGCCCCCTAAACCTGGACATTCCGAAGAGCATCCTTTACCTCCACTACCTACTGAAGAGTCGCCTGAAATTTTGCCTCACGTAGCTGTTCAAGAAGCTGGCCTTGGCCGTATTGAAAACTTACTTGTAGCTTTACTTAACAGAATGGATGAGCAATCTAAGCCTGTACAGGATACAGAAGAAGCACCACCCCCTGTGCCTGAAAAAGATTTGGGAAAAGTGGTTAATAAAACAGAAAGTATAATTGATATAGACGCCGATGTAGCTTTGTGGAAGCGAAGAGAAAAAGGTTGTTCAATTAGCGAAGATTATAGCTGGCGTCGAAGGCATAATGATTTATCGGAATCATCGCAAAGTGGGCACAGCTCCAACAATAATATTTCTGATGTCGGTCAAACAAATGGTTACAACATCCGTGGTCCTGAAAGGAGGTTTCAAGATCGAACTAGCACCATAATGGTAAGAGACTTTTCTGTAGTCGTTTTCATGTTTATCGTCAAGGGCAATCAGCTATTAACAGTATGTATTTAATCCCTTTTTAGGATTTCAATATGGCATTTGAACAGCAAGAGGAAGCTAATAGGCGAGTTGAAGAAGAAAGAGCAAAAGCAGCTCGGAGGCTTGAAGGTGCCGAAGGGAATCAAATGAGTTCCCATTATGACCAGTCGTACTCTTATGCGGCTCCTGCCGGCCTAGGACCCACCAATCGTGATTCTTCTAATTCCATGTACTCTGACAAATTTGGTCGCGAGCATTTTCGGAAACCAGCTCTCAATGAAAAGAGTCGCTGGTCGAGTACGGTTTGTGATTTTTTTATTAGCTTGTTTACTCGTCTCTCATCTTTTTAATATCATTTGTTGGTTTTATTAATCAATCATTGTATTTTAACAAAAAAAAAAAAAAAAAAATCTGATAATATTTATATTTATTTATCAAGGGTTCTTCACGTGAAAACCTTAAGGTATGTAAAGTTTCAGTTGAATACCATTATTTGATATTCACCGTTTTTTTTTTTTTTTTTTTTTTTTTTTTTTTTTTGAATTATTGTAATCTATACTAATTTCTTCAAGTCTTCACAGAATCTTTCGGCCTCCAATCCTACCCCACCGCCTAAAGATGACTATTATGATACTGCAACAGATTTTATGGGAAAATCGAGATTTCGGCCCCCTTCATCCATTGGAAATTCAGTTCTTCGACATTCTGTTCCTGCGATGCCATCACGATCTCCGGGTCCTCATGCATATCAAGCTCAGTCTCCTACCATTGTTCATCCACAGATGATCACAAATGAGATAAGGAATGTTTTCCAAGAAACTTTGCAAACTGTTTGTCATTTTGTTTAATTGCTGGTTGTTATATAAGTACATGAAGACTGTGAGACTGAATTTTTTTTTATATAATCTATTATCCTTTAGCATGCTGAATCTCAGGCACCTGTCTTCGATGAGATGGTTACTTTACTGAAAAATCAAGATCAAGGTCTTTTTCCACGTTTATGTTCACAGAGTATCTTGGGCTTCAAACTGATTCTTTTTTGGTCACCTCGCTTTACTTTTTCTTCTTCTTTTATATACTATACTGCTCATCAGTGGGACAAGCAACCATACTAAATCAGTCAGAAGTGTCACGCTATTTAACTCAGCTTAATGTTCATTTGGAAGCAATACTTAAAAAAAAAGATGATGATCTAGAGCAAGTTACCAACACTGTTAATCGCCTCCAGCAACAGCTGGATATTTTACTGGATCAAAATTCCAGACTGGTTAATTTACCTAGTGTCCAGTATGTGGAAAAGCCTCCTACGGAGCCAGCGCCTATTGAAGATAAGGATATAGGCCAGCAGGCAACAGATGACGTTGAAGATGATGATATCGTTGTTAATGAGGACCATGAGCATGCTGAAGATGAACCTGATACAGATCATTCACCCAACCTTGATACGCAACACCAAGCCCATGATGCCCCAGGTAAGATGTCGCTTACTTTAACAATATTTTGACATTTTTATCAAATATCTGTTTTTGTCCTTTCAATAGTATCTGATAATTTAGGGCGAAGGTTGATGTCAATTTCTAATCGAGTTGGGGGTCCTCGAGCCAGAAACATTAGTCTAGGAAAGTTAAACGGGCCTAGATTACCTGGATTATCTGTTGTGGGAAAATTATGGGGTGGTCCAACGCCTGTTGCTGATCGAGCAGCTCGTTGGGGGACAACTGGCGGAACGCTTAAGCGTGGTGTTAGTGCCAAGAGCAAATTTTCACAGCACACAGAGGCACCTGTCGATCTTGACGCTGCCTTGTCTGGCTTGGAACTCGATCCTGGAGCTGCATTACCGCGAGAAACGGGTGAAGAGATTGGCATGAATGCAGATTTGGGTGAGAGGACTGGCACGATTGCAATGGGGTTCGTATTCTCATAGGTTTTTAGCTCTGCACTTTGGTTTGTGATGTGCGTCATTATCAAAATTGATATTGGAATGGATTTTACAGGGTCTCTCATATTCTTCGATTTTTGCGTGAAAACCAAGATAAGGAAGAAAAAAGGCGGCAGCAGAAGGCTGAAGAAAAAGCTGCGCAGCCTAAACCTGCTGTTCCAGATGAAGTCGAAGAGCGGCGACAAAAGATCGAAGAACTCCAAAGAAGACGAGAAGCAACTTTGGCTGAGGACAGAGTTAAGGGTGAGCGGTTCATTTTTTAAAATTTATCATTCTTACTGATTGTTTTTTTATCAAAGGTGTTGAGGCTTTGGTGACACAATTAAAAGAGCAAACGGTTGAACATGACAAAATGCTGAAGAAAATTGTTGAGAGCTTGGAAGCGAATCAGAATAAATCTGCTGAGGCTATGGCAAAGCAAATCGAAATGGATAAGGCCCGTCAAGCTGAATTAATTGAATCAGGAAATCGAGTTTTGACTACTGTTGAAAGTGGAGTTCAGGCTCATTTAGACCTTTTCAGACGGGAAGCGCTTGTTCAGGTAAACCTATTCTTTCTTAAAATGATGACCTTGAATTTTTCTGCCTCACGTAAAAGGGATGTCTCACCCCCTAACATTGCTTTTCGTTGAATGGTTTCCATTTCGTAGCTTAAAGATACATGCGACAAAGTTGGAGTTTTGAGATCTCAAAAGCAGCAAATTCAGTCAGATATTGCTGATATGTTCCTTTTTATGAGCAAAGTCAGAGGTGGAGCGCCTGATGTAAGTTATCAAAAGCTTGTATTTCCCGTGAAGGATTGTGATCCCTGAGTAAATTTTTGCTTGATGATGCTTTTATATATTAGCCTCGTTGGCAGCAGGACATGAGCCAGTTTGTTGGGGGATCTGGCTCGTTTGGTGGTTTAGGGGATAATGAGAGTGCACACCCTGCAACTGAAGTTGATCCTGAACCTGACATGTATTACCCAATGCCAGCTCCTTCAACATATGGTGGTAGTAGTGGTAGAGGTTTAACCGGTCCGCGTCCACCTCCAAGTCGAAGATAAATTTGTTCTCATCTTTTAATAAGACCCTACATGTCTTCTTTTTTATATATTTGATTTTTGTTAATATTATTATTATTATTATTATTATTATTATTATTATTATTATTATTATTATTATTATTATTATTATTATTATTATTTGCCGGTTTGCATGTTGGTATATTTTGATAATATGTTTAATTATCTTTTTATTATAACAACTTCTTTCATATAATTCTGTGAACTCGTTATATATATATCTATACCCCAACCCAAAAGTTTAACATGTTTATTTAAGTATCTTTTTTGTTTGTGTTCCCATTCTTCGTTCGTTGTTTTATGTAACTCGACTCGGGATCATCGTTGCAAAAAATTAAGCTGTTTTTTCTCTCGTTCTTTCTCTTTTAAAAGTTGAAAATTGATCTATCATTAGTTTATTTATTTGTGTTGTCTGGTCACTCTCATGCTATTTTTTTTGTTTAATTTATTTGTTTTTATAAAAGTGTTTAGTTATTGACTCGTTTTTTTATTTTTAGAATTTTTAGCTTTCATTTATTTGATTATCCTTTTTAAATTTTCTTTTGGTGGTGGAGAAGTGGTAGTTTATTATTATTATTATTATTATTATTATTATTCACCACGAAAAAACAGCCAGCACCTGCTAGCAGGGTGCCACCAACCCCTCAATCCATTTGTGATTCAAGCATAACTCAGATTTGATATACCGCGCGAGCTGGCATGTTCAGTGTGTTCAGTGTACAGTGTCTTCTCAGAAGAATTACAGCTGATTTAAAACTGAATCAAATCAAAGATAGGGATTGGCACCTGCTATCAGGTGTCCACATTTTTTTTCTGGTGATTATTATTATTATTTTATAATAATAAGGGGGGTGAGTGGGGCTGGGAGGGGGGGGGGGGGGGGAGGTGTGTTTGGGGGAATAGTTTTAGAAGGTTGTAGAATATGTAATGTATATTGTGCATGGGTTATATAAGTTATGTACATGATGGGCAAATTAAAGTGGGTATTACATGTGTGTAATTATTTTATAAAGAATTATTATTATTATTATTATTATTATAGGTGTTATTATGTGTGAGGAAAAGTGAAAGTGAAAGTGAAAAAAGGGGGGTTTTTATTTATTTATTTTTATTTATTTTTGGTGGGTGAGATAGAGTGGGGTGAGAGAGGGGTTGAGAGGAGGGGGAGGGGGGGGGGAGGGGTAGAGGTCAAGTGATTGGTGGTATTGTCTTGTTAAAAGGTTGTAGTGAGAGATGAGTGATGAGAGGTTATGAAAAGGGAATTTGGTTGTAAGGAAATATGTATATATGTTGTATGTATATTATAAATATATGTGGTTGTGAGGGTAGAAGAGGTGGATGGGGGATGAGGGATGAGGGATGGGGGATGGCATTTTCATCCATTTTATTTTTATTCTTTTTATTCAAATTTTTTAATTTTTCATAAAATCCCTGTTTTTTTTTTTTTTTTTTTTTTTTTTTTTTAAATAAAAATAAATGAGTGGATAATATCTATCTATTATATCTATCTATATATATATATGTGTCGGTCAGTTGTCTAGAAGAAGGTAAGGAAAAGAGGAGAAAAGGAGGAGGACAAGGGAAAAAATAAAAGAAATAAACTGTAATAGAGTATTTAATTTATTTAAAAGAAAAACAACGGCGAGTAACTTGAGAGATGACAAAAATTTAGGCTTTATTAATAATAATATTATTTAAGGTAAGGGTTCTGCGCGGCAAACACTTTTAATTACTATCAGACTTAAAGCAACCTTTAAATTGTTATATAGAATTTTAATTAGAATTGTATTACTAATAAAAAAGAATATAAACGTAATAAAATTGTATTTAATTTGTTGAGTGTATAATAAGTGATGAGGCTACAGGGGATTATCCAAGGCCCTTTTATAGGCAATGGGTCCTCTGAAGCACCACTATATTTGTAAATACAATAATTAGAATAGAATAAAACAAGTATATCAAAGAGTAAATGAAACATAACAATGTAGAGAAAAATATGAAACAAATAATTAAAAACCTAAATTAAGAATCCAATTTTCCCGCCATTAATTCCCAAATCAGTAAGTAAAAATAGTGAATAACTAAACAAGACTGGAACATAGGAACTATGAGAAAAATAATTCCAAACAGATGGTACAGTCTGATTTAAGGATATTTTAAGTGAAACAAAAAATACTTTGACGCAACAAAACATGTAATTAATCTCAATTTAGTATAAATTAATTAATTGGTTTTTCCTGACACAATTAAGGGTCAAAAGAAGCGTCATTAATTATTGTTTAGTATTATATGAAAGGTGTTATTTAATATATAAATTTAAATAATTAATTTAAATATATTATAAGTCAATTTTACACTTATAATTATAATATATATTTTTCAATTAATTAAATATAAATTTATAATTATTAAATACATAAAAATGCGCCATTATTTGTAGAATATATTATATTATGTTCAATTTAAATGTATATAAAAATTTATATAACCAATAAAATTAATATAACACTTGTATATAATAAAATACTTATATAATTTTATTATGCAATAAAATATTAATTTATATTCATTAAATACAATTCTTACCCACTCTTTCAGGTTTTATAAGTTACATATCATTTACTGGACTCCTGGAATAGCCTGGCTGACACTCCCTCACTCTAAAAAAAACAATAAAAAAAATGCTAAGATTTTTTCTTTTTGAATTTTTTCAACAGAGTAGGCAGATTTGAAATTTCCTTTCCAGGTATCCATGCATCATGTTCAGATGATTTGTTCTTATATCTCAATAAATATTCAGTACCTCTTTCAGAAGTGATAATTCTATCATTGAGAATTTTATCAATTACTGCTGTTTCTGTGACTTCCTGAGGGTTCTTCTTAGGTCTTCCTCTTCTTTTTGGAAATAAGTCACTGTTGGAAGTATAAGGTTTAAGCAAAGAAATGGGAAAGACAGGATGTTTCCTATCATATGGAGAATACAATACAACTTCTACTGCATTATCACCAACCATTCTTTTAACAACAAATGGTCCTACAAAAGGATCTTTTAATTTGTGGTTACCTTGTAAATTGAAATGGACAGTAGAGATCAACACTTCATCACCCTTGTTAAATGTGTATTCTTTATGGGATTTATCCCATCTTTTCTTTTCATATTCAAATGCTTTATCAATACAACTCTGAGCATGTTTTCTGCATAGCTGTTGCATTTGCATAAAAGATTTTACACCAGGGTGTAGTTCCAACTTAGGTAATTTATTATTGAGAATCTGAGCAGGAGTGTTTGGGACATAACCTAACCAAAGCTCAAAAGGCTTTTTCTCAGTGACAGAATGAACAGTGCTATTATATGCAAATTCAAGACCAGGCAAAAGAGTGACCCAATCATGAGTAAATCTGTCATTGTCTTTATATTCTAAACCAAAGGCACAATACCTTTTAATCATATCTTCCAGAGTTTGAATCATTCTTTCAGCTAGACCATCAGTCTGAGGATGGTGAGCTGTAGACAATTTTAACTCACAGCCACAAATATCCATCAAAGAGGTCCAAAACTCAGAAGTGAATTTTGGATCCCTATCAGAGATAATGGCTTTTGGAAAACCAATAATATTAAACATGTAAGACCACCATAAGAAAGCTAATTCTTTGGTGGATACATCTTTGTGGGTTGGAATAAATTTGCACATTTTTGTGAATCTATCCACTATTACCCAACAAGAGTTAAAGCTGTCTTTACCTGCAACAGGAAGACCAGTGACAAAATCCATATTAATGATTTGCCAGGGAGCACTAGGAGCTTCAATATGTTGTAATAACCCTGCTCTCTTACCTGTTAACCTTTTAGATTTTTGGCAGGAATCACAAGATTCAACATATAATTTTGTGTCTTCAGACATATTAGCCCACCATGCAGTGTTTTTGATTCTAATCAATGTTTTTTCAAGATCAAAATGACCAGCTAATATGTCATCATGACAAAGTTTGAGGATAGTTTCTTTAATTGAAGGAGGAATAACAATTACATTGGTAAGCTTCCTTCTATAATATATATAACCATTTTCAATAGAGAACTTTCCTTTATTTAAAGCATTTTGGTACTTTGCAGGAAGAGTTTATATTAATGCTTGAATTGAAGCATTGTTAGGATCATTAAAGATAGTAACCAATTTATTTAAATCAGAATCTTTATCATATGAATCCAGTATTAATTGTAATAACTCCTCTTCCATATCAACTATAAATATACCATGGATATGAACAGTATCATCTTCAGGTACATAAGCAGGATTTGAGTCATTATTTGGCAGAGGCAATCTGGAGAGCATATCAACATTAGAGTGAACATTTCCAGCTCTATGGATAATTGTCATCCTTCCTCTGTATTCTTGAACAGCAAGTTCCCACCTGAACATATGTCTGTTAGGTGTCTTTAGGTTTAAGAGGGACTTCACAGCACTACAGTCAGTTACCAACTCAAATTTTTGGTCATCTAAGTAGTAATGAAGTTTTTCAAGAGCCCAAAAAACTGCTAAGCACTCCAATTGAGTGGCACCATATTTCAATTCACTATTTCTTAAGGTTCTTGAAATATAACAAATTACAACCTCTGAGGATTTATCATTAATAATTTGCTTCTGGTGAAGGGCAGCACCCAGACCAATAAAGCTAGCATCTGTATAAAGGACAAATGGCTTGTTAAAATCTGGAAGAGCCAATATAGGGGCTGTCATTAAGCAACCTTTTAATGTATTAAAAGCTTTTTGACAGTCATTATTCCAGAGAAAAGCAACATCTTTTCTGGTCAGTTTTGTAAGAGGCAAGGCTATGACCTGATAATTCTTAATATATTATCTATAATAGCCACACATCCCCAAAAAACTTTGGATTTCTCTTACAGAAGTTGGTGCTTTCACATTTTGGATGGCAGCAACTTTGTTATGGTCTACACAAATTTGTAAGCCTGACACAACATGGCCAAGGACTTTCAAAGATTGAAAACCAAATTTACACTTTTTTAAAGATAAGGTCATATTGATTTCATCCATTTTTTGGAAAACTCTATTCAAGTGAATCATATGTTCATCAAAAGTTTTAGAAAAAACAATAATATCATCAATATAAACCATGAGCCAACCTTCAATAATTTCTTGATGGAAAGTGTTATCCATGACTTTCTGGAAAACTGAAGGAGCATTTTTAGGGCCAAATGGCATCCTAACATACTTATATATTCCCATATGAGTAGCAATAAGCAAAAAATTTTGAGAATTTTTATCAACTGGAACTTGATGATAACCTTTATTACCATCCAGACAACTAATAAATTTTGCACCTTGCAAGGTAGCATGAATTGAATTAATGCTGGGTAAAGGATAAATATCATCAACAGTATAAGTATTTAAAGCTCTGTAATCTCCACATAACCTAGCTTTATCTTTTTCATAAGAAATCAAGACTGGGGAGATGACACAATATTTGGGGGTGACATCCACTTTCTCAATGATATTCATTTTCAATAATGTTTCAATATTATCTTCAATATCTTTTCTTTTTGATGGAGAAGAAGGATATGGTTTTTTCTTAAGGGTAAGAGGAATATCACTCAAATTACAGGATAAGGTAATTTTCATCTCTTCCTGAACAATTCCCAAGACATGAGACCCATGAGCAAAAGCCATAGGGAAAGAGGTAATAGAGGCAACAATAGAATCCTTTTGTTCACTAGTCAACTGATCACCAAAAGAAGCGGTATTTATTTCATGTAATAAATCATCCATTTCAGTTGTTGTTCTACCTTTACACTGGATCAGTGAGTTACAAGATTTCAACAAATGCCCAGAAGTTCTAGGAGAGGAAATTCTGAATTTCCTTTCCCCATTCATTCCTAAGGTAAAGCAATTATTTTCTGGGTCCAGTTTCACACCAAACATGGTTAAAATATCATTTCCCATAATAAACCAATTGCTTAAATTATCATTTTTCATGACAACAAACTCACAAACAGCTCTGACAAAACCACCATTATATTTGAAGAATACAGAGGTTTTGTATTTGCCAATAGGAAATAAGGTAGAACCATACCCTCTCCATTTTTCAGAAGTTATAGGTAATAATTTACTCAAATATTCCTTATCCACTGAAGCCAAAGCTTTTTCAGATACTACACTTCCTCCAGCACCAGAATCAAGAACTACATCAACATTTTTACCATTAATGATAACAGGTGCCTTTAAAGGGGATATAGGTATAGAATTGTTAGTAATATCTTTAATTATCTCAGCATTTTCTACTGAAGATAAATTCAATACACAATCTTCAGATATATTATTTAAATAATGGACATCATGTTCCAACATTAAAACATCTTTAACAGATTCATTGTCATAGGAGATATTACTTTCACAGTCACTGGAAGAATTATTGACATCAAGTTCAACTTCATCAGTGTCATCATTTTGTTCAACAAGATGAATTTTCTTGTCACAAACATGACCCTTCTGCCACGGTTTGTTACACTTATAACAAGTATTTGTTGCATATATTTTTTAGGTGCAACTGGGGCAGAGGGTTTACCAGATTTTTGTGGGAGCTTTGTAGAAGGTTTATTCTGATCATTATAAGATTTACCAAGGTAATTCTTTGGTTCATATCTATGGTTGAGCAGTACCTCATTACAGATATTAATGAAAGAAGAATTTTCCCTTACATGCTCAGTTCTAGCCACAATCAAATCCCTAAGAGAATTTGGTAATTTATACAAGATTTTATCTCTCCAAATATCATAATCCATCTTTGGATCAATTGCTCTAAGGATTTTAGTTATTTTCATCAGAAAAACAATGGGCTTTTCAACAGAGGAGGATACATATCTAGTATTCTCATACAGTCTCTATTGAGCTAACCTGAATTTTGAACCACCAAGCTGATTCTCAATCAAGGATTTCCAATCATTCCATGTATAATGATTGTTATCTAAAAGAACAGATTCATACCACATCAAGGCTACATTGGAAAATAAAGAAATAAGCTTAGAAACAATTTCCTCATCAGGTAGTTTATAAGATCTCTTTAAATTATCAATTCTTTGGATAAAGTGTTGCCAATCAGAGGAAGAATCACCATCAAAGGTAGGATATTGGTCTAACTTAGGCCAATTTTTCTGACTACTGGGATGGTCCACTTTTTGGTTTGAATTATTCATTATTAATAATTCCTGAAGTTTAGCCAGGTGTTCAGAAATTTCATTATTTACAGAAACAGCTGGTGCATGACCATCACAAGATTTTTTGCTAGTAGCAAAAGATTTTACAGACTCATTGTCAGTTTGTTAAATGGTTGAAATATGAGGAAGAAAGGATGAACTTTGCTCAGGTTTTTTTCCTTTATTTTTATGCAGCTTATTGACAGCAATCTCATTTAATTCATTATTGATGGTTAAGGTTGAGAATTTTTCCTGCAGGTCAGACACATAGTTTCTTATTCTTGGAATTTCAGACATCTGGTCATTTACTTTTGCAAGAGATAGAACATTTCTGTCCTCATAAACTGAGTGTTTGGCACTTAGTGCATGGAAATCATTTCTTAGCTTTTTAAACTCATTTTTCAGAGATTTTATTTCATTTTTGAATGAATAATTTTCTTCAATAAGGGGTTTCAATTCACTCAAGGTCTTATGTAGACTGATATTTCTATCTGAGATAGCTCTATGGTCACTTCTTATTTGTTTTTGTTGACTAAGAACAATATTCAAGGTTTCTTTGATTTTTAAATAAGCTGTATCTTGTACAGAAGAACTCACTTTACATTGCAAGTGTAAATTATTTAATCTATCATTTTCATGGATTAACACATCTCTCACATGTTTGTCTTTCACAACATTAAAATCAAGGGTATCTTTCAATATTTCCTCAGAAGTTTTTTCAATTAAGGTATAGATTTCAGGGGGAACAGAATCATTTTTAATTGCAAGAGAAGGATTAATTAAAGATGTAGAAGTTAAATGTAAAGGTTCATCAAATGACAATTTTCTAATTACATCAATAGGGCTACTAGTTACAGGAAGCTGTCTTTTAACAGGTTTAACTGTTCTTTCACCATGTTCAATAATATTACCTGCAGAAGAAGATTTATTAGAAAACATACCCAAGTGACTATCAACCAAATTACTTACCATGGCAGAGGAGGAAACTTCCCCTGAGACTGGGTTTGGGATTGTGTTTGGTCCTTCTTTCTCCTGCCTTGTTGGTAGGGATGAGGAGGTGGATGGAAATTGGGTGTTCTTGATGGGCCAGGCTGATGATGAGGAGGGTGTTGCACATTCTGTTGGTAGTGACTCATTAGATAATCCCATTTCCATTGCTCTACTTCCATAGTATTTGGATTTTGGATGGTTGAGCTGGGTGGCTGTGAAGGTTGAGCCTGAAACTGAGGCTGATTTGGAGGCAACTGAGGAGGGGCCTGGGCCTGAATCTGGTTCCTGAGTTCTTGAACCTGATCCCACAAGGTGTCTACCTTTGCTTTGTATGTCATATTTTCTGTCTTCAACTCTTTTATATGACTGGATAGGTTGCTGATTTGTTGTGACAGAGGAAGCTTTTTTATTTTGAAGCCTTTTGGAAGACCTTCTTGAGGTACTAGAGGCTTTACTTCCTTCTGTGGTACTGGGGGAAGGGGGTTTGGTTTGTTTAAATTTCCTGTCATTTCCACATCCTGAAGTATGTGAATTCTTTGTGTTAGCATAAGATTTTTTATGTCCAACTTTAGAAGAACTTACAGTGTCAGCATCATAGTCAATTTCAATTTCATCTACTTGCATGTTATCCATTTTGTCAGCCAAATTGTTGGACATACTAGTGGGAAGATTTTAATTTACTTCTTATTTTTTAAAAAAAAATAATAATAAAAGTTAGTTAATAATTGCTCCAAATAAAAAATAAAAATTTGTTAATTAAATTATAGAAAAAAAAATTTCAATATAAAGTAATAATTATAAAAAATTAATTTTTAAAAAAATGGATTGCAAGGTTAAATTGGGAATAAACAATCAAGTTAATTCAACCAATTAATTACCAATATTAAATATGGCAATATATTTGGGACTAAGCACAAAGTACTTTTAAGTCAACCAAAATTAACAATAATTAATAATATAAAAAAAATTAAATTAATAATTCAATTTGTATTAATAAAAAATGTCAATTCTTCTAGGACTAAGAGGATTTAACACTCTATAATGGTCAACTAGGAAAAAAATTTTTTTAATAATTGAACACTTACACTCAGTGAATCAGCAATTAAGCCACAATCACTGTTATTGCAATAAAAATATAGTAATAAGAGTGAGAGGCGCAAAGGAGAACTTACTATAGTGATTGAAAAATCACTTCAAAATAATATATGAATTAATATAATATAAACCTATTAAATCGAACCCAAGTTCAAAACACGGTCGTGGCAAAAGTTTTGTTTTTGCTAGGTGGTCCGTGTGTTTGTCGTTTGTCGCCAGGCTCGATCGTCGTCGTTGTTTGGAAAGGCCCTCAGTTGTCGGTCAGTCGTCTAGAAGAGATAAGAGAAGAGGGAAGAAAAGAGAGGAGGACAAGAAGGAAATAGTAATTTAGAAATAAAAGAAATAAAAACAAATGAAATTATTTAATTTATTTGAGAGAAAGCAATGACGAGTGATTTGAGAGGTGACAACAAATTGGTTTTATTAATATTAATATTATTTAAGTAAGAGTTCTGCACGCAAACACTATGATTACTATCAGACTTAAGGCAACCTTTAAATTGTTATTTAGAGTTTTTAATTAGAATTTAATACTAATAAAAATAATAATAAGCGTAATAAATTTATCTTTAAATTGTTGAGTGTGTAATAAGTGATGAGGCTACAGGGGATTATCCAAGGCCCTTTTATAGGCAATGGGTCCTCTGAAGCGCCACTATATTTGTAAATACAATAATTATAATAGGATAAAACAAGTATATCAAAGAGTAAGTGAAACATAACAATGTAGAGAAAAATATGAAACAAATAATTAAAAACCCCAATTAAGAATCCAATTTTCCCGCCATTAATTCCCAAATCAGTAAGTAAAAATAGTGAATAACTAAACAAGCCTGGAACATAGTAACTATGAGAAAAATCATTCAAAACAGATGGTACAGTCTGATTTAAGGATTTTTAAGTGAAACAAAAAATATTCTGACACAACAAATATGTAATTTATTTCAATTCAGTATTAATTAGTTTTTCCTGACACAATTATAGGTCAAAAGAAGCGTCATTATTTATTGTTTAATATTATAAGAAATGATATTTAATATATAAATATAATTAATTAATTTAATTATATTATAAGTAAATTTTACACTTATAATTATAATATATGTTTTTAATTAATTAAATATAAATTTATAATTATTAAATACATAAAAAATGCGCCATTATTTGTAGAATATAATATATTATGTTAAATTTAAATGTATAAAAAAGTTATATAACCAATAAAATTAATATAACACTTATATGTAATAAAATACTTATATAATTTTATTATGCAATAAAATATTAATTTATATACATTAAATACAGTTCTTACCCCCTCTTTCAGGTCTTATAAGTTACATATCATTCACTGGACTCCTGGAATAGCCTGGCTGACAAATTACATGGAGTTAGATCTACAAATTTGCTGTAGGTTTTAATATTTTATTTTTATTTATTTTTTTAATTTAATTAAATTTTTAAAAATTTTAATTTTTTATAATTAAATAAAATATGTTTGCATAAATAAAAACAATTTAGAGAATACAACATTAATTTTAATATAGTTATATACTTAAACAATATAATACTTAAAGATTTATAAATATTAACTTTATAATATTTTAATAGTTAAGTAATTAAATATTGAGTAATAAATTTTATCAGACCAGTTTTACTATATTAAATAAGTTACTGGCTGATATGACTTTCCAGAACTTAATCAATCCCTTAATCCTATGCTCAACCTTAATCTTCAACACCATTCATGTTTGTTGAAATTAATTTCCACAGTTTTCCAGGTTCATTTATTTTGCTCCAGCTCCCATATTTGAAATTGAATAACATTTCAAAGGATTTTGTCTCACTATGATATCTTTTCTTCTCTTCATCTCTCACTTGCATCACTCATATTGTTGGTTCTGATACTTTTTACTCCACATATCTCAAGCTAAGTCACTTTCTAATTTTTTGTTATTTCATTGCTGATTGAAGTATCATTTTTCCCTCTCTTTTGGTTTAACTTCTGATTTAAATATTCTTTCACCACAAAAAATAAAGTGGCACCTACTAGCAGGTACCTATGCCTATATTCAGTTTTGTTTTAAGATGTGATTTGATTTGATGTTGTGCAAGCTAGTATGCTCATTGTTCAGTGCGCAGTCTTTCCAGAAGAATTACAGCTGAGCTGAAATTGATTTAAGTCAAAGATAGGGATTTCCACCTGCTATTAGGTACCCTTGTTTTTTTTCTGGTGTTTTGGTTCCTTTTTTCCCCCTATTTTTCTTGGTTCTCCATCATTTTTGACCTTTTGGTATTTTTTTATTTTGTTCAATTCTAGGGTTTTCTTCATCTTTTTTGTATTTGTCTTTTGATAAATCACTTTAGAAAAATGTTCCCAGTGTTTTCCAGCTGTTTTTAGGTTTTTTTTGAACATTTTTTTGGGCAACTTTTTTTTTGTTGGACTTATGGAAAATTGTTTGGCAGATTTTTGGAAATTTTCTGGACACTTTATGTAGAAGGTTTAGGCACTATTCTACACACTTTTGAGAAATTTTTTGAGAAATTTTAGGACATTTTTTAGGTGCTTTTGGGGCAATTTTTTTTTGGACAGAATTTGGGTACAATTGGGAAGTTTTGGAGAGCATTTTCACCACATTTTGGGACTCTTTCTTTCAGGTGGTTTAAAGAAAGCTTTGCAAGTATTTTTATCTAATTTTTATTATATTTTTCATTTAGATTAGTTTTTTTTCCATTTTTTAGATAAGAATGACTGAAAATCTAGGGTTGGTCAAGCTGATTCATAAGGTAATAAAAAGAAGGTAACATAAAAAATAATACACCAGATGGGTGACAAAAGTATGGGGTCTAATATAAGCTGTCAAATTTTATTTTTATTTATTGAGTTAGCATTTTACAAGTCATATAAGATATTCTACTTTCTTAAATTAATGATCCATCAGGCTGTGTGTTGTATAAAAGTAATATTGGGGACATTTATTTTCTCTCTGAGGTTCGTGTAACACTTGTGTTTGATTTCATTGAATTTGTTCACAGAAAATTTCTATTCAAATTTTTACATTAATTTTTAATAATATAAATTTTTTAATTATCTTAATTGAATTTTATATACTTTAATTTATGAATGAACTTAAAATTTTGCAATATAGGCTTATACCTCAATAAAACACAGGGGAAGATAATGCAATTTTTGTTTCTGTCAAAAGAATTTGGTGATCCCCAACCCTTGAAATGGTAAATAGGGGAGGCTAATGCCAATTTTTTTTAAACATTAAATTTTTTTAGACTTTGAAATTTTTTTTTCTCCTCTCCCTGTTATGATGAATAGTAGGGGAGATTATTGCAAAAAAAAATCTTTGACATAAATTTTTTTTGACTTATAAAAAAATTTGGTGATCCACATCCTATAATATAGTAAATAGCAGGGCCAGTTATATCCAAAATAAACTTCCATACTGTGTTGACATAAGCTCTTTTGGTCTACATTAATCTGATTTTTCTAATAACCAAATTACATTTCAAGTTTTGATACTCCAGAATTTTTTAAATTAGTACCTCATCTAGTATTGAAGACTATTCTAAAAATATCTATCATCTCATCAATAATCTGTTGATTTTTGGAAATTATTTCTTGGAACTCTAACATCATGATTTTAATTGGAGCCTATTCCTTTCCTGAAACAAGTTTAAATTTTAAGAAAAAGAGAAATAAATTAAAAAAAAAATCATTATTAGATACAAAAAATTTATATATCCATGTCCATGTTTTTAAAGATCTCCCCATAAGTAGAAGAGAAAGCCTTTGAAATAGATTGAGCTGTCCCAAAAACAGCAGAAGCTCTTTACTTGAGTCTGTTGCTAAGAGATGTTGACTCTTTATCTTCTAATCTCTCATCATCAGTCAATTCCTTTTAATTTTAAAGACTTAATGAGACTTTGTTTATGATACATAGAGATTAAATTAGCACTAAGAAAAAAATAATATCAAAATTAGCTTAAACTTATTACCATAGTATCATCAAGCTCAATTTCAGAATATAATGTGGGTTCTTAAAATTCAGAAGAGCTGAGTAAAGGATCTAAAGGAAATTTATGATTATTTGTTAGAGAATAAGAGTTTTGAAGGGGTGAGAATAGAAATTTCGGCAGGAAAATTAATGAAAAAAGGAATTAAAAGGTAATAAACTTACTGTAGTGAGATGATTTTAAATATGATTCAGAAAAGTGGGAGGGAGAGAAGAGCTATGATGTGCAGTTAATTGAGGGGGGTGGGGGGTATGCATAATTGTGGGCTGAATTGTGGTTGATAAAATGGCACAAAATTAGTAAGTATTTGTCCCCATGTGTGAGACCATATGTTGGCCGGTCATCTAGAAGAAGGGGAATAAGAGGGAAAGATGAAGAGGAGGAAAAGAAGAATATAAAGAAGAGGGTTTACAAAGGGTAAAAGAAATGAACTAATCAAAAAATTGAGTTATTTAAAAAAAGAGGCAACAACTATTTCAACAATGAGGGTTTAATTAATTATAATATATTTATTTTCATAAGTATTTATTTTCAATTCACGGCAAACAATTATAATTAGTAATAGACTTACTGCAACCTTAGATTATTTATTTACTGTTTTTAAATTAGTATTATAATGCTAATAAAAAATAAAATAAATGTATTGTATTTAAAAATATATATTTAAGTTGAGTGTATAATAAGTGGTCGGGGATACAGGGGGTGACCCAAGGCCTTTATATAGGCAAGGGGCCCTCTGAAGTGCCATAATAAAGTATATACAAAGAATAATAAAAATATAATATCAAATAACTAATGTTGAGTAAATGTAAGGGTAAATATGACACAATTAACTAAGACACATGAGTTAGAGCCCAAATATACACCAATTTAAACCCAAAAAGTTACCATAAAATTAGTGAGTAATTAAATAAGTTTGAGACACATAAAAATAAATAATTTAATTTAAAACATGTCTTATAATCTTTTAAGTAATAACCAATTTAAAAGAAACATGAAAAATTGACTTATTTTAACACGTAAAAATAATTTAATTAATTAATTTAGCATAAAACATGAGTAATTAATTATTTTAATTAATTTTATTAACGTAATAATTAATTTAAATTAAAACAAAAACTTAATATAACAAAATTATTAAATTTTAGAATAGAAAATTAAAAATTTATTTAATAAAGTGTTTTAACTTGTTTAATAATTTGATGACACAATTAGGAATCAAAAAAAGCGCACAATATTATTGTTTAATAACATATGTAAGGTTTTATTTAATATATATATTTAATTAATTTAATTACATTATAAGTTAATTTTATACTTATACTTATAATATATGTTTATAATTAATTAATTATTAATTTATATTTATTAAATACATAAAAAAGCGCCATAATTTATAGAATATAACATTTATTATGCTTAATTTAAATGTATATATAATTTATATAATAATAAAATTAATATAATACTTATTTTATTTATATTTAATAAAACACTTATATAATTTCATTATGCAATATAATATTAATTTTATATACATAATAAGCATATATTTTTACGCCCTATTTTGGTTCCAGTAAATTGAAATAACATTTACTGGGCTCTTGGTATAGCCTGGCTGACACTCCCTCACTCTAAAAAAACAATAAAAAAATGCTAAGATTTTTTTTTATACTTTTTTAACAGAGTAAGAAGATTTGAAATTTCTTTTCCAGGTATCCATGCATCATGTTCAGATGATTTGTTCTTATATCTCAATAAATATTCAGTACCTCTTTCAGAAGTGATAATTCTATCATTGAGAATTTTATTGATTTCTGCAGTTTCTGTGTCTTCCTGAGGGTTTTTCTTAGGTCTTCCCCTTCTTTTGGGAAATAAGTCACAGTTGGAAGTATAAGGTTTAAGTAAAGAAATTGGAAAAACAGGATGTTTCCTATCATATGGAGTTACAATACAACTTCTACTGAATTATCTCCAACCATTCTTTTAACAACAAATGGTCCCACAAAAGGATCTTTTAATTTGTTGTTTCCTTGTAGATTGAAATGGACAGTAGATATCAACACTTCATCACCCTTGTTAAATGTGTATTCTTTATGGGATTTATCCCATCTCTTCTTTTCATATTCAAATGCTTTAATAATACAGCTTTGAGCATTTTTTCTGCATAGCTGTTGCATTTGCATAAAATATTTTACATTAGGATGTAGTTCCAACTTAGATAATTTATTATTGAGAATTTGAGCAGGAGTGTTTGGGACATAACCTAACCAAATCTCAAAAGGCTTTTTCTCAGTGAGAGAATGAACAGTACTATTATATGCAAATTCAAGACCAGGCAATACAGTGACCCAGTCATGAGTAAATCTTTCATTGTCTTTATATTCTAATCCAAAGGCACAATACCTTCTAATCATATCTTCTAGAGTTTGAATCATTCTTTCAGCTAGACCATCAGTCTGAGGATGGTGAGTTGTAGACAATTTTAACTCACAGCCACAAATATCCATCAAAGAAGTCCAAAACTCAGATGTAAATTTTGGATCCCTATCAGAGATAATGGCTTTTGGAAATCCAACAATATTAAACATGTAAGACAACCATAAAAAAGCTAATTCTTTTGTGGATACATCTTTGTGGGTGGGAATAAATTTGCACATTTTGGTGAATCTATCCACTATTACCCAACAATAGTTATAACTGTCTTTACCTGGTACAGGAAGACCAGTGACAAAATACATGCTAATGATTTGCCAAGGAACATCAGGTGCTTCAATATTTTGTAAAAATCCTGCTCTTTTACCTGTCAATCTTTTACATTTTTGACAAGATCACAAGATTCAACATATAATTTAGTGTCTTCAGACATATCAGCCCACCAAGCAGTGTTTTTAATTCTGAAAATGGTTTTCTCAAGATCAAAATGTCCTGCTAATATGTCATCATGAAATAGTTTTAAGATGGTTTCTTTCATGGAAGGAGGAATAAAAATGACATTGGTCAGTTTTCACCTGTAGTAAATATAAACATCTTCAATGGAAAACTTTCCTTTACTCAAAGCACTCTGGTACTTTGGAGGAAGAGTTTTTATTAATACTTGAATAGAAGCATTATTTGGATCTTTCAAGATTGTAACCAATTTATTTAAATCAGAATCTTGATCATATGAATCCAGAATTAATTGTAACAGTTCCTCTTCCATATCAACAATTTATATACTATGTATATGTACTGTATTATCCTCAGGTACATAGGCTGGATTGCACACATAATTTGGAAGAGGTAATCTGGACAACATATCAACATTTGAATGAACATTTCCAGCCCTGTGAATAATAGTCATCCTACCTCTGTATTCTTGAACAACTAGTTACCATCTAAACATATGTCTATTTGGTGTTTTCAAGTTTAAGAGGGATTTTACAGCACTGCAATCAGTGACTAATTGAAACTTTTGATCATCTAAATAATAATGAAGCTTTTCTAAAGCTCAGACAACTGCTAAGCACTCTAATTGAGTGGCACCATATTTCAATTCACTTTTTCTTAAGGTTTTTGAAATATAAAAAATAACTATTTCTGAAACTTTTTCCTTAATGATTTGTTTTTGATGAAGAGAATCTCCAAGTCCAATAAAACTTGCATCTTTATAAAGAACAAAAGGCTTATTAAAATCTGGAAGGGCAAGGATTGGAGCTGACATTAAACATCTTTTTAATGTATCAAAAGCTTTTTGACTGTCCTCATTCCATATATAAGCCACATTTTTTCTTATTAGTTTGGTAAGTGGTAATGCTATGAATTGATAATTTTTTATTTATTGTCTATAGTAGCCACACATTCCCAAATAGCTCTTTATTTATTTTACAGAAGTTGGTGCTGACACATTTTGGATAGCAGCAACTTTTCCTTGGTCTACACAGATCTGTAAGCCAGATACAACATGACCCAGAACTTTCAAGGATTGAAACCCAAATTTACACTTTTTAAGGATAAAGTCATGTTAATTTCATCCATTTTCTGGAAGACTCAATACAAGTGTTGTATATGTTCATAAAAAGTTTTAGAAAAAATATGATGTCATCAATATAAACCATTAACCAACCTTCAATTATTTCCTGATGAAATGTGTTATCCATCACTTTTTGGAATACTGAAGGAGCATTTTTAGGGCCAAAAGGCATCCTAACATACTTTTAAATTCCCATATGGGTTTCAATTAGCAAAAAATTTTGGGAAGAATGTTGAACAGGTATTTGATGATAAACTATATTACCATCCAGAAAGCTTATGAATTTAGCACCTTGTAAGGTAGCATGTATAGATCTAATTCTGGGTAATGGGTAAATATCATCCACAGTAATATATTTAATGCTCTATAATCTCCATAAAGTCTAGCTTTATCTTTTTCATAAGAGATTAAAACTGGAGAGATGACACAATATTTTGGTGTAACATCTACTTTTTCAATAATATTCATACTCAATAAAGTTGAGATATTATCTTCTATATCTTTTCTATTTGTGGGAAAAGCAGGGTAAGGGTTTTTCTTTAGGCTAGGAGGTATTTCATCCAAATTTCAGGATAGAGAAATTTTCATTTCATCTTTAACCAAGACTAACACATGGGAACCATGAGCAAAAGCCATTGGGAAAGATGTAATTAAGGCTACTATTGAATCTTTTTGGTCATCAGTTAATTGATCACCAAATGAAGCTGTTTCAATTTCAGAAAATAATACATTCATTGCCTCTGTTTGTCTACCTTTAAATTGGATCAAAGAATGACAAGATTTTAATAAGGGTGCAGAATGCTTTTTAGAAGAAGAAATTTTAAATTTTCTTGTTCCATTCACTCCTAAAGTAAAAAAATTGATTGCAGGATCCAATTTAATGCCAAACATGGTTAAAATATCATTTCCCATGATAAACCAATTGTTTAAATTGTCATTTTTCATCACAAGAAATTCACAAATAGCTCTGACAAAACCACCATTATATTTAAAGAATACAGTGGTTTTGTATTTTCCAATGGGACATAAAACAGAACCATAACCTTTCCATTTTTCAGATGTCATAGGTAATAATTTGCATTGATAATCCTTATCTACAGAAGCAAGTGATTTTTCAAACACTACACTTCCTCCAGCACCAGAGTCAAGAATAACCTCAACATTTTTACCATTAATGATAACTGGTGCTCTCAAAGGTGATATTAAAATGGAACTGTCAGTAATATCTCTAATTACTTCAGCATTTTATACAGAAGATAAGTCAATATCACAATTATCAGACTAATTATCTAAATATTGGATATCCTTTTATAAAACCAGAACTTCCTGAGAAGACTCATGGTCATAAGAGATATTGCTATTACAGTCACTGGAGGAATCATCAAGATTAGCTTGAGTATTTTCAGATTCCTCATTTTGTTGAACAAGATGAATTTTCTTGTCACAAATATGTCCTTTTTTCCATGGTTTGTTACATTTAAAACAAGTATTAGTTGCATATTTCTTTGGAGCAACTGGGGAAGAGGGTCTACCAGTTTTTTCTGGAAGTTTTGTGGAAGGCTTTTTTTGGTCATGATAAGATTTAACAGGATAATTCCTTGGTTCATATCTATGATTTAGTAGGACTTCATTACAGATATTAATAAAGGAAATGTTCTCTCTCACATTCTCAGTCCCTGCCACAATCAAATCTCTCAGATAATTTGGTAATTTATAGAGAATTTTATCTCTCCAAATATCATAATCCATTTTAGGATACATGGCTCTAAGAATTTTTGTGATTTTCATAAGGAAAACAATAGGTTTTTCAGGAGAGGAAGACGCATATATAGCATTCTCATATAATCTCTGCTGAGCAAGCCTGTATTTGGAACCACCAAATTGATTTTCAATCAAGGTTTTCCACTCTTTCCAAGTATAATGTTGATTACCCAGTAAGATAGATTCATACCACATTAAAGCTACATTGGAAAATAAGGAAATTAATTTAGAGACTATTTCTTCATCTGGAAATTTATAAGAGTTTTTCAGATTAACAATTCTCTGAACAAAGTGTTGCCAGTCAGATGAAGAGTAACCATCAAAAGTGGGATATTGATGCAGTTTGGGCCAATTTTTCTGGCTACTGGGATGGTCCATCTTTTGGTTTAAATTATTTAACATTAAAAATTCTTGAAGTTTAGCCAGGTGTTCAGAAATTTCATTATTTACAGAAACAGCTGGTTCATGACCATTAATAGATTTTTTTCTAGTAGAAAAAGATTTCACAGACTCATTTTCAGTTTGTTTAATGGCTGAAATATGGGGAAGAAAAGAGTTGCTCTGTTAAGGTTCCTTTCCTTTATTCTTATGCAGCTTATGGGCAGCACTTTCATCTACACCATAATGATTGATGGTTAAGGCTGAAAATTTTTCCTGTAGGTCAGACACATAGTTTCTTATCCTTGGAATTTCAGACATCTGGTCATTCATTTTTGCAAGGGATAAAACATTTCTGTCCTCAAAAACTGTGTGTTTGGTACTCAGTGCATGGAAATCATTTTTTAGCTTTTTCAACTCATTGTTTAGAGACTTAATTTCACTTTTCAATGAATAATTTTTCTCAATAAGGGGTTTTAATTCACTCAAGGTTCTATGCAGATTGATATTCTTATCTGAGATAGCTCTATGGTGACTTCTTATTTGTTTCTGTTGGCTAAGAACAATATTCAAAGTTTCTTTGATTCTAAAATAAGATGTACCTTGTACAGAAGAACTCACTTTACAATGCAAGTGCAAATTATTCAATCTATCACTCTCATGCACTAATACATCTCTCAAATGTTTGTCTTTCACAACATTAAAATCAAGTGTATCTTTCAATATCTTCTCAGAAGTTTTCTCAAGTAAGGTATAGACTCCAGGGGAAAAACAATCATTCTTAATTGCAAGAGAAGGATTATTTGAAGAAGTAGAAGTCAAATGTAAAGGTTCATCAAATGATAAATTTCCAATTACATCATTGGGGCTACTAATTAAAGGAATTAGTCTTTTTATGGGTTTAACTTTTCATTCACCATGATCCACAATATTACCTGTGGAAGAAAATTTGTTATTATACATAACAAAATTTTTATCAAACAAACTACTTACCATATCAAGGGAGGAAATTTCCCCTGTGCCTTCTTTCTTCTGCCTCCCTGATAAGGATGGGGCTGAGGAGATGGATGGTAGGTTGGTGTCCTGGATGGGCCAGGGTGTTGAGCTGTTGGTTGCTGAACATTCTTCTGCTAATGGTTCATCAATTAATCCCATTTACACTGCTCCACCTGCAAAGTGCTTTGATTTTGAGTGAAGGAGCTGGGTGCCTTATGGGGCTGAGGTTGAGGCTGAGGCTGAGGCTGATACTGAGAGGCTTGGAAAGGAGGAGATTGAACCTGTTTGTGATTTAATAACTCCTGCATCTGTTTCCAGAGTGTGTCTTCTCTTGCCTTGTATTTCATACTTTATGCCTTCAGTTCTTTTATGTGACCGGAAAGGTTGTTTATTTGTTGAGTCAGAGGTATCTTTTTTATTCTTATACCCTTTAGTGGATTTTCCTGATTTATCTGAGGTTTTGCTTCTTTCAGAGGTGTTTGGCGAGGGGGGTTTTCCACTTCGCCTTCCATTTCCATGTCCTGAAGGTCTTTTTTCAGCTGAATAATTTTTGTAAGTTAATTTAGAAGAACCTACAGATTCAGTGTCAACATCCACTTCAATTTCATCCACATGTAAGTTATCCATGCTGTTAACCAAACTACTGAACATAAAAACTGTGAACAAAGAATCAAAATAATTTTAATGATTCAAATTAGTATTTACAAAATAAAATATAATCAAATGATTTTTTAACAAAAACAAAAAATTTAAATTCTTATTCAAAAATCAATTAATTAACAAAAAATGTAATACAAAAAATATGTAATTACAATTTTTTATTAAGAAATACCAATAATTATTACGGGACCAACCAAAAAGGGTTTAATAAGTCAAATTAATACCAAAAAATATATTGGTAGTATTGGGACTAAGCACTGACTACTATTGTGGTCAACCAATAAATCAAAAAAAATTTTTTAATAAAAATTAATTTAATAATTTCTTAAAAATTTAATGATCTTCTAGGACTAAGAGTATAACTCTATTATGGTCAACTAGGAATAAAAAATTAATAAAAAATTTGAACACTTACACTCAGTGATTCAGCAATTAAGCCACAATCACTGTTATTGCAATAAAACTTTAATAATATAAGTGAGAGGTAAAAAGGTTAACTTACTATAGTGATCGAGAAATCACTTCAAGATTATATATTATTTAATATATTATCAGCCCAAAAGTTTGAAACCAAGTTCAAAACATGGCCATGGCAAAAATTTGCTTTTTTGTTTTAGGTGGTCCGTGCGCAATGTTGTTTGTTGCAAGTTGGTGTATTGTCGTTGTCGTTTGGAAAGGCCCCCAAATGTTGGCTGGCCATCTAGAAGAAGGGGAAGAAGAGGGAAAGATGAAGAGGAGGAAACAAAGAATATAAAGAAGAGGGTTTACAAAGGGTAAAAGTGATGAACTAATAAAAAGAATTGAGTTATTTAAAAAAAGAGGCAATGACTATTTCAACAGTGAGGGTTTAATTAATTATAATATATTTATTTTAATAAGTATTTATCTTCAATGCATGGCAAAAAATTACAATTATTAATAGACTTACTGCAACCTTAGATTGTTTATTTACTTTTTTTTAAATTAGTATTATAATGCTAATAAAAAAATAAAATAAACGTATTGTATTTATAAAATATATTTAAGTTGAGTGTATAATAAGTGATTGGGGCTACAGGGGATTACCCAAGGCCTTTATATAGGCAAGGGTCCCTCTGAAGTGCCATAATAAAGTATATACAAAGAATAATAAAAATATAATAACAAATAACTAGTGTTGAGTAAATGTAAGGGGAAATATGACACAATTAACTAAGACACATGAGTTAGAGCCCAAATATACACCAATTTAAACCCAAAAAGTTACCATAAAATTAGTGAGTAATTAAATAAGTTTGAGACACATAAAAATAAATAATTTAATTTAAAACATGTCTTATAATCTTTTAAGTAATAACCAATTTAAATGAAACGTGAAAAATAGATATATTTTAACATGTAAAAATAATGTAATTAATTAATTTAGTATAAAACATGAGTAATTAATTATTCTAATTACTTTTATTAGTGTAATAATTATTTTAAATTAAAACAAAAACTTACACTACACAATATAGGGGGTGGACTTGCTAGCAAGTCCTCAACCTCAACTGAGATGAAACTCAGATGGAACTCAGACTGAACTCATACTGAACCCAAACTGAACTCTACTTGAACACCCACCTAAAACTGTTCTGCTGAGTGGTGTTCATTCCTGATTGTATGGTTCCTTTATCAATAGCTCAATGTGTGTTCAATCTGTGGTGAGTTTGGGTCCAAGGTTGTGGACTCGCTAGAAAGTCCGCCCCCCATATTGTGTGGTGTTATTGTAACAAAATTACTAAATTTTAGAATAGAACATTAATAATTTATTTAATAAAGTGTTTTCACTTGTTTAATACTTTGATGAAACAATTAGAAATCAAAAAAGCACCCAATATTATTGTTTAATAACATATGTAAGGTTTTATTTAATATATAAATTTAATTAATTAATTTAATTACATTATAAGTTAATTTTATACTTATAATTATAATATATGTTTATAATTAATTAATTATTAATTTATATTTATTAAAAACATAAAAAGCGCCATAGTTTATAGAATATAACATTTATTATGCTTAATTTAAATGTATATATAATTTATATAATAATAAAATTAATATAATACTTATTTTATTTAAATTTAATAAAACACTTATATTATTTCATTATGCAATATAATATTAATTTATATACATAATAAGCATATATTTTTACGCCCTCTTTTGGTTCCAGTAAATTGACATAAAATTTACTGGGCTCCTGGTATAGCCTGGCTGACACCATAAGTACCAAATCAGCCATTTTTCATGGCATTTTTGTATGGTGTTTTTAAAACAAAACCTGCTAGGTGTGTTTGGTAATATTTGAGACCCTCTATTGAGTAAATGGGTCACTTGGACTATCAGTAGTAGAATTAATATTAGGGGGTCTAAAACATTTACAAACATGCCTAGCAGAAATCATTTGAAAAACACCATGAAGCATGGCTAATTTGGTACTTGGGGTCTCAAAATTGAGGTCCAATACATCCTAACTTTGTAAAATTTTCTGAACCACAATTCAGCCCACAAATATCCACATCTTCCAAATCAACTGTGAATTACCTCCCTTCCACCCTAACACATATACTGCCCATCAAATCTCCTCTCTCCCAGTGCTTTTCAAAATTAAAATTTCATCCTTCACCCCACAGAAGTTGTCAGGATGAGTTAAAGAACAGAGTGGTGAATAGCTTGATTAGTCACTTTTCTGGAAGATTTTAATGGTCCTATATGAATACTGTAGTAAAAATACAATAAGTATTAAAATATAACTCAATATAAGGGTCTCAGTAATATAAATCTCACCAATTATATATGTGTTACAATCTTATAGTTGGTAGAAAAATAGATGTAATAGTTCAGATACTATTAAAAGACTCTATAAGTACTATTGATATGTATTTTAATTGTTTTGGCTATATATTTTGATTGTAATGATAAATAATGTAGAAAGCAAGACCAAAACCCCCCTCCTTTTATACCCAATAGTTCTCCAATGAACCCCTTTATTTACAAGTCCAATAAATGGCTAATGACACCTCATTCTAGTTAATACACCTTTCCAAAAACATAAAGAATGACCAATAACATAATTAGAATGATACTACATGCCAAAATCCTGGAGTAATAGGGATAATCCATCAAAAATAAAGAATAAGCAAGAAAAAGAGAGTATATGCATGTAACATCTTAAAATAAAAGACTAAAAAAGAAAGAATAACACAAATTATTAAAAAATATAAAGGGTGATCAACAGTATAAATGATGGGTCTAATTATGACAATATACTATGTGAAATCCCCATCCAAAAATAACAAATATTGACTGAGAAACCACTGAGAAACCCAAAAAAGGGTGTGAGAGGTGGGGTAACTACATGCAGTCCTTGGAAGGAGCTTTCACAGGTAAATCCTTGAATAATTTAGGCAAATGTAAGCGTGGTAGTGAACTAAAGGTGCCAAGCTTGAGGTTATTAATGAAATTAGTGCATATAACAAGGTCAATGCACCTATAATTAAATTAGGACAATGAATAAGTGCCTGCCACCTATTTTAGTGTGTTTCCAAACAGTTGGCATAGAATGTGGGGTAATTATAGTGTGAAAAAGCTAACTTTGCTAAAAGTGAAGCTATACACATGGGAAAAATGCAGGCAGGAAGCCATTTCTGGCATAAAAAACACCAAATTTGAAAAGTGTTATTTTTATGCATTTGAGTAGCCAAATCAATATTCCTAAGTAAGAAAAATTGATCTTACAAGGCACATTTTTAAAATAATTAAATTTATAGTGCATATGTTCAATTTTTAAGTGATTTAAAGCACATTTCTTGTTTTTCACATAAAACAATGAAAACAACAGCTTTAAGTCTACTTAGAAATTATGTAGTCTTATTTTTAATGTTCTTAAGATTAACCTAGCATATACCAACCTAATATTAAGTACATAAGACTTATAAAAGGTGGATATATGTGTGTATATAAGGTGTTATAATGGCATATATTGTATTTTATCATAATTTTCACTTATGTATACAACTTGTGTATCTTTATTTATTGTTCTCATGTATATTCCATGTGTTTAGCATAATTTATAAGTACTATTTACTCAGTCCTGGGTATATCCAGGCTGAAAGTAGTTCTATTAACTTTTATTTCTCTCTTAATCAAATTTCCATGCTCAAGCTTCTATCCTAAAGGCTTCTCATTTTTATCAAAGGCTTCATAAATATCCAACAACTCACTTAGTTTTACTTTTCTTTAAAATTTTCTGCTTTAAAAAACTTTTATTTTTAGTTTTAATTTATCATACCTTGATAAAGGTGACTTCTCAAATATCTGGAAAACAGACATAAGAAAAGATCTTTTGCTAGTTTAGGGACAAATAAGTTTACATCAAAGGCTATTTTTTTGCTTGTGGGGAAATTTTCAGAAAAAATGATTAAGGTTAAATTGTTTTATCTTTTTATTTACTAATTATATTTTATTTCACCTTTTCTTAAAATTTAAACTTGTTTTAGAAAGTAAGAAAGCTCAGATTGAAACCAGGATGTTGGACTCTCAAGAAAAAACTGTCAAACATCAATAAATTTTGAGGGAAAAAATAAGCTTTATTCACAAACAAAGGATGAAAAATATTTGAAAATTGAGATAGGGAAAAGGTTGGGATTCAAAGGAAAGATGAAAGAAAGTTTAAAGATAATCAATTTCCATTTAAAAATGCTAGACTAAAGTCAAAAGCTGATGAATAAAAAATAATGCAAGTCAATGCTGAAAAATTCTGAAAACAAGATTTTTACTTTCCTGTCTTAATGTAAATAAATCCAATGCCAATATCAGGGGGTATCAATGTTAAATGATCCAAAATTTAAGATCAAGAATTTTTTTTCCTAGATCTGAAATTATTCATTGTGGAGGATTCTTACCCACTAGCCCTTTGGCTAGTGGATAAGGAATCCACAATAGTGTATTATCCTGCCTCTTATACCCCAATTTTCATTCCTAATTCCTGATCTCAAACTCATCACCTCCATGATCAATTTTTAAGAAATTCACCTGAGATATAAGTGAAGATGCCATCCTTATGTCACTCTTGACTCTAGGCCACTTAATTTTGGTTTCAAAAACACAAGTTTTTTTTCTATCTACACATTTCCCTGCTTATTTGGTGGAAAATTTCCTCTTCCCTCATCACCCAAACCTTCAACCAAAAACAATGAAGCACATCTCAACTAGGAAGAAACTTGCATCAACGATGAATTTTATTGCTTTATCATTAATACTGACTCTGATTTGCAAACCACTTTTGATTATATGTTGATTCTTTCCAAAAAGTGTTACATCAACCAAAGGAAGCCAAATCTTGTTCATGATCCTGGACAAAATCTTCACTCAATCACCACACAATATGGGGGGCAGAATTACTAGCAAGTCCACAACCTTGAAACCTAATTCATATCGTTTTGAGCCCACATTTAATTAGTGATGAAACCACCAAGAAAAAATATTGACATTCTGGTGAACTCAATATGAATACAGCTTGAACATTTAATGAAGCATAGGTAATAATACTTTGAACAAATCTTGAGGTATGAAGAATCAGATTTTTCTATAAAAATTTTAATACAGTGCAGACCACACTCAAATTAATTTGAAAAATACATATTTTATACTATTTAAGCAGTTTCTTTGCAATTTAAAAAAAAAGAACACCAATGTATAGATCCGGCAAGATAACATCTGACACTATCATATAAGTTTCTTTGGCCAGAAATACATGGAGAAACTACAATTTGAAATATGTCAATTTTTTCATGAAAGGTTATTTTGTGCATTTAAATTATCTATTGTATTATTTTCAAGAATTGAAAAAATTATATACTTATTTTATGACTAGATAATATTGAATATTATAAATCATTAAAATATCTAAAGAAGGTGCAAAAATCTTAAAAATGATGTTACAAAGACTTTACTTAGACATATAATTGTAAAATTCAATTGACATACTATATTTCACTATTAAATAAAAAAAAATTCATACTAATTTTTATTAAAATTAATTTCCCCTCTTCTTCAAAATTTTAAAAATATTAAAATGTAGATTTTTATTTGATTTAAGTAAATGAAGAGGATAAAAGTATAGGAGTAGTGGATTTTTAGGATTCAAGGAATTTCTGTGCCAACTCTTTTTAACATATTTCATATATTATATATTTTTTGTATATTTATTTTGTATTACTATCTTCTTTTATTGTCTTTTTTTACTCCCTCTCAAGAATACCCCACTCTTTTCCCTTTGAAATATTTCTTTATCCTCACCTCATCTTTCTCCCCAGCCTTTTCACTCCTTTTGTCATCATTTTCAACCCCTATCAAAATTTTCCTCTCCCTCTCCCTCTCCACTCCTCTCCTTCCAGTTTGCTTAACTCCCCATTTCTCCCTAACACTTTATTTTTATATAAAGAAATAGGGACTGAGTTGAAATGGAGGAAATTGGGGTTCAAGGATTGTGGAGGCGAGGTAAAGGGGAGGAATGGGGCTACAAGGGTTGGGGAGGCTGGAGAGAGGGGAGAGGAAGGGTATATAGGGTAGCGAAAAGGTTGGGAAAGAGTTGGAAGGGAAGATTAAGGGTTCCAAGGGGTTTTGAATGAAGAAAAAGGTCAGGGGGAGGTTGAGAGGGGTGAAATGGGGATCAAAAGAGGATGGAATACAATTAGGCTGGGAGGATAGAGAAAGGGGTAGGGAGGGAAGACAAGCATGTGTTGATAGAATTGAAAGGGATAGGGATTGGTGCAAACAGAGTGTGAAAATAGGAGGATGAACTCCGTTTTTTGGGCAAAAAACAGAGTTCACTTCAATGAAATATTAGCTGAAACATAGTTTTCAATTCTGTAAAATCAGTTATAGGTAATAGAAAAAGTCACTGATTTTTTTTATATGTAATCTGAATGTTTTTAATAAAATTATTGTATTTAAGAATTGTGATATTGTCAATCAATTTTTATTAATCAACTTAATTTAATAAAGTATTATTTAAATAAGTTGCTTCAAAAAATACTGTGCATTGAGTAGACTCATGGAACAATTTTTTCTGGCTTCCATTCAGTTATCCTCACACTTTCACTATGTTTTCAATATAGATCCATTATTATTTGCATGATAATTCAAGTGAAAGTCCAGTATTACTTCAGTCTGAGTTCTATCTTATTTCCATCTGAATTCATGTTGAGGACTTGCTAGCAAGTCCCCCCCAAATATTGTGTGGTGAATCACTTGGAATTTTTATTTTTTTGCATATTGACTTTGATTTTGAATTTTTTTGTTAAAGTCTTTTTTTCCAAGTCTCTTTGTTTTCTTTTATCAACTAAACATTTAATCACATACTTTCTGCTATTGAATAATTTTTCAGTCATTCTTTTTTTCCTTTAATCACCTATATCCATTTCTTCATCTCCTCTTGCATCCCCAAAAAAATTTGAAGTCAATTTTTTTTTGACTCATCCTTCCAGGTAAGTCCTTTTTTCATTTTTACTAATATGTTTGCTAACTATAATTTTTCTTTCTGTTTTTTCTTTCTTTTTTCTTTATTTATTTTTATGTAAAAGGTAAACTTAAATTTTATTTTTCATCCCTCTTTTATCTCTTCTTTCTTCTCTCCTTCAGCCTACATTTTATCCCTCCTCCGCCTGGTCATTTCCCCCCTCCTTGGCTGCCTCAATCCCTCATTCCCCCCCTCTGTCTCTTGTGACTTTCTGGAATCTTTTTGTCTACTACACCTTGGAGACAATAGCCAGGCAGCATCACTTCCCAGCTGGCATCTTTTTGTCCCCCCCACCTCCACCTCAAACAACAGACAGGAGGCTTCACTGCCTTCCTGGTGTGTTTTCATCCCCCCCACCTCTTGAACCTCCCCTTTAACCACCACCCAGCCAGATTAACTGGCTGGGTGGTCTACCTACCTATACCTTGAAAAATAAACAACCAGCCAGAAAGTGAATCTTGCTTGCTGGCTATCTATGTACCTGCCACTCCCACCTCCCTATATGACATATTACAAAATGACTAGACTTACCAAACCAACCCCCCCACTTATCTACCACCTAAAATTTCATATCCACATTCAACTGCATAAAAAAATAACAGATATGTATTAGATCATTTATTAATATATATATATATTCAGAATTTTAGAAAAATATTCCTCAGTTTTAATTGAAGAAATAATTTTTTTTATTAGTTTTTTGCAGGAAATTTTGAAGTTCATTTATTTTAAATTATGTGAGTTTTTTTGAATGTTTTTCATTTCACAAATCTATTCATTTTGGATTCTCCTTCAGAATAAGTCAAAAGCTAATCCAAATGATAAACAAGGTAAAAAACAAAGGAAAAGGTTAAAATTTAATAAAAATTTAAGTAGATCAAAAAAGTATGGGTATTTGTCAAGTCACCTGATATTTATTATTCTTTTATAAATTTTTAATAAATTTATCTGATTTTTTAATTTAATAAACTAAAATAATGGGCCAATGGCCTTGTACTTTATAACAGGTAATCATAACAACATTAATTTTTTTAATAGGGTTCCTCTAGTCTATAACTGTGGAAAGTCTCAAACTTAGTTTCTATACTTGATCTACATTTTGGAATGAAGAATTTTTATTAATTTAAAACTAGTAGATTTGACATATCTTATTTATTTAATTATAAATTTATGTAACTATATTAAATTTTGGGGACTTTCACCACTTACTTCAGTAAAATTCAGGGGAGGTTATTTCCAAATTTTCAAATCTGACATGAAAATTTTTTGGTGATACCCACCCCTTACTTCAATAAAATTCAAAGGGGGGGGGTATTGACAAATTTTCAAAAAAGATATAGAATTTTGTTTACTTAGCTGTATTTAGAAAAGAAAATTTATTGGCTTGAGTTGTAAAGTTGAAACATTTGTTTTGAAAACACAAACAAGTAATAAATAGTGCATCAAATTTTACAATTGGGACCATTTAAAATAAATTTGTTAAATTTTATGATATTTTACTAAACTGATAATGGATAGTGTAAAAAAATATGGGAAGTTATGAAAAAGTTTCATGTCAAAAAATTATAAATAAAAGTGGGAAAGAAAAACAAAAAAACTAGTAATCAATCAAAAATTTTCATTAAGCATTCAATTTTTTCAATATATTTAGTAGCTTTAACACATTCTATCATGAAACCTTTTTTTAGAATAATCATCATGCTGATACTTGAGTTTCATCTAGACCAATAGGAAATCTTACTTGAGAGATTTTTCCTCTTTTTTTAATTTTTAAATACTTAGAGTTAGCTCTGATTTCTTCTCCTTAAAGTCTTGTGCCCTATCATCCCTCTATAAAGAGAGTTAATATTGTTACTTTTAAAAGTTAAGAGTCTTCTGTGAAACTTCAACTTTACCTAAAGTTTTATGAAATATTAAAAAAAAAACAAAAGAATATTAATCTCTCAAGAGGTATCCTATCACTTACCAACATCACATTTCTCTAAAAAATCTTCAATAGAAGAAATATGGGTTTGAGAAGTACTATTTATTTTTTGTTTACTTTCACTGCTGAGATTTGGATTAGTTGAAGGTCTTTATTTTTTGTTGGAGAAATTTGGTATATTGTTGTCATCATCATCATTTTTTCTAGCTTCAGAGTCACTTGATAATGGCTCCTGGGGTTTTTCATCAGCCTTTTTAGAAATAAGAAAAAGAGAAGTAAATAAATCATAAATTAATCAAATAGATACAAGTAAAAAACTCACTGGAGTTAAATTGAGTTGTTTTATATCACAATAAGAAAAAATAGAGAAGATATCCTAATTGGTCAAATTAAAAATAGTGGGGGCTTGAGTGGAAGAAGAGGATTCAAAAAGATTTCTCTCAATATCATTTTTGGAGATAGCATCTTCTCCATCCAACATGTTTGTGGGATTAAAATTGGATTTCTCTCCAAATATAGAATCCATCTCTTTATAGTAAGATCAAATAGAATTGAGTTTATCATCTGTAGATTTAATTCTCTTACTGATATCAATGTCAGTAATACTAAAACCTGTGGAAGATGAAAGAGTATTAGCCTTCTTATGTTTAGCTCAATGGTGCTTGAAGCATTCAGAAATCTGTTTTGGCAAATGATAAATCCTTCTATTTGTTCAATTTCTTAACTTTCTGGCCATTGAAAGATAGCCATTGACATTTGATGCAGGGGAAAAACTAATTTAGTTGAACTCTCAGAACCATAAAAAGAATCAGAATTTGATAAGTATGAGATGATCATAATTTTATAGTTGACATGCCATTGATTTTATATCTGGGAAGGGGAAAGAGGCAGAATTTGGACTTAAAGAACAAGTGGGGGAGGTCTGCATTTGAGAAGATATAAGACAAAAAGTCATGTTAAGATATTTGATAATGGTTCAAAAAAAGCATAAATGAGCAGATGAGATGGGAAGGAATCTGAATAGATAGAAGGAATAGACGGGATATGAGTGCTCAGAAAAGTAGAGAGGCTGGCACATCCAGAAAGTTGTCCAAGATGTTGTTATGAAAAGTTGAGGATTAATATGTCAGATAATAAGTGAACTTTGACACATAAAATTTCTAGTAAACCAATTATTTTCAAAAATAATTGTGGAGAATAATTTGGGTATAAGGATTTTTATCCAAAATTAAATAAATTGCAGATAGGCTATCTTTGATACCCCATATTAAAGATTTTCTTAATTTAACAGTTTAAATTTAATAACTAATAATAAATTTTGTCTTGAATTTCTTTGTTCTTGTATCTCCTTCATTAAATTTTTAAAGTGTTCAAATTTTTTTGTCTAACTAAACAACTGATATCATATAATCTGTATCCAAATTCCTCAAGAAAATTTTCTGCATTTCTAGCAATTATTTTAATGATTTTTACTTTTGTAATTGCTTTATCAGTTTCTTTCATTTTTCCCAAATACTATCTAGATTATTTGATTCTTTACTTTTAATTTTTTTCATTAAATCTGCTACTTGAAGCTTGAATGTCTCATGATTGCTTTCTAGCTGAGAAAATTGGGTTTTTATTGAGTCTCTATTTTATATTTGTAAATTACTTTCCCAAAATCAATGGACTTTCCACTTGATAAATAAGTTCCATATGATTCTTCCACTTCATGAGAAATAATATATTTTATAGTTTGTGATTTTTCTCTTTCAATTATTTTCAGGGGCCTAATATATTTTATTTAAAAAATATCTTAGTGTTGTGTCTATTCAGATAATGAAATATAATAAAAAGAAAAAAAAGAAGAAGAAGAAGAAGAAGAAGAAGAAGAAGAAGAAGAAGAAGAAGAAGAAGAAGAAGAAGAAGAAGAAGAAGAAGAAGAAGAAGAAGAAGAAGAAGAAAAAAGAAAAAAAGAAAAAGAAGAAAAAGAAGAAAAAGAAGAAAAAGAATAAAAAGGAAGAAATGAAGAAGAAGAAGAAGAAAAAGAAAGAAATGAAGAATAAAGGGAAGAGGAATAAGAGGGAGGAAGGATGCAATAAAAAGTACAAAGAGCAAGAGAGCAAGATGTAACAAGGGTTTCTTAATGGTGAGCAACTAAGTAATATTTTATTTTCTTTACTTACAATTTTCTGACTAATTATATTATGAATTCTTATAACAACCTTAGTAAATGTATGTAAAGGTTACTTAGTAATAAAGATTTCAAAAAAGCACTACTTAATATAAATAAAATAAAAAATATAAATATTATATAAGATTGAATAAATGATAGAGTATAAGTGATTATGTTGCAGGGGTTTGCCCCAGGCCCTTATATAAGAAAAGGGGCCTGCTCAAGTGCCACAATAAGACACACAATAAAATTTAACTACAATTGATAATATGTAAGGGGAGAATATGACATATTTCACTAAAAGACATAAGTAAGAGCCCATATTTCACCAAATATTTTCTGCCCTTATATAACACATTAATAAGTGTAAGATATCTAAAAAAATGACTAATTTTGTCAGCCTGAATATTCTCAGGACTGAGTAAAGTTACTAACAAATTATATTAAACATATGTAGCATACATGGGAACAATAAATAATTGTATAAAAAATTGATTTAATACAAATATATGCCATTATAAAGCATTATATACACGCATATATCCACCTTATTTAAGTCTTATGTACTTAATATTAAGTTAGAATATGTTAGGGTAACCTTAAGAACCTTAGCCATAAGCCTACATAATTTTTAAGTACACATAAAGCTAATTTTTCTATTATTTTATTGAAATAATTGATAAATGCGCTTATTATCACTAAAAGTTGGATATATGCGCTATAAATGTTAAGATAATAAAAATGCGCCTTGACAGATCAATTTTCCTTATTTGGAACAATTGATCTGGCTATTTAAAAGTGTAAAAATAACACTTTTCAAATTTGGTGTTTTTTATGCCAGAAATGGCCTCTGTGCAGTGGCTACATACTGCCTGCATTTTTCCCGTGTGAATAGCTTCATTTTTAGCAAAGTTAGTATTTTTCACGCTAAAATTACCCCACATACATGCACTATATGTGGAAACACACTAAAATAGGTGAGGGACACTTATTTAGTGTCTTAATTTAGTTTCAATGTGATTTAACCTTATTAAATGCACTAATTGCATTAGTTACATCAGTCTTGGCGCCCAATTATGCTACCACGCTTAAAAATCGCCTATTTAGTCAAGGATTTACCCGTGGTTACGCCTGCCAAGAGTCTGCATACAGGGATCAGCCCTTACACGCATTAAATTAGGTTTTTCAGTGGTTTCTCAGTCAATAATGCTTATTTTTGGACAGGGATTTCACGTATAAATTTGTAATAATTAGCTCTAAAATTTCTACTGTTAATCCTCCTTAATACTGTGTTATATTTAGTACCTTTTCTTTATTTTTAGTCTATTAAAAATAGATATTACACGCATATACACTCTTTTTTGGGTTATTCTTTATTTGTGATGGATTATCCCTATTATTTCAGGATTTTGGCGTGTGATATTATTATTTGGTTGTCATTGGTCATTCCTTATGTTGTTGGACAGGTCTATTAGTTATTTTGAGGCGCATTTGGCCGTGTATAGGATTGGAATTATCAAGGGGCATCATTGGGGAATTATTGGGTATAAAAGGAGGGGGTTTTTGGTCATATTTTCTACATTCAATTTATCATTTTACAATTACAATTACAATATATAACCAATACAATTTATCTTAAATTTCATTAGTACTTTAGAGAGTCTTTGAATAGTATTTTAAATATATTACATCTATTTTTCTGCACAACAATAAGCCTTGTAATACCAATTATAATAAGTGAGAGTAAATTACTGAGCCTTATAATTGATTTTATTCTACTACTTGCTTGTTTTATACCATTGTATTCATTTGGGACCTTTTGTAAATCTTCTAGAAACTAGACCAGCAAGCTATTCACGTCTCTGGACTTGGACCAAGCCTGACAAATTTAAATCAAAATATTTACTATATTTTTACTAAATAGTTGGTTTAATGTGGAATGTAAAAATATACTATTTTAAATCATAAAAATTATTTATTTAGAGTAAAATATGGAAAGTAATTATTTTAAAAAATTGAATAATTTCTATTACACAATTATGAATCAAAAAACCACCCATAACTTATGCATTATAAGATATTAAAGTTATTTAATTATTATGTATCACTAAATAATTAATTAATTTCATTATAAGTCATTTTTTAGCTTTATAAGTACTATATAATATTATAATTAATAAATTATTGTTTTATAATTATTAAATATATAAAAATACACCTATAGGTTATAAAATATAATTTATTTTATGTTTATATTAATATATATATATATAATGAGCCTGCTACCCATCTGCTATGCAGATGGTCAGCAGCCTTGCACAAAAACTGCATGATAGGCATTATTATAAATCCAGACCTGTGGCCTGGATGTATTTCATAATAGTGTCAAATTGGAATGAATTTACATCTGGACCTGCAGCCCAGATGTATTTTGTAATAGTGTTGAATAATAATGATTATACATCCAGACCTGCAGTGTAGATGTAATTCATAATAGTTTCAAATAGGTATGATTTTACATCTGCACCTGTAGCCCAGATGTATGTACTAATAGGGCTGAATAAATATATATGTGTGTATTATTTTAATAATCTTTCCTTCTTTAAAAATAAAAATTAAATACTATCATCCATGACTTCTTTGTACACAACATATACTGCCCTTCCTTCAGCTTTCTCTGGTAAAAGAACATGGACATTTCTACTTCACTTTTCCCTTGAGAGTGCTACAAATACCTGACCATTCCCAAACACTGGTAATTCCAGGTTAAGACCCACAATATCCAAAGACTGGCCTTTTAATTTGTTGATTGTAATTTCATATGCTAATTTAACAGGTAGCTGAAATCTTTGTATCTTGAATAGAAGAGCTGAATTGGGTGAACTCTCCAATGAAGTACTTGGGATAAACACCCTATTTCATTCATATGGTCCAGAAAATATACATCACTCTATCACATTTCTTTCTATTTGTGTACTAAAAGCCTTTTTACATTACATAAGCCTCCAGATTGGTCAAGATTAAAAAGTAAAATGATTTGACAACCCTTCTTCAGTGACAAAGAGTGTAGTGAAAGACTTAATTGATTGATGGTGTTTAATTAATCTATTCGAATTAGATTGCTTGGTGATCCATCATCTTCTAAGAATTGATAAGAACTATAAAAAATTGAGATTCTTTCAGGTAGAATTTCAAATACCAATTTATTAACTTCATCTACATCCACATTTCTTACTTCCAGTATGACCCTACTTATTAAGTACCTAAGGAGTGAAAGTTCATCAAGTGGTCCATTAAATTTATACTAGGGTATACCACAGTGACTAGTTCTTTTAACCCTTCAGATCCAGTGGATACACAGTGTTTAGATGGAATCTCCATTAAATCTTGATTTGGTGTTTTTCCTTCCCTAAGATAAAGGATCAACTCAGAAAAATGGGAAGCATCCTGCACTTGGTCTTCATTCATTCCCATCTGACAAAGCCTCATGTTGTTGGTCAGGTGGAGTTTCTTAAATTTTGACCAGAAAGTGCTTTGAATTAGAGTAGAAGCTAAACGTTGTCCTCTTGAGCCTTAGGGCATGTCTGGAAGGCATTATTCAAAGTCACCTGATGTATGCAAGAAATTTATGTGAAAGAGTAATTTTATGGCATAAGTATATCTTTATGGAAATATATAGTTATTTATATAATGAAGAATATATATTAATAGATAGAAAAAATTAAGATGAAAATGCATACCAGAAAAAAGCATAACTATCCCCCCAAAAGCAATATTTTTTTCAGGATATCCTGTAAACTTCTATCTACAGCCTCAGAACAATGGTGATGTTGTGCTGGAGATTCATCTCATATGATTAAATTTTTTATTTTCAAACATTTAGCCAGGTTTCTTATGAAATGAAAATAAGAATCATGATTTATATCAAGTGGAATCTTAATCCTGGAATGAGATGTCCTGCCCCCTTCTAAAAGTATAGATTCTATCCCAGAAGATGAAACTGAAAGAGAAATGGGATCTTGAAATCAGAACCATTCCAGAATCATGTTCTCCACAAATTTTTTACCAGTTCCCCCAGGTCCATCAAAGAAAAATATTACACCCTTTTGAGCAGAATGGGCTTTCCTAAAATCATATAAAAGCATTTTTATGGTCATAATTGGATGAGTGATACAAATTCCTCCATTTTTCAGAGATGTCTTTCCTGTCATATGACTGTTCATCCAAGATGAGATGACCTGATGATGGATGAAAGTTTTGTGCTGGCTCTTGAAGTCCATATTTAGCTAAAGAGTAAACTTGTTTATTAAGAAGGAAACTAATAATATTCAAAGTATAATATCTGATTTTTGATAGGAAGGCTGAAATATGTAAAAATATGTTTTCAGGATATGTTAACAGTCATCCATAAGTGCAAAAATGTGTGATTCAAGAAGACCCACTAGATCAGAAGGATGGTTCCAGATTAGAATAGAAATAAAAAGCTTTCTGATTTGATTTACAGTCTTCATTAATTTTTCTTTTTCCAAGAATTTCATGGATTCAGCATCATCTTGAAAAAGACCATATGCCAAGCAAGATTCCTTGAATATTGGGTGTGGGACACCCTTTAAAGTTTTAGAGCTTTGTAGCTTACTGGTCCAGTAACATGATAAAGAAGAAGGCACAAGTAAAAACTTTCTTGAGAAATTGGTACAAAGAGGGCAACCGTACCAATGGCTGTGTCTCTTTTCCAAATTCTCTACTTTTGTCACTTCTGCACATCAAAATTGAATTAGGGGGGAATAAAAATATGGAAGAGCATCCTAAAGACTCACACATTCCAAAAAAAACTGGATAGGAGCATCAGGATAGTTGATACACCTGGCCACCTCAACAGTTGGGGAGTAAAAGCATGCTGTGAACCTTGTCTGTTAGGGTGGTTTTCCTGATTCCTAACATAGTAGCTTAAGTTGATACCTCCCTGCTAGCATTAAATATAAATTTATGTTGGCCTGGAAAATGAAGCTTTAATCTTAGAACTGCTGGTTGATGACTGTGAAGTGGAGAAGCAAACAATTGTTAAAATGCTTCAGCTGCTGATACATACCTACTGTCCAGAAATGTCTTGGAATAATCTATTGATCCATCTGTTTCTAGGACAGTTGAGGAACAACCATGACCCTTATACACATATTTATAGAGATACTTTATGGAAGAAATGGTAGTTGCCACTTCCACATTTATATGACAATTTAATCTTTTTGGAGAGATAAAGATTGTAAGGTACCACATTTTAATTTTTAGAGTTGAAGATTCCTTCAAATTTTTGATATTTTTTCCATAATTTCTCCAACAATATAAAGGATACTCATCTCCATCCATCTGTGTTGTGTTGTTATATTTTTGAGGGTATCTTTTAGAAAATTTCCCATATTTCATAAAGAAAGCAGGTGGGCTCACAGAGCCACAGGTTCCATAGAGAATTCAGGTTGTTATGGTTTGAAAATGTGCAGGATCCTTCTATGGGTCTGGTAACTCTTCTGAAAAAATTGAGTCAGTGTTGTCAGTTGTATGTAGTTTGTCTTCTAAATACAAGCATAAGAGTATATGTGAATGTTGTAGGCGTCTCTTCTGGAAGTAAATGGCATAAACATGTGCCAAAACAGAACCAAGAATCCCACCTTTTCTTGCTTCCCTACTTCCACCCAAACCCCCTTTTAATAATGCTTTCATAAAAGCATCAAGTTTAGTCTGAACACCCTGGAAACCAAGTCCAGCCTATCTTGAGCAGTTTGACCATCAAGAAGCACTTAAGTTATCTACTTACAGCTTGAATTTCTAGTAGTTGTTATGTAAAGATCTTTCTTTCCAAATTTTTTTACAATTTCTATTGTATCATAATATAGCTAATCCATATTGCAAAGATGAAGGCAGAATAAGTCAGTTTTTAACTTGATTGAGATCAGTCCCATTATCAATAGAATCTTTGACACCACTAAGAGGATCTACATGGAGTGCATTCTGATGAGTAGCAATTTAGTGCAGTCAGTTTTGTTCCACTTGAGCATAAAAATCAACCAAGCACTCCTGAAATAATGAGTCAGATAGGTGCAAAAGAGGAAACCCATTTGGATGGTAGTGCACTCTATATGAAAAATACTGCATTTGAGAGATATTTTTTGATCCTCATCTACCAAGTACAGCTTCATATACATGTACATGCAAAAATGTGATATTCAAATAAATTTAAAATTTATATATGATTAACAAAAAATTTATAGAATTAGAAACACTTGGATCCTCTCTAACATTCACAACACCATCCAATTTTTGCCTTTCAATGAAGGGAACTCCTAATTTCCAGCCAATTTCACAAGAAGGGAGAACAAGTGAAAATTTCAGTGGGGAATAGCTATTATGTAATTCAGATATCCCTTGAAGGGGTCCATCTCCTTGCTCCAGAATGATATACCTATATCCATGAAATTCCTCCCCTATTTCTTGCATGTTGAAGCCCACCTCATTGCAAGTAGAGATTTTTTAGCATTTTAGGTTAAAATTTGGGGGAGATGTACTGTTGAGGAGGAGTTTGATAGGGGATCTGGACTGAGAAATTCTTTCTTGAGCTTCTTTGAACAATGCAAAAAAGGGATGGCACCTGTCCGAAATTTCTTGCAAAGACATTCACAGGGTAAAATAAAATACAACTTGTAGGCAAGTTGTTATTTTTTCCCTCAGACTACGCCAAGAGTAACCTCAGTAGTAACTCCAGTGGCCCTATTTTTTAGAAGAATGGTTGCCACATGAATCAAGGATCAAAGTTTTGATCATCTATGCCTCAATTTTCCCTGAAAAAAAATAAAGCAGGAGTTGGTATGAGTCAAGAATTTTCAAGTAAAAAAATATATGAATACCAAATCTCTTTAAAAAAACATATTCATCTTATTTTTTATTTTATATATTTTTGGAATAATATCCTCAAATTTTTCACTTGTATCAAATTTTTTTATTAAATTATTAAAAATTATTAAGCTTTTATTTTAATTTCTGCTGATTATAAAAATCATTTCTTAATTTTGTATTGATATTCAGAATTTTTAGAATTTTAAGCATTGTTAGTTTTTTTTAGAGTTTTTTTGGAATTTAAATAATTTTTATGAATTTTTTGGAATTTAATAGCTTTTCATTTAGGTTTTTTAAATTTTTTTGAATTTTAGGAATTTTATTTGAACAAATCACATTTTTTTTGGATTTTTTTGAAGTTTTCTGAAGTTTTCTGAATTTTTTAGATCTTTTTAGATTTTTTTTGTATTTTTTGACTTTTTTTAAATTTTTTTGAATTTTTTTGAATTTTTTTTGAATTTTTTTGAATTTTTTGAGGTTTTCTGAATTTTTTTTGGTGTTTTTTGAATTTTTTTGAATTTTTTTTACATTTTTTTATGTTTCTTTTGATGTTTTTGGTTTTTTTGCATTTTTTTGAATTTTTTCTCACTGTTTTAATGCTTGAATTGAAGTTGAAGTCATGTGCCAAAAAGATGCAGCATCTTTTCAAGCATGTGACTTGAATTGTGATTGAAGTCATGTGCCAAAAAGACGCTGCATCTTTTCAAGCACAAGGCTGGAAACCAATTTGTCAGTGCAAGTTGTTAGATGGACCACAAGAAATATAATTCTGTGAAAATTTGTGATCCATCTGGCAACTTTTGCTAGAGGAATTTGAATCAAGTCATGTGCTTGAAAAGACGCTGCATCTTTTTGGCATGTGACTTGATTCCTATTCAAGCATTAAAACAATCAAAAAAAATCAAAACAATGCCAAAAAAGATATTAGGTCCAAAGAATTCCCCGAAAAATTGAAAAAATTCACAAAAAATTCACAAGATCATAAAATCATTTAAAAGACATCAAAAATTTGATGTGGAAGAAGGAAAGGTGGGAAGGCCTAGGAGAAGTTCTCAGGCCCAACCAAAGCCTAAGGCTTCAAAGGTGAATCCTAAGCTGAGTGCAGCTACAAGGAAGTAAAGCAAAGAGGAGCTTTACAAAATGCAGGAGGGTATGGCTGATATGGGTCCCCCTAGTTTTGGAGAATTGGACATGAATGATGAGCCAATGCCTATGGATGTTGATTCTGACTCCAAGGAGGATGTCCCTTTGGCCTCATTGCCAAAGCCTGCTGAAGTTAGAGGGTCTGGTGAGGGATCTGGTTTGATTCCTGTTGATGGTTAATCTGTTGGTGGTTCTGGTCTTCAAGAATCTTCTAGGACCAAGTTAGTGAAGCAAAGGGCTCACTTTGAGAGGCCAGTGGTTTCTGGCCAGTTTAATGTTATGGACTCTGTCCTGGAAAGGATGAATCAGGGTCAGGTTTCCCTTACTTATGGGGAGTTGTATGCTATCAGTCCTGGGTTGGCTGATAGGGAGAAAAAGTTGTTGATCAGGAGAAGGGTTTCTTCTGGGGAGGTAGAATAAATTTGTTATTCTTTTGTAAAATTTGGTAAGGGGTCAGAAACTCATTTTTCTGCGCCTCTGGGTCATGTCAATGCCACTCTGAATGGCAGGGAGGCTAGGGCATTGGTGGATTCAGGTTCTCAGATTCACCTGATTTCTTTGTTTGAGGCTACTCATCTGGGCCTCCCCATCAAAACTGGTATTGGTGGAAATTTGAGAGGGATCGGTGGCCATGTCACTGAATTGGTTGGAACATATGAGTTTGTGAAGTTAGATGTTGGTGGAGCCTTAGGGAAGGTTCATTTGTACATTGCCAAAGGAACAGTAAAAGCTGTTTTGGTGGGCCATTCTTGATGGATTTTAAAGCAAGAATTGGCTATCAATTTGATTTGGGAATCAGTTTGGAGTTGACTGGAGAAAATGAAAGGAGACTTCACATGACACTACACAATATAGGGGGCAGACTTGCTAGCAAGTCTTCAACCTGAACTCAGATGGAACTCAGGTGGAGCCCAGACTGAACTCTACTTGAACACCCACCTAAAACTGCTCTTCTGAGTGGTGTTCATCCCTGATTGTATGGTTCATTTATCAATAGCTCAATGTGTGTTCAATCTGTGGTAAGTTTGGGTCCAAGGTTGCAGACTGGCTAGAAAGTCCACCCCCCATATTTTGTGGTGTGAGGTTATCATCCCCTGGAGAGGATGGCTGGGAGACCAGGCCTGGGTTGTCTTCAATGTGCCAGTGCATGGACTGTTGTAAGATAAGAAGAGAAGTGGGTTCTGCCTCTGGTTTGGAGTGTGGCTCAGGCACTAGTGGGAGTCTGTCTTTTTTAGAGTGATGAGGGCTGATCACCATAGTGCTACAACCTCTCCCCAAGATGAGGAAATCCCAGGTTGTAGTAGGTCGGCTCCCTTGAAGATATACCAAGTGTATTCTCAACTTTCTCTTTTTAATGTTTCTCTTCTCTGAAAATATTCTTCAAGTTTTTTATCATGTATCTTTTCTCTCTCAAGATTCTCAATTATGTTTAATTCAGGTTTGAATAAGAAGATTTTTTATATATCTCTATTGAAAGATATACAGAATAGCTGTGGAGTGATGAGATTGGGGTCTAAAAGTAAGTACTTCCAATTGTGCACTGCTAGGGTTTCTTCTACACCTTTCAAAAACATTACCTTGGCCACACCTGCAAGAATTGGGGAAACCCCTGGTTATTTTTGTAGGTTAGAAGAAAAATCAAGAAAATAAAATAAAAATTTTAAGATAATCAGAGAAAATCAAGAAAATAATATAAAGATAATTAAGAAAGATGACAAGAAATATTTTTGTGAAGATCATCAAGATCAATTTTTGCGCCTCCAGAATGAGGTTAAACTGCACAAATTTTTGAAGAAAGAAGATCAGCATGATCAATTTTTGGGCCTCCAGAATGAGGATAAACTGCACAATTTTAGAAGATGTGATTCAGCAGATGAATATAGATTTGAAGATTTAGAGGATGGAAGTGAAGATGAAGATGTGGAATGGCAGAAAAGTTTGGAGTGGTGATATTGGGGTGTAAAATTAAGTCCTCTCAATTTTGCACCGCTAGGGTTTCTTCTACACCTTTCAGAAACATTACCTTGGCCACACATGTGAGCAATGGGGAAACCCTTGGTTTTTGTTCCATGTCTGGTGGTGAATATGTCCTGAAGATCCCTCAAGTAGAAGGTGGACCTGCAAAGTATAAGAAGGTAGTGCAGAAGATTAGGCCTGCAATAAGCCTATACCTGTAGGGTTGAGTCCTCCTTTGAAGAGACCTCCTTTGTTAAGAGATCCATACTGTACTCCTCTGGTGAAGAATCCTCCTGATTTTGTAGAGACAGCTAGGGTGACTGTGGAAAGGTAGAAAGTTGTTAATTTTGGGCCTGATGGGTGGTTGTTTGATAAGAAAAAGAAGTTGTTGTTGAATGTTACTATGTTAAGGGAGAAAGCTGTGGCATTTGTTGAAGAGGAAAGGGGTGTGTTGAAACACTCTTATGGTAAACCTTACTTTATTCCTGTGGTTTGTCATGAACCTTGGAAAATCAAACCTATTCCAATTTCAGATGCAATCAGGGATGAATTTTCAGAGATTATTAGGGAAAGAGTCAGGACTGGTTTATACAGACAGTCAACATCTAGTTACTAAAGTCTGGTTTTCTGTGTAAAGAAGAAGAATGCAAAGCTGAGGGTGGTTCATAATCTTAGAGCCTTGAATAGAGTCACTTTCAAGGATGCTGGGATGCCATCAAGTGCAGAGGATTTTTTTGAAGCTTTTTCTGGAGGGGTGTGCTATGGGTTGGGTGATATTATGGGTGGTTATGATGAGAGAGAGCTTCATACAGATTCAGGGCCACTTAAAACTTTTGAGACTCCTTTGGGAATATTTCAGCTCACTAGGTTGCCTCAAGGAGAAACTAATTCAGTAGCAGTATATCAAGCACAAATGGATTAGATTTTGTAGGATGAGGTTCCTACTCATGCTGGTATTTTTATTGATGATGGTAGAATCAAAGGACCATCCACTGATTATAGGAATGACATGCTGAAGGAGAACCTGTATATGAGGAGGTTTGTATGGGAATATGCAAATACTCTAGAGAGAGTGCTGTTTAGGATTTAAGAGGCTGGTTTTACCATTTCTGGGTCAAAATTTTGTTGTTGTCTTCCTGCTCTGGAAATTTTAGGTCATGTTGTATGTAAAGAGGGAAGGATTATAGCAAAGAAAAAGATTAATAAGATTCAGTCATGGCCAAGGCCTAAAAATACACAGGGTAAAATAAAAGACAACTTGTAGGCAAGTTGTTTTTTTGTCCCTCAGACTACACCAAGAGTAACCTCAATAGTAACTCCAGTGGCCCTATTTTTTGGAAGAATGGTTGCCTCATAAATCAAGGATCAAAATTTTTATCATCTATGCATCAATTTTCCTTGAAAAAAGTAAAGCAGGAGCTGGTATCTCCATTAAAGAAATATATGAATACCAAATCTCTTTAAAAAAACAAATTTATCTTCTTTTTTATTTTATATATTTTTGGAATAATTTCATCAATATTTTCACTTGTATCAAAATTTTTATTCAATTTTTAAAATTCATTAAGCTTTTATTTTAATTTCTGCTGATTATTAAAATCATTTCTTAATTTTCTTTTGATATTCAGAATTTTTTGAATTTTTAGCATTGTTAGATTTTTTTAGATTTTTTTAGATTTTTTTAGATTTTTTTAGACCTTTAAATAATTTTTATGAATTTTTTGGAACTTAATAGCACTTCATTTAAGTTTTTTAAAATTTTTTGAATTTTAGGAATCTTTTTTGAATAAATTGCATTTTTTTTTCGATTTTTTTTTGAAGTTTTTTGAAGTTTTCTGAAGTTTTCAGATTTTTTTAGATTTTATTTGTATTTTTTGTATTTTTTGTATTTTTTTAAACTTTTTTGAATCTTTTGACTTTTTTTGATTTTTTTTAATTTTTCTGAATTTTCTTTAAATTTTTTTGAATTTTTTTGAATTTTTTTTGAATTCATTTGAGATTTTTATAATTTTTTTTGCTGTTTTTTTGAATTTTTTTACATTTTTTTTATGTTTATTTTGATGTTTTGGTTTTTTTTCATTTTTTTTCATTTTTTTTCTCACTGTTTTAATGCTTGAATTGAAGTTGAAGTCATGTGCCAAAAAGATGCAGCATCTTTTCAAGCATATGACTGGAATTGTGATTGAATTCACATGCCAAAAGGATGCTGTCTCTTTTCAAGCACAAGGCAGGAAACCAATTCCTCAGTGCAAGTTGTTAGATGGACTACAAGAAATATGGTTCTGTGAAAATTTGTGGTCCATCTGACAGCTTGCACTAGAGGAATTGGAGTCAAGTCATGTGCTTGAAAGGATTCTGCATCTTTTTGGCATGTGACTTGATTCCTATTCAAGCATCAAAACAATTAAAAAAAATCAAAACAATGCCAAAAAAAAAATTAGGTCCAAAAACTTCCCCAAAAAATTGAAAAAATTCACAAAAAATTCAAAAAAATTCACAAGATCACAAAATCATTTAAAAGACATCAAAAATATTATTTTTTTAGAAAAAAATTCAAAAAAATTCCAAAAAATGTTACTAAATTAGAAAATTTATAAAAAGTGTCTAAACATTAATAATATTTTTTTAAAAAAAAAAAGTTACATCAAAATAAGGCACACAGCATCCATTTTTTTTAAGAAATGAAAATTGAAGAATGATAATTTTTTTTTGAAAACTATAGGTGATAGTAACTTTTTCTCCAAAATAACTTCTTTATATAATTCTTATTAAATAATGAGCAAGTATGCACTTCATAAATCAAAAATGAACAAAATATATGATTATGGGGTATCATGGGAAGGAAAAAAGCAACAGTGAGTGCTAAGTATGGCAGAAAAATTTATTTCATGAACAAATCAAGATAGTCAAAACTGTATGAAGGATGTCAGTTTATTTTGATAAAAGGTAGACATTTTTAATAAGACTACGTTGACACATTTTCAGCCCTTTCTTAGCTCCAATTTGGGCCTGGTGGGAGCCCCAGGGGGTGAAAAAAGGGCTAATAAAATTTAAACAGGATAAAAAGGGTCAAATTGTAAGTATTTTTGGAGCTAGACAAAAATTTTCCTTTTTTTTTCTATTCTTATTTTTATTTTATTTCATTTTTATTTAAAAGATATTCTTTTGCAAAATTTTAATCTACATTGTTTAAAATCACACTTTCACAAACTAAACATGTGTTTGATTATTCATGGTGACTTTGTAATAGGGTAACATGATATATTTCATAAAAAAATATTTCTGGGATGTCAAAAGAATGGAAAAAATAAATTTGAAAATTTAAAAAAATTGATAATTTTATTTAAATCTATTAGTATTTAAATTATTTTATCCAATCATATCAAGTTTATGTCTTCAACTTCTGGTACTTCATGGATAAAACTCTTTCCAATTTACATAGGATAAATGGATTTCACTAGATAATGTAAAATCTTAATACTATGGTGCTAAAAGGAAACCCAAATTTTATCAAAAATATTTTTGAATATGGGTTTGTAATTATTCAGGCTGAATGAAGTAGCACCTTCAATTTCACCTCTGGAAGAACATTTTTTGATGTTAATTGTGGATGAAATTTTCTTTTCATCCTGAGAGAATACATTCACATATAAATTTCAGGTATGAAAATGTATTCAAATTTTTAAATATTATTTGCTTTTGATATATTATTTACACTTAGTTTTTTATTATGAGAAAAAAAGTTGGCACCTGCTAGAAAGTCCATTTTATTTCCTTAAGTATAGAAGCTCAGTTGGAGGGGAGACACCTTCTAGCATGTGAGATAACTTATTTTAGATGAATGTTGTTATATATACAGAAAATTCTATTGCAATTATGTGATTCATAAAAAAAAAAATTCATGTATGTGAAAAATACTTCCAAAATATTTACCTGACTTTGTTCTTAAGTAATGTAGATTTGATTTGTTTTATAAATGTGAGGGGGTTTCTTTCCTTTGAAATTTCAAATTTTCAGAACCTTTTTTAATTTCAATGGATGCGCCACTTATAGACATATTTTTTTATGGAATATTAAATCAATTAGTCCAAAATATTAAAATTTTTCATGGATTAGTGAAAACACATTTCTCTATGCACATTTCTACTAGCTTCAATAATATAAAAATTATAGAAACTAGACCAAAATTTGATGTTGTAAGGGTTTATTAAAATTAGAAAATATATTCCTATAGTTATTTGGTAAATTTCATATTTCTCACAAATTGCAGCACTGATTTTTGGCTGCATAGGGTTTCAAAAATCAACCTGACTTTTAATAAGATCTGTTCTTCTTCTTCAAGAAAATTAAAAATATTTCTACTCATAAAGCTATATGCATAAATGATGCTTTACCATTTTGATATGTTTATTCAAATTTGCTCTTCCAATAAGTATCTGTCAATATTAAAAGATTAAAAGCAAAGTAGCTTATAATTGAAAATGATTTGAATGAGGAGGATTATTAAATGTAGATTTTTCTTCCAAATAAGTTAAGCCATTCAAAAAAGCAATTAGTTACACATGTGGAATTAGGCAAAAATACTATATAAAATTTTCCAAGGTTTTTGGATTAAATGAGGTATTTGAGTATTGCAATGTGCTTACCATTTGCAATCTCTGTTGAAAGAATCACTGGTTAATCAGATTTCCAAATTATTCAAAATCACTTTTGCAACTTTTATCTGTACAAAGCTCAAATACTAAAAATATTGTTCCTTGAAGGTTAATTTAGAGATTACTCTATGATTGCTCAAAAACAACTTCCTAGTTGAAATGAAGCAGTTTGTGATTTCAAAGCATATTTAACAGGTTTCCTTTCTGGAATGGAGGCATTGGATGCAAAAGGCTGTTTACCATGAAGACTGTGGCTATTAAGCAGATGTGCAGCAGGTGGCCTGATTCCACTTGTGCCTCAAATTTTATTTTTAAAACCTAATTTTCCTCCGGGTCTACCCCTTCTATTTTGAGATAGAACCATGAATAAAACTACAATGAAAGAGAAAAAATGTAGAAAATTTCTCACATCATCATTACACACATATGGTGGGTTTCTCCCCCAATCCAATAAGTGTCATGTTATACAAATCAGCTATCCATATGCATGAAATAAAATATGTGTTATTTGATGCAAGGAGTATACATATTCTGCTTCAAATGATGGAGATTAAGAAATTTATTTATTTTTTTAAAATTATATATATGAATTTCATATTATACTAAGAAGAAATATTGTAATTATTATTTCTGCTTCAAATGATGAAGATAAATCAATTTAATTAATTATTTCAAATTATATATATGCTTTTCATATATTAATAAAATTATTTATATATATTTTCATTGTTTTTTCTGCTTCAAATAATGAATATCAATCAATTAATAATGATTTAAGATTATATATATATATGCTTTTCATATAATAGTACAAATAATTTTCATAAAATGAGAATATAATAAGAATATATTTATCGGTTGGAATTGTTCTTTATGCTTTAAATAATGAATATAAATTAATTTATAATAACTTAAAAGTATATATTTATGATTTTTATATAATAGATAAGAGTAGACATAGGGTGAAAAAAAAGACAACTGGTAGGCAAGTCATTTTTGAGCGCCCTTAGAGTAACCCATGAAGCAATTTTTGAAGAAATATTCAGTTTATTATGCAATTTAATACTTTTCATAAAATCTTGATAAATTCTCATTGAGACTAAGGAGCTAAAAATATGATAGAATAATAATCTTTTATGGAAGTAGTAATTTCCTGTCCTGAATCCACTACTGCAGATAAGCCTTTATGAGAGTACTATTAGCTTCCCATCTACAAGTTCATGACTTCTGCTCAATTATTCTTCAAATAGTAACTTATATTCTAGTAAAATTTACATATCATGATATTGATAAAAAGACCATTTCCAAAATACATTTTTATAAAATAATTGCCTATATGATCTTTGGGAGCCATAGAGTAAAAATTTTAGGAAAGAAGGTTATGAAAATGGTATAAAGTTTAATTTAAATAATCCATTGATATAGATTTCATCAAATTTTATATAATCTTTAAGAAAAACATATAAAGGAAATTCCAGTTCTTGAGATGAAAGCTAGATAAAATAATGCAACATGAAAAATTTTAACTCATTAATTTGAACCAATATAATTATTTACCAGCTATAAAGACATAGTTAATTACTTGAGGTTTTAAAATTATTTTTAAAAATTGGATTCATGAGGAGTAAAAATCATTTACTTTCAATTTAAGAACTTAAAATACTGTAAATTTTGGTTCTGAGCAAGGAAAAATGATAAAAAAAAGAAGATAACATATTCTAAGTAACATGAGCAGCAATGTTACAAATGGGATGTATCAAATTTTTAATTTTTGAAGAGTAGAATAGATAAATTTTTTCACTAATTATAGTTCATATGACATTAAAAATTAAAATTATGAATTTCCCACTTACTTGTGTGTTTATAGCTGTGAAAAAGGGTTGATTTACTAAACAATTGTAGGTTAAAGAAAAATTTCAAAATATAAATAAAAGGGCACAAAAATCAGGAATAAAATCTATTATTTTTAACTTCAAAAAAAACAATTGGGATAAAAAATATTTCTATTGTTTTGAAATACATTATTTAAAATTTATAATGTAGATTGTAGGATTTTCTTTTTTACCCCTCCCACCTACATATTTTAATTTTCCTTTATTCTACATTAATTTTTATCTAATCATTATTATTAAATCATCCTGTCATATTATTATATTTCCATTTTTGTTTTCACACTTATTGAGATCTAGCTCTAGTGAATCTGATAAATAGTACTTTTCTCTGATTACCATTATTTATATATTTGTCAGCTAGTCTATATTGAGAGTCAAGTAAAATATTTTGTTAACTTACAATAAGAGAAAAATTGGATTTAAATATATACAAATTAAATATTATATTAAAATAAAATTATATAACAATAATTTTTTAAATAAATATTTATATTAATTTTATTATTATATATACTGTATATACATTTAAATACAATATAAAAATATATTATAAAATATTTTAGTAGATTTTTATGTACTTAATCATTATAAATTGATAAGTAATAAATTATAAATTATTATAAGTAATAAAATCAACTTATAATGTAATTAATCAATTATTTAATTATATATATTAAATAATAAAAATAGAATAATTTAAAAATTTATTGAGAACTCTTTGTACTCACAATGGGTACAAGAAATTAATAAATAAATTAGTACATAAATAAATAAATTAGGGGGTGTCAGTTCTGGCAAATCCGCACTTAACTTAAGTACAGATTTCAAACCAAATCAGCACTTAAATTTATCAAAAAAGTCACTTATTTCAAAAATGGGTGTCAGTTCTGACCTCAAATCAGCACTTTTTTCGTGATTTTTTTTTCAAAACCACATGTTGGCCACATCATCCCTTTCTTTCCCATACCATCCCTATCACATGTGATACACTGACCTTTCTTGCTACCTACCCATCAATCCTTGGCACACACCCCTTCCTGACATTTTAAACATTTTGACCAGGCATGTTTACATTCTTTTTTACTTATTTCTTCTACCTCTTAGTCTTTTTTCTTGTTATGTGCCAGTTTCATAATGCCTCCCAGACATTCCAAATCTCAAAAGGTAACTCAAAAATCTGCTTTGTCACAAACGTCTCCTCCTAAAGCAAGCCCTACACCTGAAAAATCAAAGTTAGGTTCAGGTCAGCTTAAAAAGGATGATTATCTCATTATAATCAACTTCCTTAAAATAAAATCAAATTTTGAAGCATGTTTTGGATGTGAAAAGTCCACTCGTATTGAACGTCCACCTTCTTCAAAGGTTAATGGCTACTTATTGATGGCCAATGAAGTAAGGAAGAAAACAAGGGGGAGAATCAATATCAATCCTAAACAAATGAAGGAGAGATTTAACAGTTACCAATCAAAATATAAAAAGGCTCATCATGCTGCAAATGAAACTGGCTTTGGTATTGACGATGATGATTTGGAGATTGGAATTACTACTGTTTCCAAAAATCTCAATGTCATGTGTCCTTTCTATGAGGAAATGGATAATCTTTTTGGCTCCCAAGTTGATGTAAACCCTTGGTTTCTACACGATACTACTAAGGATATACCCTCTGGATCCAAACCTTCCTATAATCCTCCCGACACACCTTTACTTGAAGGAGATCAATCCCCTCCACCTTCTAACCATAGTCCAGCTGAAGATGATCCCAACTATCAAGCAGAACAATTATATCATAGCAGATCTGAATCCTCAGAGGCCCAAAATTTAAATGTATATTTACTTTTTGTTTTTTCTTCAATTCTTCTCTGAATTTCTCTTTCATTCTAGTCTCCTCCTACTCAAACTCAATCTCCATTAAATAATCTCGATTCTGGAAATGTGAATCCCACTTTAGAAGCTGCTTTAGATGAACTTCCTGAAGCCTCTTGCTCAAGCTCCAAACTAAAGCGTTGAGCCTCAAATTCAATGAACTTGAACCATCTATTAAAATGTGGTAATACTTCAACAAGCTCATTTGGCTCCCTTGAGTATTATTTTGAAAAAAAAGATATAAGTAAGATTTGTTTACTATATATCTTAATCATTAACTCATTTATTTATTTATTTCAATTTAATTTTCTCAGAAAAATCAACTATTGCGAAAAATGCCCTTGACTTTGAGAAGATGAAGTTTGATCATATGCTAAGGAAAGATCAGCAAGCCTTAGATTTGGAAGAAAAAAATTTGAGGCAGAGCAGATGGAAAGAGTAAATGACTGTCGGTCAGTCGTCTAGAAGAGATAAGAGAAGAGGGAAGAAAAGAGAGGAGGACAAGAAGGAAATAGTAATTTAGAAATAAAAGAAATAAAAACAAATGAAATTATTTAATTTATTTGAGAGAAAGCAACGACGAGTGATTTGAGAGGTGACACCAAATTGGTTTTATTAATATTAATATTATTTAAGTAAGAGTTCTGCGCGGCAAACACTATAATTCCTATCAGACTTAAGGCAACCTTTAATTTGTTATTTAGAATTTTTAATTAGATTGTAATACTAATAAAAATAATAATAAATGTAATAAAATTATCTTTAAATTGTTGAGTGTATAGTAAGTGATGGGGCTACAGAGGATTAACCAAGGCCTTTTTATAGGCAATGGGCCCTCTGAAGCGCTACTATATTTGTAAATACAAGAAACATAATAGAATAAAACAAGAATTTAAAAGAATAAGTGAAACATAACAATGTAGAGAAAAATATGAAACAAATAATTAAAAACCCCAATTAAGAATCCAATTTTCCCACAATTAATTCCCAAATCAGTAAGTAAAAATAGTAAATAACTAAACAAGCCTGGTACATATGGACTATGAGAAAAATAATTCAAAACAGATTGTACAGTCTGATTTAAGGATTTTTAAGTGAAACAAAGAATATTGTTACGCAACAAAATATGTAATTAATCTCAATTTAGTATAAATTAATTACTTGTTTTTTCCTGACACACTTATGGGTCAAAAGAAGCGTCATTATTTATTGTTTAATACTATAAAAAATGATATTTAATATATAAATATAAATAATTAATTAAATTATATTATAAGTAAATTTTACACTTATAATTATAATATATGTTTTTAATTAATTAAATAAAAAATTTTAATTATTAAATACATAAATAATGCGCCATTATTTGTAGAATATAATATATTATGTTAAATTTAAATGTATAAAAAATTTATATAACCAATAAAATTAATATAACACTTATATGTAATAAAATACTTATATAATTTTATTATGCAATAAAATATTAATTTATATACATTAAATGCAATTCTTACTCCCTCTTTCAGGTCTTATAAGTTACATATCATTTACTGGACTCCTGGAATAGCCTGGATGACACTTCCTCACTCTAAAAAAACAATAAAAAAAAATGCTAAGATTTTTTCTTTTTGTATTTTTTCAACAGAGTAGGCAGATTTGAAATCTCCTTGCCAGGAATCCATGCACCATGTTCAGATGATTTGTTCTTATATCTCAATAAATATTCAGTACCTCTTTCAGAAGTGATAATTCTATCATTGAGAATTTTATCAATTTCTGCTGTTTCTGTGACTTCCTGAGGGTTTTTCTTAGGTCTTCCCCTTCTTTTGGGAAATAAGTCACTGTTGGAAGTATAAGGCTTAAGCAAAGAAATGGGAAAAACAGGATGTTTCCTATCATATGGAGAATATAATACAACTTCTACTGCATTATAACCAACCATTCTTTTAACAACAAATGGTCCTACAAAAAGATCTTTTAATTTGTGGTTACCTTGTAAATTGAAATGGACAGTAGAGATCAACACTTCATCACCCTTGTTAAATGTGTATTCTTTATGGGATCTATCCCATCTTTTCTTTTCATATTCAAATGCTTTATCAATACAGCTCTGAGCATGTTTTCTGCATAGCTGTTGCATTTGCATAAAAGACTTTACACCAGGGTGTAGTTCCAACTTAGGTAATTTATTATTGAGAATCTGAGAAGGAGTGTTTGGGACATAACCCAACCAAAGCTCAAAAGGCTTTTTCTCAGTGACAGAATGAACAGTGCTATTATATGCGAATTCAAGACCAGGCAATAGAGTGACCCAATCATGAGTAAATCTGTCATTGTCTTTATATTCTAAAACAAAGGCACAATACCTTCTAATCATATCTTCCAGAGCTTGAATCATTCTTTCAGCTAGACTATCAGTCTGAGGATGGAGAGCTGTAGACAATTTTAACTCATAGCCACAAATATCCATCAAAGAGGTCCAAAACTCAGAAGTGAATTTTGGATCCCCATCAGAGATAATGGCTTTTGGAAAACCAATAATATTAAACATGTAAGACCACCATAAGAAAGCTAATTCTTTGGTGGATACATCCTTGTGGGTTGGAATAAATTTGCACATTTTTGTGAATCTATCCACTATTACCCAACAAGAGTTAAAGCTGTCTTTACCTAAAACAGGAAGACCAGTGACAAAATCCATATTAATGATTTGCCAGGGACCACTAGGAGCTTCAATATGTTGTAATAACCCTGCTCTCTTACCTGTTAACCTTTTAGATTTTTGGCAGGAATCACAAGATTCAACATATAGTTTTGTGTCTTCAGACATATTAGCCCACCATGCAGTGTTTTTGATTCTAATCAAAGTTTTTTCAAGATCAAAATGAACAGCTAATATGTCATCATGACAAAGTTTGAGGATAGTTTCTTTCATAGAAGGAGGAATCACAATTACATTAGTAAGCTTCCTTCTATAATATATATAACCATCTTCAATAGAGAACTTTCCTTTATTTAAAGCATTTTGATACTTTGCAGGAAGAGTTTTTATTAATGCTTGAATTGAAGCATTCTTAGGATCATTTAAGATAGTAACCAATTTATTTAAATCAGAATCCTTATCATATGAATCCAGTATTAATTGTAATAACTCCTCTTCCATATCAACTATAAATATACCATGGATATGAACAGTATTATCTTCAGGTACATAAGCAGGATTTGAGTCATTATTTGGCAGAGGCAATCTGGAGAGCATATCAAAATTGGAGTGAACATTTCCAGCTCTATGGATAATTGTCATCCGTCCTCTGTATTCTTGAACAGCAAGTTGCCACCTGAACATATGTCTGTTAGGTGTCTTTAGGTTTAAGAGGGACTTCACAGCACTACAGTCAGTTACCAACTCAAATTTTTGGTCATCCAAATAGTAAAGAAGCTTCTCAAGAGCCCAAACAACTGCTAAGCACTACAATTGAGTGGAACAATATTTCAATTCACTATTTCTTAAGGTTCTTGAAATATAACAAATTACAACCTCTGAGGATTTATCATTAATAATTTGCTTCTGGTGAAGGGCAGCACCCAGACCAATAAAGCTAGAATCTGTATAAAGGACAAATGGCTTGATAAAATCTGGAAGAGCCAATATAGGGGCTGTCATTAAGCAACCTTTTAATGTAGTAAAAGCTTTTTGACAGTCATTATTCCAGAGAAAGGCAACATCTTTTCTGGTCAGTTTTGTAAGAGGTAAGGCTATGACCTGATAATTCTTAATATATTATCTATAATAGCCACACATCCCCAAAAAACTTTGGATTTCTCTTACAGAAGTTGGTGCTTTCACATTTTGGATGGCAGCAATTTTGTTGTGGTCTACACAAATTTGTAAGCCTGACACAACATGGCCAAGGACTTTCAAAGATTGAAAACCAAATTTACACTTTTTTAAGGATAAGGTCATATTGATTTCATCCATTTTTTGGAAAACTCTATTCAAGTGAATCATTTGTTCATCAAAAGTTTTAGAAAAAACAATAATATCATCAATATAAACCATGAGCCAACCTTCAATAATTTCTTGATGGAAAGTGTTATCCATAACTTTCTGGATAACTGAAGGAGCATTTTTAGGGCCAAATGGCATCCTAACATACTTATATATTCCAATATGAGTAGCAATAAGCAAAAAGGGTTGAGAATTTTTCTCAACTGGAACTTGATGATAACCTTTATTACCATCCAGACAACTAATAAATTTTGCACCTTGAAAGGTAGCATGTATTGAATTAATTCTTGGTAAAGGATAAATATCATCAACAGTATAAGTGTTTAAAGCTCTGTAAACTCCACATAATCTAGCTTTATCTTTTTCATAAGAAATCAAGACTGGGGAGATGACACAATATTTGGGGGTGACATCCACTGTCTCAATGATATTCATTTTTAATAATGTTTCAATATTATCTTCAATATCCTTTCTTTTTGTTGGAGAAGCAGGATATGGTTTTTTCTTAAGACTAGGAGGAATATCACTCAAGTTACAGGATAAGGTAATTTTCATCTCTTCCTGAACAATTCCAAAGACATGAGAACCATGAGAAAAAGCCATAGGGAAAGAGGTAATAGAGGCAACAATAGAATCTTTTTGTTCACTAGTCAACTGATCACCAAAAGAAGCAGTATTTATTTCATGTAATAAATCATCCATTTCAGTTGTTGTTCTACCTTTACACTGGATCAGTGAGTTACAAGATTTCAACAAATGCCCAGAATTTCTAGGAGAGGAAATTCTGAATTTCCTTTTCCCATTCATTCCTAAGGTAAAGCAATTATTTGCTGGGTCCAGTTTCACACCAAACATGGTTAAAATATCATTTCCCATAATAAACCAATTGCTCAAATTATCCTTTTTCATGACAACAAACTCACAAACAGCTCTGACAAAACCACCATTATATTTGAAGAATACAGAGGTTTTGTATTTGCCAATAGGGAATAAGGTAGAACCATACCCTCTCCATTTTTCAGAAGTTATAGGTAATAATTTACTCAAATATTCCTTATCCACTGAAGCCAAAGCTTTTTCAGACACTACACTTCCTCCAGCACCAGAATCAAGAACTACATCAACATTTTTACCATTAATGATAACAGGTGCCTTTAAAGGGGATATAGGTATAGAATTGTTAGTAATATCTTTAATTAACTCAGCATTTTCTACTGAAGATAAATCTAATACACATTTTTCAGATATATTATTTAAATAATGGACATCTTGTTCCAACATTAAAACATCTTTAACAGAATCATTTTCATAGGAGATATTACTTTCACATTCACTGGAAGAATTATTGACATCAAGTTCAACTTCATCAGTGTCTTCATTTTGTTCAACAAGATGAATTTTCTTGTCACAAACATGACCCTTCTGCCACGGTTTTATTACATTTATAACAAGTATTTGTTGCATATTTTTTAGGTGCAACTGGGGCAGAGGGTTTACCAGATTTTTATAGGAGCTTTGTAGAAGGTTTATTCTGATCATTATAAGATTTACCAAGGTAATTCTTTGGTTCATATCTATGGTTGAGCAGTACCTCATTACAGATATTAATGAAAGAAGAATTTTCCCTTACATGCTCAGTTCTAGCCACAATCAAATCCCTAAGAGAATTTGGTAATTTATACAAGATTTTATCTCTCCAAATATCATAATCCATCTTTGGATCAATTGCTCTAAGGATTTTTGTTATTTTCATCAGAAAAACAATGGGCTTTTCAACAGAGGAGGATAAATATCTAGTATTCTCATACAGTCTCTGTTGAGCTAACCTGAATTTTGAACCACCAAACTTATTCTCAATCAAGGATTTCCAATCATTCCATGTATAATGATTGTTATCTAAAAGAACAGATTCATACCACATCAAGGCTACATTGGAAAATAAAGAAATTATCTTAGAAACAATTTCCTCATCAGGTAGTTTATAAGATCTCTTTAAATTATCAATTCTTTGGATAAAGTGTTGCTACTCAGAGGAAGAATCACCATCAAAGGTAGGATATTGGTCTAACTTAGGCCAATTTTTCTGACTACTGGGATGGTCCACTTTTTGGTTTGAATTATTCATTATTAATAATTCCTGAAGTTTAGCCAGGTGTTCAGAAATTTCATTATTTACAGAAACAGCTGGTGCATGACCATCACAAGATTTTTTGCTAGTAGCAAAAGATTTTACAGACTCATTGTCAGTTTGTTTAATGGTTGAAATATGAGGAAGAAAGGATGAACTTTGCTCAGGTTTTTTTCCTTTATTTTTATGCAGCTTATTGACAGCAATCTCATTTGATTCATTATTGATGGTTAAGGTTGAGAATTTTTCCTGCAGGTCAGACACATAGTTTCTTATTCTTGGAATTTCAGAAATCTAGTCATTTACTTTTGCAAGAGATAGAACATTTCTGTCCTCAGAAACTGAGTGTTTGGTACTTAGTGCATGGAAATCATTTCTTAGCTTTTTAAACTCATTTTGCAGAGATTTTATTTCATTTTTGAATGAATAATTTTCTTCAATAAGGGGTTTCACTCAAGGTCTTATGTAGACTGATATTTCTATCTGAGATAGCTCTATGGTCACTTCTTATTTGTTTTTGTTGACTAAGAACAATATTCAAGGTTTCTTTAATTTTTAAATAAGCTGTATCTTGTACAGAAGAACTCACTTTACATTGCAAGTGTAAATTATTTAATCTATCATTTTCATGGATTAACACATTTCTCAAATGTTTGTCTTTCACAACATTAAAATCAAGGGTATCTTTCAATATTTCCTCAGAAGTTCTTTCAATTAAGGTATAGATTTCAGGGGGAAAAGAATCATTTTTAATTGCAAGAGAAGGATTAATTAGAGAAGTAGAAGTTAAATGTAAAGGTTCATCAAATGACAATTTGCTAATTACATCCATAGGGCTACTAGTTGCAGGAAGCTGTCTTTTAACAGGTTCAACTGTTCTTTCACCATGTTCAATAATATTATCTGCAGAAGAAGTTTTATTAGAAAACATACCCAAGTGACTATCAACCAAATTACTTACCATGGCAGAGGAGGAAACTTCCCCTGAGACTGGGTTTGGGATTGTGCTTGGGCCTTCTTTCTCCTGCCTTGTTTGTAGGGATGAGGAGGTGGATGGAAATTGGGTGTTCTGGATGGGCCAGGATGATGATGAGGAGGGTGTTGCACATTCTGTTGGTAGTGACTCATTAGATAATCCCATTTCCATTGCTCTACTTCCATAGTATTTGGATTTTGGATGGTTGATCTGGGTGTCTGTGAAGGTTGAGCCTGAAACTGAGGCTGATTGGGAGGCAACTGAGGAGGGGCCTGGGCCTGAATCTGGTTCCTGAGTTCTTGAACCTGATCCCACAAGGTGTCTACTTTTGCTTTGTACGTCATATTTTCTGTCTTCAACTCTCTTATATGACTGGACAGGTTGCTGATTTGTTGTGGCAGAGGAAGATTTTTTATTTTGAATCCTTTTGGAAGACCTTCTTGAGGTACTAGAGGCTTTACTTCCTTCTGTTGTGCTGGGGGAAGGGGGTTTGGTTTGTTTACATTTCCTGTCATTTCCACATCCTGAATTATGTGAATTTTTTGTGTTAGCATAAGATTTTTTATGTCCAACTTTAGAAGAACTTACAGTATCAGCATCATAGTCAATTTCATTTTCATCCACTTGCATGTTATCCATTTTTCAGCCAAATTGTTGGACATAATAGTGGGAAGATTAATTAACTTTTTTTTAAAAAAAATAATAAAAGTTAGTTAATAATTGCTCCAAATATAAAAAAAAATTTTTTTATTAATTAAATTATAAAAAAAAAATTTTAATATAAAGTAATAATTATAAAAAATTAATTAAAAAATGGATTGCAAGGTTAAATTGGGAATAAACAATCAAGTTAATTCAACCAATTAATTACCAATATTAAATATGGCAATATATTTGGGACTAAGCACAAAGTACTTTTAAGTCAACCAAAATTAACAATAATTAATAAAAAAAAATTTATTTAATAATTCAATTTGTATTAATAAAAATGTCAATTCTTCTAGGACTAAGAGGATTTAACACTCTATAATGGTCAACTAGGAAAAAAAAATTTTAATAATTGAACACTTACACTCAGTGAATCAGCAATTAAGCCACAATCACTGTTATTGCAGTAAAAATATAGTAATATGAGTGAGAGGTGCAAAGGTGAACTTACTATAGTGATTGAAAAATCACTTCAAAATAATATATGAATTAATATAATATAAACCTATTAAATCGAACCCAAGTTCGAAACACGGTCGTGGAAAAAGTTTTGTTTTTGCTAGGTGGTCCGTGCGTTTGTCGTTCGTCGCCAGGCTCGATCGTTGTTGTTGTTTGGAAAGGCCCTCAGTTGTCGGTCAGTCGTCTAGAAGAGATAAGAGAAGAGGGAAGAAAAGAGAGGAGGACAAGAAGGAAATAGTAATTTAGAAATAAAAGAAATAAAAACAAATGAAATTATTTAATTTATTTGAGAGAAAGCAACGACGAGTGATTTGAGTGGTGACACCAAATTGGTTTTATTAATATTAATATTATTTAAGTAAGAGTTCTGCACGGCAAACACTATAATTCCTATCAGACTTAAGGCAACCTTTAATTTGTTATTTAGAATTTTTAATTAGATTGTAATACTAATAAAAATAATAATAAATGTAATAAAATTATCTTTTAAATTGTTGAGTGTATAGTAAGTGATGGGGCTACAGGGGATTAACCAAGGCCTTTTTATAGGCAATGGGCCCTCTGAAGCGCTACTATATTTGTAAATACAAGAAACATAATAGAATAAAACAAGAATTTAAAAGAATAAGTGAAACATAACAATGTAGAGAAAAATATGAAACAAATAATTAAAAACCCCAATTAAGAATCCAATTTTCCCACAATTAATTCCCAAATCAGTAAGTAAAAATAGTAAATAACTAAACAAGCCTGGGACATATGGACTATGAGAAAAATAATTCAAAACAGATTGTGCAGTCTGATTTAAGGATTTTTAAGTGAAACAAAAAATATTGTTACGCAACAAAATATGTAATTAATCTCAATTTAGTATAAATTAATTACTTGTTTTTTCCTGACACACTTATGGGTCAAAAGAAGCGTCATTATTTATTGTTTAATACTATAAAAAATGATATTTAATATATAAATATAAATAAATAATTAAATTATATTATAAGTAAATTTTACACTTATAATTATAATATATGTTTTTAATTAATTAAATAAAAATTTATAATTATTAAATACATAAATAATGCGCCATTATTTGTAGAATATAATATATTATGTTAAATTTAAATTTATAAAAAATTTATATAACCAATAAAATTAATATAACACTTATATGTAATAAAATACTTATATAATTTTATTATGCAATAAAATATTAATTTATATACATTAAATACAATTCTTACTCCCTCTTTCAGGTCTTATAAGTTACATATCATTTACTGGACTCCTGGAATAGCCTAGCTGAAAATGACCATCAATTTCAAAGAGAAGACCGTCAATTTCAAAGAGAAATGGCTACTTGTGAATTGGAAAAACAAGAGAGTTTAAAAAAAAAGATTTCATTATGGAATGTGTAAAAGATGGCCAATCTTATAAGGACATTAAAAAATTACTTGAACATTTTTAAATTGATAAGTTGTTTTTCTAGTTAATTTAATTTTGTTTGATTTCTTTTTGGTAATATTTTCTTATATGCTGACTTATAAAAGGTCTTGAATATAGTACATTATTTTTGACAAAGTTTTGAAAATATCATACAATTTTTCTATCTTTACATTCAAGTAAATAAGTTTGCTTATACTTTTATTTTGACAAATATTTGAAAATATGATAAAAATTTTCTATCTTTACTTTCAAGTCAATAAGTTTGCTTATCAAAATACTTCTAAGTCAATAAAATTCAATATCTCTTTTTAAAATTTGGCAATACCTCCCCTTTAATTTTATTGAAACAAGGGGTGGGTACCGCCAAATTTTTCTAAGTCATCAATATCACATGTCAGATTAATAAAATTGGGAATACCCTCCCCTGCATTGTATTGAAGTAAAGGGTGAAAGTCATCAATATTTAATATAATTACATAAATTAATTAATATATAAATAAGATATGTCAAATTCACTACTTTTAAAGTAATGACAATTCCTCATGCCAAAATGCAGATCAAGTCTAGAAACTAGGTTTGGGACTTTCCTTAGGTATAGGATAGAGGAACCCCATGAAACAAATTAATGTTATCATGATTACCTTGTATAAAACACATGGTCGTTGGCCCATTACTTTAATTTCATAAATTGAAATATCATATTTATTTATTAAAAATTTATGGAAGAATATTAAATATTTGGTGACTCTACAAATCCCCATACTTTTTAGATCTACTTAAAGAATTTTTAAATTTATTACCTTTTTCTTCTTTTTTTAACTTGTATATTCGTTGGATTAACTTTTGACTGATCTGGAAAGAGCAACCGAAATGCGTGAAGTTTTGACAAGATTCCAAACCTGGAGGAGCCTTTGTGGTTTGGTGATTATCATAAGAATGATTCCAAACTGTTTCGATGATTACATTTCCTAATACAAAATTGATTATACATCTATGATCCGGGAAATATAATCCATGTCCTTTAATTTTTGAAGGTGACGGAATAGGTTGTCCAGTGATAGGATTAATATATGTGAAAATTCAGGTACACCTCTACAAATTTCATAAACATTTTAAATTGAAGCAAAAATACACATTTTTATGCTGATCTTTGCTTTTAGATCAAGGTACACCTTTTCAATTTTTAAGAAAAATGTGTTGAAAGGAAACAATATAGTGGTAAACCCACTCATGTGTACCCTGATCTTTGTGCGAAGATCAGGGTACACTTCTCAAAATCTCTGATACAATTTTTATCAAGGCCAATATACAATGGTAGACTCTGATGTTTGGCCAAAGATGAAGATCCACCTCTTCAAATATCACTGAACACATGGTTGCAGGCGAAAATACCATGGTGTACCCTGATCTTTGGCCAAAGATCAGGGTGCACGTCTTTAAATTTCAAGAAATATTTGAATAGGAGAAAAAACATATGTACCCTGATCTAATCATATGTAAAAGGGTTTTGTTAACAATGTATATTAATGTATTGAGACTGAAGGAGAGGGGATGTATCCATTCCAAGGAGAGGGTAAAAGTGGGAAAAAGCCCAGGCCAAGGGGGGATAAAGAATAGGATAAATGAGAGAAAAGAGGGAGAGAGAGAGAGAGAGAGAAAAAAAAAGGTTAATTTTACCTATAAATTTAAAAAAAACCACTTACAAAAAAAAAAAAAACAAAAACAAAAACCCAAAAAACCAAAAAAAAAAAATTAGCAAAAAATTAAGTAAAAAAGATAAAATGACTTACCTGGAGAGATGAGTTGAGAAAAAAGAAATATAAGTGAAATTGTTTGAGTGATGTAGGAAGAGAGGAGAAAACAGATATGAGTGAAGAAAAAAAAGAGAGTGACTGAAAAAATATGCGTTTGCTGAAAATATGCAATTTCATGTTGAGTTGATGAAATAAATACAGAGAGATAAAAAAATAAGACTTTAACAGCAAATTCAAAAACCTGAACACATGGTTGCAGGCAAAAATACCATGGTGTACCCTGATCTTCGGCCGAAGATCAGGGTACACGTCTTCAAATTTCAAGAAATATTTGAATAGGAGAAAAAACATATGTACCCTGATCTAATCATATGTAAAAGGGTTTTGTTAACAATGTATATTAATGTATTGAGACTGAAGGAGAGGGGATGTATCCATTCCAAGGAGAGGGTAAAAGTGGGAAAAAGCCCAGGCCAAGGGGGGATAAAGAATAGGATAAATGAGAGAAAAGAGGGAGAGAGAGAGAGAGAGAGAAGAAAAAAGGTTAATTTTACCTATAAGTTTAAAAAAAACCACTTACAAAAAAAAACAAAAACAAAAACCCAAAAAACCAAAAAAAAAATTAGCAAAAAATTAAGTTAAAAAGATAAAATGACTTACCTGGAGAGATGAGTTGAGAAAAAAGAAATATAAGTGAAATTGTTTGAGTGATGTGGGAAGAGAGGAGAAAACGGATATGAGTAAAGAAAAAAAAGAGAGTGACTGAAAAAATATGTGTTTGCTGAAAATATGCGATTTCATGTTGAGTTGATGAAAGAAAACACAGAGAGATAAAAAAAAATAAGACTTTAACAGCAAATTCAAAAACCAAAAAAATATGCAAAAAAATTTACCATTCTCAGTGAATAACACATGCAAATTGATCATTTGAAGAGAATGAAAAATAAAAAAAAAATTGTGTTGAAAAATTTTGGAGTGTTATTGGAAGAATTTTTGCCCTTATACTAGTTGATTGAGAAATAAAAGTGTTGGATATAGTCAGAGGTGAATAAACTTGTTCATCTTCATACAGCTCTAAACATTGATCTTTGAGGTCAGCAAGTAGGTTATGAAGTATAGTGCAACACAGAATCCAGTTGATCACCGCCTCCATTTCAGATTTATTTCTAAGAGGACTTCTTAATTCCCTTAAACTAGAAAAACGGCCTTTCAAGATTCCAATAGAATGTTCAATACGGACTCTTGACTTTGCCAAATGATTGTTGAACTTGGAATTTTGACTGTCTTCTGAAGCTGCTCCCCGAAATGTAGGAAGTACATACTCTCCATTCCCATAAGCTGAATCTGCAAGAAGATACTGATCTTCATCAAAGAATTTTTCAGGTTCATTTGAAATTTTCATTCTTTGGAAGACATAGGAGTCATGACATGAGCCAGGATAGCCAGCAAAGAATGATATAAATTTTATGTTTACGTCACATATAAGCTGAAAGGAAATTGAATATCTATAAAGAAGATATATTTTTTTGTGTTAGTTTCAAAGAGAATGAAAGGAGTTAAAAACAATCTACCTCTTTTTACGGTCAAAGTAATTGTTTCCACCATGAGCAGGTTTAGTAGTACCATCAAAAAAACCAATACATCCTGTGAAGCCCTCTGCTTGCATAACCTGAGATGATTCAAGTTGCTCTTCTTTTTTTGGCCAGGTGAGAAGTTGAGATTCCAAGGAGTTGATGGCAGTGATACATCGTTTTGTATAAGTGTTAGCTGAACTATACCCTAAATCAAAGACATTTTCTAAAAGTTTCAAAGCGGCTCCATTACCATTTGAACCCAAACAACATAGTGTGATGGCCAATTGAATTGAAGGATGAAGTTGTTCTTTTTGAGAATTATTGTGAAATATGGGATGATCCTGAATAAGCTCAAGCAATTTAAGGAAACATTCCTGAGAATTCCTGAACAGCTGTCTAAAACTGGGTGTAGATAGGTTAAGAAGTGTTTGGATGGTGTACTTGGGGGTATGAAGTACTTGAGGCTTTCTGGGAAGAAGGTAACGTTTCGTGGCCATTTTTGATAAAAAGACAAAATCTTCTTCTAGATCAGAATCAGAATCATAATCAGAGTCCAAGAGAAGTTCAAGAGCCATGAAAGTCATTGCTTTATGTAATTTATCACGATTTGAAAGTGAGGAAGGCATAACTCTTATATGATATGATATGAAGATGTAAATGATGTACAATGTTTTTAGTTATGAAGTGTTATGCTGCGGAGTGCTGCGTATGAATGGGATGATGCTGACAAATCAGTGAAATGGGACTTGATGGTGAAATCAGCACTTTTGGTTGAGAAAGTGCGGATTGAGGTAAATAAGTGACTTTTTTCACTTTTGAAATCCACCAGTATTGGGGCTAGTGTGTTTTGGAAATCCGCACTTAGATAAGTGCTGATTTGGTCAAATTTAAGTGCGGATTTGCCAGAACTGACACCCCCTATAAAAACAAGTAAACATTTAATTTGATTATTTTAATAGTAACTTAATTAAAATACTTACTTGTTTAAATTCCAATAATTATTATACTAATACAAGTAGTTAATTAACTTAAATCAATTTTTTTAAAACTATATTAACTAAGTATAAAAAATTGTATGTCACAAATAGTATAATTTTCTTGTTTCACTAACAATTGGACTTTATAAAATATAACCAAAAATGTAACATGTTTTGTAATTACTATAGTTACATTTTTCTGTTGTTTACCAAATAAGTATCCTAGTTAAACCATTACATTTTTAGAGATTTTAAGAGGTGGATACATCAGGTTTCATTTATTCTGTTTTAGTAAATATTTACATAACAACTCTTGCTTTCTTGCTACCCTTTATTTAAATTTATTCCTTTCTTTTACTCTGTATATACACTTAGTAAAATCTCATAGGGCCTCATTTGCCTATTTAAAGGCTTTGGTTTCTCAACATTTAGTCTACATTACTTAAATCAATTTGCAGTTTACAATTTACATTTTTTTGCAAACATAAGTTTCTTTCTATAAACATTATTATTGTGTTTAGCATACTAAAATTAAGAAATAAATCTATATAAAAGGTTGCTTTAAGAGCCGGTCAAGTGTTTGAACTTTTTTTGTTAAATTTGAGAGAATAAAACTTACTTGTTGAAATTAAATTGTCATGTCCAATAATTGTTTGTGTTAAAATCCTTATTTTTCCTCATAAGATCTTGTAGTTAGCTGTTTTAATTCTTCTTCTCCTTCACTTTCTGTTGTATTTTTCCTTCTTCTTCTAGACGGCTCTCTGTGGTGATCCAAACCTGGGTAGGCCTTTGGAGTGCATATTTGGGGGTATTTGGTATGTAGGGTGTTATTGGGGTTATGGTGTTATTAGTGGATTTTTTCATCTTTAGGTAATAGTTAGTAGTGTTTATGGAGGCTTAAGCTAGGGTCACTTATTATGTCTCAGCTTAATGTCCTTTCTTTTCTCTTCATTTTGGTATCCCTTATGGGTGGTTACCTTGTTTTATAGGGTAGTTATGGTGTTATTATTGGTATTTATCGGATGTTTATTGCTTAGTGGTGCTTATGTAGGCTTAAGCTAGGGTCACTTATTATGACTCAGCTTTTTATATTTTATTTTCTTTTCATTTTGGTATGTCTTATGTGTGTTTATCTTGTTTATTAGTGAAGTTATGGGTTTTTATTGGTTGTATGGGTGTTTTAGGGCCTAGAAGCGGCCCTCCCGCTCCTAAGCAGAGCCGTCTCCAAGCGGCCTGGCCACCTGGGCGCTGGGGAGGCACTAAAATGCACTTTTATGCATGAAAAAGGCTGGGAAAGCTGGATTTTGGGTGGGGAATAGGTCAGGGTGGTCTGTGCACTGGCTGTATGATGCGTGTGTGGGAAGATTTTTAGGGGAATCATCTTATCTCTTTACTCATCGCCTCTCTGTTCCTCACTGTCTCATTGGCTTGTGTTTTGTTGGAATATATTACTGTTCATTTCAACTCTTTCTAGTAGTCTGTCTGGGACTATTATCTTCAATTTTAAAGGGTTCAAGTGTGTTTAATTAGAGGGTCTAGCAAACAGATATCCAATTTGCTGCAACAGGTCAATCTCACTTATTTTTCTAAAGGGACAGGGGATTTTCTCTCTGGTTTTTCTCCAACTCCCTTGGTCAAGGCCTATAGCTAGTACTATAGGATTGTCTACATTTCTGGCGCCCAACATGGTGTATGAATCTGTTGGCTTTTTGGAATCTCTGTTGATCTAGGCTTCTCTCTTTGGTGGATCTCCTTTGGTGGATTTTGAATTTGGTGTTATATCTCTTTGTGATTGGTCTAGGGGTCTTCTTTTCTGTTGGATTTGGTCCCTCCTAGGTCTCTAAGGCTCTTGGGGGGAATTTGGCTATCTTTGGTGGAGATTGGAGGCTGTAACTTGGAATTGCTAGGATGGTTAGGATTCAGTCTTGGGATGGTTCAAGGTTTTTGGGAGAGGATGCAAAGGGGTTTTTGGCTAGGTTTGAGGTTGCTGCTGAGATTGATGGGGCCTCAATGTTGGACATGGTTAGGCAAGTAATCTTTTTCATTGGTAATAGGGAGGTGGAGAAGGAAGTTTCTGGAATGGAAGGATGTAGGAGTCAGGACTGGGGAAAGTTGAAGATTGAAATGGTTAAAAGGTGGCCTACTACTTTCTCAATGGTGGATCTTCATGGGATTTCTAGGAAGTGGGAATTAAAAAGTGGTGTAACCTCTTTTTCTCAGTATGGGGAATTGATGGAGGAGTTTGGGGAGGCTCTGGATTATCTGGTATATAATGATATATTACCACATGAAGATGGGGCCAAGTATGTATTTTGGAGTGCTATGGGTAGGAATGTAAAGGTGGAGGTTATGGAGATTCTTTTCAAGGCTGACTTGATGAAGACTCTTCCAAATGGGGAAAATAGGATTCCTGGTATGGCTATTCTGAAGGAGGTTATTTTGAGATATTTAGATGGTTTGAAGGATAGGGATGTGGAATCTGGAGAGGAAATCCTGTTGGATGGAGAGGTTCAGGAGACTGTGGTGGAAAATTCAGTTTCTATGGAGGTGTTGGAGCCATCAATTTTGGAAGATGGGGACTCTGATGATGTTTGTGAAACTGATTTTTCTTTTCCAAAGTATGCCATGGGATCTCAGGAATGTTCTTCACTGGATGTTTTGGAAATTTACACACTAGAGGATCAGTGTATTTCCTGAAGGTTGGGTAAATTATGTGGGAAGGAGGACTTGTCTGGTCATGAAGAAGGATTTTGGGATGTTGAGAAGGAATCTGTGGTGGATGAATGGTTGTTGAGGAATGATTATTTTTCTTTCTCAAGTTCAGATAACGGCTTATTGGAGGAGGATGTAATTTTTGGATGGACAGAAAGATTCTGTCTTGGATCTTTTTCTCATAGAGGAAGATTATTTTCAAGTGGTTCCCTCAAGATCAGAAGGTCTCTGCTTGGAGGAGGATTTTTTTTTGATGTTATGGATGTTATTCTGGAGGATTTTGCAGATTCTAAGCAAGATTCATATAGGGAAGAAGAAATTTGTGATGTTTTGGATGTCACTGGTATGGAGGTTGATTTTAAAGATGTGGTGGAGGTTCCAGATGTTTCACAGGATGGAGAATTGATTGATTCTGGTAATGTTAAATATGGAAGACTCAGTGTATGGTGGAGGATGGAAGATTTGTTTGGAGGTCTGATTTTGGGATATAAGAATTTGAAGAGGAGCTTAGGGGGTTCAAGCCCTAGGGGCAAACTTATTGGTTTAAACCTTGGGATTTCAAGAATCTGATTCCTCCGAAATGAGGATAAACTACATAATTTGTTTTGGTTTTGATTAATTTGGCCTCTATGTATTTGGTCAGGATTTTTTTGTTTTGTCCAACTCTTATCAGTCTCTGTCAAGGTACGCTTTTGGTCTAGAAGATTTGGTACGGAGTTTTTCAAGGATTTTAAAGGTTTTAAATGGACTCTTAAAGACTTGTACGTATTTCTTAATCTAAGTGATTTATTACTCAAATAAAAGAGGTAGAATTTTAATATTATTATAGTCTATTGATTAGAATTACGCTATTGTAAATAATAATGTGATAAAATATAAAATATAAGTTTGTGTTGTAATAAGTGGTAATAAAAGTAAGGTGATAAAAAGAATGGATTTAAAGGCACAAAATCAGAGGCCTTTTATAGGCAAAATATGAGAGAATAAAATATAAGGAATTTACACCGTCTACTGTGAGTGTGAGAGAAAATAATGACAAGAAAAAGGAGTACATAAATGACATAAGAAAATAATAAATTAGTACGTCAACAAGGGCATCAAATTTATTAGCAACAAAGTTTGAATTCCTTGGACTGTCACAATTATTACACAATAAATAATCAATTATATTACTTTCACGGGATTACAGATCTCTCACTGAGGTAATATAATTGTTTTAAAGTTTTTATATTATGAATTTATTATTAATTTTATTCCCTTTGACATATACTTTTGAGCACGGTGTTAGGGAGTAAAAATTGTAAGGGACATTTTATTTATATTATTTATTTATACTACTTATTGTACTTAACTTAGTTAATTGTAAGTACTACTTAAGTAAATAAATAAATAATTATTAAGAAGAAAGGCGTGGCTTCAACTCAGTAAAATAATTAATTATTTTACCGGGTAAGTCTAGTAGCCTGGCTGACAGTCTCTCTGGTTCAAGTCTCTATATAAAAAAGGGAGGCTGGGCTGCTTCAGGCGGCCTGCCTGTAATGAAAAAAAAATTAGTATAATGAAGATGGAAGAAAAGAAAAATCCAAGTGAAGATGGGTATTTTATTTAAAATAAAATGCAGATAAAAATGAAGATTATTAGTTTTTATTTCACCTCCAGCATGAAATTAAACTGCAAAATTTTAATTCTAAATTAGATTTTTTTTGGCTTTCAAGAATTTAATGGGTTTTTAATGGTTTTGGTTTTTTTATGGGAGAATATTTGTGTTGGAAAATCCTTTTTCTTAGAAGTTACCCAGGGGTGGGGCTTCTAGATTTTACTTTGGCAAGTGTGGGGGTGACTGATGGACTGGCTGCTCTATCAACAGTTACCCCAGATTGTCTGTTTCCAACCCCTTCTCTTAATTTTGTTGAATTCTAGTATTGTTTTTTTTTCTTTAACAGGTTTTTAGTCCACCATGACTTTAAAATGGAAATTCTTTTGGTCTTCAAGTGCTGGACCCCTCATGTTTATTAGTTTTGTTTAATTTTGTTGGATGTTGTGTTTTTGTTAGAAGGTACCCAGGGGGGGATTCTAGATTTTATTTTGGCAAGTGTGGGGGTAACTGATGAGCTGGCTGCTCTGTAGAACAGTTACCCCAGAATGTCTGTTTCAAGTCTTTGGTTTTTTTCTAGTTGAATTCTAGTGTTGTTTTTTTGTGATTCAGGTTTTTAGTTCTCTATGACTTTAAACTGGATTGCCTTGGGTGTCTTTTGGTGCTTTTGGATTGGTGGTGGATCACTGGTGGTCTCCCATCATTTTTACTTATTGGAGGGAGCCCACCCAGTGATCTTTTCTGTTGACCTGGAGCTGACTTTGCTATGTGGTTTTAGGGCGTTGGATGTGTAAGTGGTGGATTCAAGATTATTTACTTTTTTTCACTTTTTTTTCCTTTTAATTTTTTATGGAGGCTATTTGTGTTCAAAGGCTCAAGATAGGGCTCTGGCAATGTTTTTGGTAGAAGAGGAGGAGTTAAAATAAAAATAAAAAAATTAATTAAATTTTTTTAGGTGTGACCATATCAAGGTGCACTTGGATGTGGGTAAGGTATCAGGGGATCAGCTCATCAATTGGCTGGGGGATACCATTTTATTTTGTTTTATTTGTTAAAGGAGGTTAAATGTTTTGGCTTTGATGGTTTTTGGTTTGGGGATTTATGGGATATATCTTCAATATTTTTTTTTGGAATGTCCTTCAAGACTTTAAACTGATCTTTTATTTATGGGCTATATCTTCAAGATTTTTTTTTTTGAAAGTCCTTCATGACTTTAAACTGATCTTTTAATCATGGGCTCAAGATTTTTTGATGTCTATCAAGACTTTAAACTGAAAATTCTGTTAGTCCTCCAAGACTTAAAACTGGCTGGTTGTTAAAGATTTATTCAAGAATTTAATTTTACTACTGTGGATCTAGTAGTCCTCCAAGACTTTAAACTGGCTGGTTTCAAGATTTTGTCAAGAATTAGTCCGTCAAGACTTTAAACTGAACACTGTGTTAGTCCCCCAAGACTTTAAACTGAGGATTGTTGATGGTGTAGTCCCCCAAGACTATAAACTGAGGAATGGGAGGCAGTGTGATGTGGAAGTTTAAAGGCAGAAGGATCCAAGGGGGAACTTCTGAATTTTGTAAAAGCAAGTTTGGGGGTGACTTATGGGCTGGCAGCTCTATATACAGTTACCCCAGAAAGTTAGTTACTTCTCTAAATCTTTTTCTGGTTGATCTCTGGTTCTGGGTTCTGTGATTCAGGTTTTTTCAGTCCCCCAAGACTATAAACTGAGGATTTTTGGAGTCCCGCAAAACTATAAAATGAGGGCTGTTAGTCCCCCAAGACTTTAAACTGAGGGTTGTGAGTCCCCCAAGACTATAAAATGAGGAAATATTTATGCTGGTAGAAGGTTATAGTCAGGAAGACTTGTCAAGTTGATATCACTTTTCATCGTTGGAGGCTAGTGCAGCCAGATTTGGAATTCAGGAACAGAAGAAAGAGATTCTTTTCACAGAGATAGATTTAATTTAAAGGCATTGTGCAAGAGAAGTTTTAAAGAAGAAGCTTGGATTTCTGGTTCAGAAGTTCACTTAGGATGGAATAGGATCTGGTGGAAGAGAGAAACGGGCTGTTTGTAAAGATTCTGGATAGATGTTCAAGCATGGTTGTTGGTGAAGGAAGAATGGCAACATTCTTGATTTGAGGGAGGATGTGGTGCTCCAAACCTGGGTAGGCCTTTGGAGTGCATATTTGGGGGTATTTGGTATGTAGGGTGTTATTGGGGTTATGGTGTTATTAGTTAATTTTTTTCATCTTTAGGTAATAGTTATTAGTGTTTATGGAGGCTTAAGCTAAGGTCACTTATTATGTCTCAGCTTAATGTTCTTTATTTTCTCTTCATTTTGGTATCCCTTATGGGTGGTTACCTTGTTTTATAGGGTAGTTATGGTGTTATTATTGGTATTTATCAGATGTTTATTGCTTAGTGGTGCTTATGTAGGCTTAGGCTAGGGTCACTTATTATGTCTCAGCTTATAGTCCTTTATTTTCTTTTCATTTTGGTATGTCTTATGTGTGTTTATCTTGTTTATTAGTGAAGTTATGGGTTTTTAGGGGTTTTAGGGTTTTTATTGGTTGTATGGGTGTTTTAGGGCCTAGAAGCGGCCCTCCTGCTCCTAAGCGGAGCAGTCTCAAAGCGGCCTGGCCACCTGGGCGCTGGGGAGGCACTAAAATGCACTTTTATGCATGAAAAAGGCTGGGAAAGCTGGATTTTGGGTGGGGAATAGGTCAGGGTGGTCTGTGCACTGGTTGTATGATGCGTGTGTGGGAAGATTTTTAGGGGAATCATCTTATCTCTTTACTCATTGCCTCTCTGTTCCTCACTGTCTCATTGGCTTGTGTTTTGTTGGAATATATTACTGTTCATTTCAACTCTTTCTAGTAGTCTGTCTGGGACTATTATCTTCACTTTTAAAGGGTTCAAGTGTGTTTAATTAGAGGGTCTAGCAAACAGATCTCCAATTTGCTGCAACAGGTCAATCTCACTTATTTTTCTAAAGGGACAGGGGATTTTCTCTCTGGTTTTTCTCCAACTCCCTTGGTCAAGGCACCACGCAATATGGGGGGCGGACTTGTTAGCAAGTCCGCAACCTTGGACTCAAGTTCACCACAGATTGAACACACATTGAGCTATTGACAAAGGAACCATACAATCAGGGATAAACACCACTCAGCAGAACAGTTTTAGGTGGGTCTTCAAGTAGAGTTCAATATGAGTTCAGTATGAGTTCAGTCTGAGTTCCATCTGAGTTGTGCCTGAGTTCAGGTTGGGGACTTGCTAGCAAGTCCACCCCCTATATTGCGTAGTGAGGCCTATAGCTAGTACTAGAGGATTGTCTACACCGCCAACAATTGGGAGCCCTTCCTAATAACAACTTTTTTAACTTTTTTGGACAAACAACTTTAGGCCCAGACCACTCTTGCGCAAAAAAAGAACTTTTTCTACAGCTGTGATTTGAACTGGGGATTTAGACAAACAGTTTATATATACTTAAAAAGTATATATTTCAGTGTGATATTTTGATCACTATAGTAAGTTAACCTTTACCCCTAAAAAATTTGACTTTGAGCTTTTATTGCAATATTGGTGTCATTGGCTATTTTTCTGAGTCACTGTGTGTAAGTAATCAAATATTTATTTTAAATTTTTTTTCAAGTTAAAAATTATGGAGTAACTCCCTTAGTCCTAGAAGATCAGTATTTTTTTGATTAATTATTAAATTAATTATCATTAATACTTGATAATATTGGTTGACAATAATAACACTTAGTGTTTAGTCCCAATTAAATTTTTTTGGTTATTATTTTAACAAATATATTAAAGTTAAAATACATTGAAATTAAACTTTGTATAACATAAATAATAATCATAATAAATATAATTTTGTTTCTCATATTTTTGATTTAAAATATTAAATTGATAATTTTTATTTTATTGAACAAATTTGAATTAAAAAATCATTTTTGATTGACTTTGAATGTTTTTGTTAGTATACAGATTTTATGTTTAGAAATTAAACTGATAGCATGGATAATATACATATTGATGAAACAGAGGTAGATGTTGATGTTGAATCTGTGGGTTCTTCAAAATTAACTTATAGAGATTCATCAGCTGACATAAAGCCATCAACCTCTTCAGGACATACAAATTTCAGGAGAATCAATAAATCTTCCTCCCCCAAAAATTCAGAAAGAAGTCAAACCTCTAATAAATCTGGACAATCACTTAAAAATATAAAAATAAAAAAGATCCCTCTGGCACAGCAGGTAAACAACTTATCAGGTCATATAAAAGAAATGAAAATAGAAAATATGAAGTACAAATCCAGAGTGGATACACCTGGGATCAGATGCAAGAGCTGTTAAAGAGCAGCCAAAATTATCATCAACCTATACAACCAAATCCACACAATCCTGAACAAACCTCTAAGACTATGGAGGTAGAGCAGTGGAAATAGGATTATCTCATGAATTATTACCAGAGAAATGTGCAACCTCCTCTAGATCATCAACCTGGCCCATGTAGGACAAAAAATTAACCTCCTCAACCTGTACACACATACCAGTGAAGCAGAAAAAAGAAGGCTTAGGCCCAGGGGAGATTTACTCCTCTACCATGGTGATTAAACTTTTTGATAAGAATTTTAAGATGTATGATACTAAATCTTCTTCAGGTAATATTGTTGAGAGAAGTGAAAGGACTGTAAATCCTCTTAAAAAAATCCTGTTATGAGTAGCCTTAATTATTTAATAAGTAAATTGTCATTTGATGAGCCTTTTTTAATCTGAACCAGAAATGTTAACAATAAAAGTCAATAAACTAGATAGACAAAGTCTATAGTTGAGTTAAATAGCGCTGAGATAAAGAAAGTAGAATACCCAAATCAGAAATGTTAACAATAAAATTCAATAAATAAGATAGACAAATTCTATAGTTGAGTGAAGCATCTCTGAGATAAAGAAACTAAAGATAAAAGAGAAATAATGATGAGTAAAGATAAGAAGGATAAAAGTGCAAGTAAAAAGGAAGTAGAAAAGGATAAAAAGATATTTCATTGCAGAAGAAGAGCAAACTAGCATAAAATACCTGAACCAGAAATTTTAATGATAAAAGTTAATAAATAAGATAGACAAAGTCTATAGTTGAGTGAAGCAGTGCTGAGAAAAAGAAACTAAAGATAAAAGAGAAATAATGATGAGTAAAAATAAGAAGGATAAAAGTGCAAGTAAAAAGGAAGTAGAAAAGGATAAAAGGAGATGAGAATCAAAAGATACAGGAGCATCTCCTTTTATCTACCCAATAGAAAACAAGGCTACTTCACATGATAATTAAAGTACTACACATGGAACAGAAAGTTTTTAAAGCTAAGACACAAACATTTCAAGCACATATAAGGATTACTGAGAAAGTAATAATCAAATAAGTATTTTCATATAGCATCCCCCATACTCAATTCTGAAAATCTATTAAACCAATAGCACTACAAAATTCAGTATGTCTTTGTTGTGATAAAGATTTAGTTAACAAATCAGCCAACATAATTTCAGTGGAAATGTAATTTAATTTAAGAAGTTTAGAGTTGAAAATTTCTTGAAGCCAGTGTAATTGCATATTGAGATGTCTGGTTTGATGTTGATATATGGGATTATTTACTAAAACAATGGCACCTTAATTGTCATTGTTCATAATAGGAGTATTGTGAGTCACTTGCAAGCCACAAAATAGCTGGGTGAACCAGGAAATATCTTTCCCATTTTTGGAGACAGCACAATATTCTGCTTCAGTTATTGAAAGAGCATCAACTTTCTGTTTACTCAACCTCCAACCAAGTAGTCCATCTGGTCTTCCAACATTGGCGGAGCCCTTTGTTGGTCTGCTTGGCATTGTTTTGATATGTCTTAAATGGAATTGTTTAATAATTGGGTGTTTTACTTAAATTATTCAGAAAATATTGGGAGTGCAGGGATGTGGGTATTACCATTGGATAGCCCCGGTTTTTCTCTATGTTTTATGTCTTGTTGACATTTTTCATATTCTAAGTATTTAAGGGATTATTTCTCAATTTTCATTTTAAAAGATTTCTGTTTAATTTTGTTTTTTGTGTTTTACAGGCTAACCTTAAATCTTAGGGTTAAGTTCTTAGTACCATTAGCATGGTCTAATTTTCCTCTATGTTTCATGTATCAATGTTGTTATAGCTTAATTATGTGTTTTAAAGGTTTTAGTAGTTATAGTAGATTTTTCTAAGTATTTTGGGTATTTTTGGAGGTTTTTGGTGGTTTTCTGGCTTCAGGGTGGTCCTGCCACCTCAGGCAGGCCTCCCAACATTAAGCGGACCGCCCGCCTCAGTGCTAGAAGGCTGGGAAGTGTTTCTAGAAGGGTTTTATGCAATTTGGCACTCAGAAACGCCAAATTTGTTGGTGTGCATGGGCTCATAGATAGTGGTCTGTGTGTATATAGTGAATAAGGCAGTTTGGGGCAACCTTAACCATCATACAACCATCCGGAGGTGATATCATTGTTCCTCACTCAGTTTTCACTGTTTTTTTGGCCACAATTGTCTGTGTTTTTTTCAAGTTTAGTTCTTCATTTAACTCAACTTTGGCAACTGTTTTCTCTGGTGTAGTCTTGCAAGCTATATCAAGTATTATTGCTGTCTCTGGTGTGGATTTGCAGCCTACATCAAGTATCTTTGCTTTCTCTGGTGTGGACATTGGTCTACATTTCAGTTATTTGGTTTGTTAGTCTGTCTGGAGACTACTTTATTGGCTGATCAGGCAGTCAAGTGTATTTGAAAAGGGCTTTAAAAAATGGGAACCAATTTACTGTAGCAGGTAAATCTCACTTATATTTTTCTAAAGGTACAGAGGATTTTTTCTCTGGTTTTTCTCCAACTCCCTTGTTCAAGGCCTATAGCTAGTACTATAGGATTGTCTACATTTTTGGCGCCCAACGTGGGGTAGGACCTGCTAGTTCTTTGGAATCTTTGTTGTCTTTGGTTTGTCTTTTCTGGTGATTTTGGTCTGGAAGAATGGCTTCTGGTTCATCTATTCCTGTGGTGACTGTCAGTGGGGGGGAAGGTCCTCCTGCTGTGATGGTTAGGGAGTGTGTGAGGATTAAAACTTGGGATGGTACCAAGCTTAATGTAGAAGATGTGAAGTGGTTTCTGGAGAAATATGAAACTGCTGCTGGTGTGGATTGTGCTTCTTACCTGGACATGGTGAAACAAATCATTTTCTTCATTGGTGATAGGGCAGTGGAGAAGGAGATTGTGGCCATGTCTGGCTACAAGAAGAGAGATTGGAAGTTTCTGTAGAGGGAGATGGTGGATAGATGAGGTGTCAGGTTCACTATGGTGGATCTGAACAAGGTTTTCAGTGAATGGAAGTCTTATGTTGGTGTTGGTAACTTACTCAGTTACAGGAAGTTTCTGCTGCAATTTGATCCTGTGGTAAAATATTTGGTGGAAGTAGAGGAGCTGGCACATGAAAATGCTTCCAAAGATGTTTTTTGGTCTTCCCTGGCTAGAGATGACAAGATGGATGTGTTGAAGGAGTTTTCAAGGAAGGACTTGATGAAGACTCTTTCTAATGGGGACCAGAATTTTCCTGCCTTGGACAAGGTGAAGGAGGCTGTGGAGGCCCATTTGAAGTTGTTGGCTGTTGACACCTATCAAGAGGGGTGTGCCAAGTATGTCAGCAAAGTCAGTGAGGCTTTGGCTGAAGAGGAGAGTAGGGTGAAGAAGGAAGAGAAGAATATGGTGGAGGTTCCCAAGCAAGAGAGGGACCCAGTGGTGGAGCAGTTGGCTGATCTGACAAAACAGCTACATATTTTTGTTCAGCAGGCTAAGAAGGTCAATAGGGCTCCTTCTCAGCCTAGAGCTTTTGACAGGAGGGCTAGTAGGAGTGATCCTTGGGCCTTCTCTTATTGCAGCAGGACGGGGCACAAGTCCAATGATTTTTGGGCTCTGAACAGAGATGTGTCAGATGGAAAGGTGGAGTTTGACGGCAGGGTGTTCCAACTACCTGATGGTTCATTTGTGAAGCCCAGTGAGGGGAAGGCTCCTGTTGATTTTGTCAGGAGAAGAAATGGTCTCAATCAGAGGAGGCCAAGGTTTGAGGAGATCCCTGATCAGGGGAAGTCTTCTGCTAAGGCAGATGAAGATGTCAAGAGAAAAGGGAAGGAGGTTAATAAAGTCTCTTTTTCTACTTCCTTTAGTGGGTTGTAGTTGTATTCTTGTGGAAGAAAGTCAAGTGGTGAATGCTTGGCTGGTCTCTATGATGTTGAAGCTGGAAAGGTGAGAAGGCCTAAGAGCAGCTCTCAGGCCCAACCAAAGCCTAAGGCTTCAAAGGTGGATCCTAAGCTAAGTGCAGCCAGGAGGAAGTACAGCAAAGAGGAGCTGTACAAGATGCAGAAGGGGATTGCTGATATGGGCCCCCCCAGTTTTGGTGCATTGGAAATGAATGGTGAGCCAATGCCAATGGATGTTGTTTCTGACTCAGAGGAGGATGTCCCTTTGGCTTCTTTGCCAAAGCCTGCTGGATTTAGAGGTGTTGGTGAGGGATCTGGTTTGATTCCTGTTGATGGAAAATCTGTTGGTGGTTCTGGTCCTCAGGAGAATTCGAGGACCAAGATAGGGAGCCAAGGGCTCACTTTGAGAGGCCAGTAGTTTCTGACCAATCTAATGTTATGGACTTGGTTCTGGAAAGAATGAATCAGGGTTAGGTTTCCCTTTCTAATGGGGAATTGTACGCTATCAGTCCTGGGTTGGCTGATAGACAAAAAAAATTGTTGACCAGGAGAAGGGTTTCTTCTGGGCAGGTGGAATACATTTGTGATTCTGCTGAGAAGTTTGGTGTGGGGTTGGAAACTCATTTTTCTGCTCCTCTGGGTTATGTCAATTTCACTCTGAATGGCAGAGAGGCTAGGGAATTGGTGGATTAAGGTTCTCAGATTAACCTGATTTCTTTATTTGAGGCTACTCATCTGGGCCTCCCCATCAAGACAGGAATTGGTGGAAATTTAAGAGCTATTGGTGGCCATGTCAATGATTTGATTGGGTCAGCTGAATTTGTAAAGCTGGATGTTGGTGGAGCCTCTGGAAACTTTCATTTTTACATTTCCAAAGGTAATGTAAAAGCTGTTTTGGGTGGACCATTCTTGATTGATTTCCAGGCAAGAATTGGTTATCAGTTTGAAATGGGAATCAGTTTGGAGTTGACCGGTGAAGATGAGAGGAGGCTTCACATGAGGTTATCATCTCCTGGAGATGATGGTTGGGAGACCAGGCCTGGCTTGTCTTCAATGTGCCAGTGCATTGATTGTTTTAGGAGAAGGAAAGAAGTGGGTGCCGCCTCTGGGTTTTAGGAGTGTGGCTCAGGCTCTAGTGAGAGTCTGTCTTTTTTAGAGTAATAAAGGCTGATTCCCCAAGTGCTACAACCTCTCCCCAAAATGTGGAAATCCCAGGTTGTATTAGGTCAGCTCCCTTGAAGATATACCAAGTGGATTTTCAACCTTCTCTTTTTAATGTTTCTCTTCTCTGCAAGTATTCTTCATGTTTTTTATTAAGTATCTTTTCTCTCTCAAGATTTTCAATTATTTTTAATTCAAGTTCAAAAAAGAAGATTGGCTATATATATTTATTGAAATATATGCGAAAAAGCTGTGGAGTGGTGAGATTGGGGTCTAAAAGTAAGTCCTCCCAATTGTGAACTGCTAGGGGTTCTTCTAGGCCTTTAAAAAACATTACCTTGGCAATGTCTGTGAGAATTGGGGAGGCCCCTGGTTATTTTTGTAGGATGAAAAAAAACTCAAGAAAAGAAGATAAAAATTTCAAGATAACTGAGGAAAAGCAAGAAAAAAAATCTGAATATAATTAAAAAAGAAGAAAAGAACTATTTTTGTAAAGATAATTAAGATAAATTTTTGGGCCTCCAGCATGATTTTAAAGTGCACAAATTTTTGGAGAAAGAAGATCATCAAGATCAAATTTTGGGCCTCCAGAATGAGGTTAAACTGCACAAATTTTTGAATAAAGAAGATCATCAAGATCAATTTTTGGGCCTCTGGAATGAGGATAAACTGCATAATTTTAGAAGATGTGATTCAAAATATGAATCAAGATTTGAAGATTTGGAAGATGGAAGTGAGGACAAAGATGTGGAACAGCAAAAAAGTTGTGGAGTGGTAAGATTGGGGTCTAAAAGTAAGTCCTCCCTATGGTGCACCACTAGGGTTTCCTCTAGACCTTTCAAAAACATTACCAGGGCCACACATGTGAGCAATGGGTAAACCCTTGGTTTTTGTTCCAGGTCTGGTGGTGAAGATGTCCTGAAGATTCCTCAAGTTGACAGTGGAGCCGCAAAATACAAGAAGGTAGCGCAGAAGATTAGGCCTGTCAATGAGCCTATTCCTGTGGGTTTGAATCCTCCTTTGAAGAGGCCTTTTATATCAAGAGATCAGTATTGTACTTATCTGGTGAAGAATCCTCCTGATTTTGTGGAAACCACTCAGGTAACTGTGGAGAGGTTGAAAGTTGTTAATTTTGGTCCTGATGGGTGGTTGACTGATGAAGAAAGGAAGTTTTTGTTGCATGTTATTGTGCTCAGGGAGAAAGAGGTTGCATTTGTTGAAGAGGAAAGGGGTGTGTTGAGACACTCTTAGGGGGAACCTTACTTGATTCCTGTGGTTTGGCATGAGCCTTGGCAAATCAAACCTATTCCAATTCCAGATGCTATTAGGGATGATTTTGTGGAGATTGTTAGGGAAAGAGTCAGGATAGGATTGTATGAACAATCAACTTCTTGTTACTCAAGTCCGGTTCTCTGTGTTAAGAAAAAGAATGGGAAGTTGAGGGTGGTGCATGATCTGAGGGCCTTGAATAGAGTCACTATCAAGGATGTGGGGATGCCGCCAAGTGCGGAGGACTTTGTGGAAGCTTTTGCTAGAAGGGTGTGTTATGGTTGGGGTGATATTATGAGTGGTTATGATGAAAGGGAAAATCACACTGATTCAAGGCCACTCAAAACATTAGAGACTCCTCTGGGAATATTTCAGCTCACTAGGTTGCCTCAAGGAGCAACTAATTCAGTAGCAGTATATCAAGCTCAAATGGCTTGGATTTTACAGGATGAGGTTCAGACTCATCCTGGTATTTTTATTGATGAAAGTGGAATTAAAGGACCCTCCACTGATTATGGAAATGAGGTACTGAAGGAGAACACAGGTATAAGGAGATTTGTTTGGTAATATGCAATTACTTTAGAGAGAGTATTGTTTAGGATTGAAGAGGCTGGTTTGACCATTTCTGGGTCAAAGTTTTATTGTTGTGTTCCTGCTCTGGAAATCCTGGGTCATGTTGTATGTAAGGAGGGAAGGATTATGGAAAAGAATAAAGTTAATTAAATTCAGTCATGGCCAAGGCCCAAAAATACTACTGAAGTTAGGGGATTTTTGGAAGTTTGTGTGTAGGTCAGGATTTTTATTAAAGATTTTTCTTTGTTGGCTTCACCCTTGAGAAGGTTGACCAAGAAAGATGCGGAGTGAGAATTGACTGAAGAGTGTGAAGAGGCTTTTCAGAAATTGAAGAAGGTGGTAGGTGAAGATATTATTCTTCACAAGTTGGATTATGGAAGGGAAGCTGGAAAAATTTATCTGGCAGTGGACTCAAGTTATATTGCTGCTGGTGCTGTTTTGTCTCAGGAAGATAAAGCTGGGAAGGTCAGGCCAGTAAGGTATGAGTCTGTAGTTTTTAATGAGGTTGAAATCTAGGTATTCTCAGCCAAAGTTGGAGTTGTGTGGTGTAGAAAATTTTTTGAAGAAGCTACAAACCGTTTTGTGGGGGCAGCATTTTGAGCTGCAGGTGGATGCTAAATCTCTGGTTCAAATGATCAACACAACTAGTCTTCAAAATGCTCCAATGACTAGGTGGGTGGCATTTATTCAACATTTTTCTTTTGACCTGGTGCACAAGCCAGGTAAGACTTTTACAATGCCAGATGGATAATCAAGAAAACCACCCACGGATTATGATTCTGATTCTGAAGAATTTGATGAAGATGTTTCAGTGGTTAGGGCCAGCGCAAAGGGTACTGAAGATTTTTATCTCCTCCCCCAAGAGGCTAAACTGGATGATTGTTCTTGCCTCCACCAAGAGGCTAAACTGTATGGTTTTGATCTTGATTCTGGTGATCAGGATGTTTTTGTTGATGAAGATGGAACTGTTGTTTGGGATGGCTCAAGATTGGAGAATGGTGTTTTTGTTGGTGAACTGGATTCTTTTAAAATTTAGTGGAAGAAAAAGGAGGTGCCAAAGTTTAGGGATTGGTGTCCTGGATGGGCCAGTTGGGTTGCTCATGTGTACACTGGAGATTTTGATTACAGGGTTGTACCCTTGGATATTGTTTTGTTGGATTTTGAAGATGAGACCTGGGTTCAGATTGGCTTTTATTTTATTATGGTTGAATATCTGTTAACCTTAGAGAGGCCAGATACTTGGGTGGCAATCAAGAGGAGTCCTGGCTTTTATTTGTCAGGAAGTAGGTTGATGAGGAGGAGACATCCAAATCCTCAAGTGGTGGTGACTCAGAAGGAGGGTCAAGAATTGGTCTTGAAGTCTTTGCATGAAGACCTTAGTCATAGAGGCTTTGGGGAAACTTATAGAAGAGTAGCAGATAGATTTTGGTGGCCAGGTATGAAGTTGGCTGTGAAGGGTTGGGTTCAATCTTGTTAATATTATCAAAGAAGAAGTCACTTAAAACCTAAAGAGGTTGTCCGTGCTACTGGTGAAACAACTGCATTTGGAAGAGTCAGTTTGGATGCTGTCCATATCAGAGAGGGCAGGTATAAATACTTGATTGTTTCCAGGGATGATTTGTCTGGTTGGGTTGAGGCAGTGCCTCTGGTTAGCTTGACTTCCAAAAATGTGGCAGAATTTTTGAAGAAAGAATGGGTGTTTAGGTATGGGTTGATGAAGTTGGTGACTGTTGATGGTGGGCAAGAGTTTGGAGCTGAATTAAAAGAAGCTGTTGCAAGTATTGGTTCTAAAGTCAGAGTGGCTACACCTTATTATCCTGAAGCTAAAGGAATGGTTGAAAGAGGCCATCAAGCTATCAAAAATAATTTGGTGAAAATGCATGGAGATAGTGCTGAAAAATGGAGGCATTATTTACCCTTGGTGTTATTTGCTGATAGGTTCACTGTGAAAAAGACAACTGGCTATTCCACTTATGAATTAATTTATGGGCAGAAAGCTGTTCTATTGGTGGATTTGGAAGCTGTCTCTTATCTTGGAATTGATTGGGATGATATATGCTCAACAGAAAATTTGCTCTGTGCTAGGATGCAACAGTTGGAATTTAGAGAAGAATTTCAAGAGAAGGCATACTCTAAAATGATGAAGATAAGAAATCAATCAGTCAGATACTGGGACAAAAGGTTGGCTCATAGACTCAGGAATCCCTTTAAACCTGGTTGTTTGGTTTTGCTGTATAATAGAAGTTTTGAGAGTCAGTGGGGAAAGATGTTTTCTGACAGATGGAATGGACCTTACAGAGTCAGATCTCAGGTGTCTGGAGGTTCTTATGTTTTGGAGGAGTTAGATGGAGCAGTCTTAAAGAAGAGAGTGGCTGCAGATCAGGTGAAGAGATTTTATCCTAGAGGCACACAAAGTGAAGAAGATTGACTCTGCAATGAGGGTAAACTATGGACCATTCTTTATTTTTGGATTTTGGTGATGTTGTGCATCTGTTTTGTTGGAAACTCTTTGTTAGAAGGTACCCATGGGTGGGGCTTCTAGATTTTGTTTTGGCAAGTGTGGGGGTGGCTGATGGGCTGGCTGCTCTATCAACAGTTACCCCAGATTGTCTGTTTCCAACCCCTTCTCTTAATTTGGTTGAACCCTAGTATTGGTTTTTCTTCACAGATTTTTTAGTCCTCTATGACTTTAAACTGGTAATTCTTTTGGTCTTCAAGTGCCAGACTCTTCATGCTTATTGGTTTTGGTTTAATGTGTTGGATTATGTGTTTTTGTTAGAAGGTACTCAGGGGGGGCTTCTAGATTTTATTTTGGAAAGTTTGGGGGTAACTGATGAGCTGGCTGCTCTATAGAACAGTTACCCCATAATGTCTGTCTCAAGTGTTTTGTTGTCCTAGTTGAATCCTAGTTCTGGTTTTTGTTATTCAGGTTTCAAGTCCACTATGACTTAAAACTGGCTTACTGTCTTGGGACTGGCTTCTTACATCTATTTGGTTTGGTGGGGGATCACTTGTGGTCTCCCATCATTTTTACTTATTGGATAGAGACCACCCAGTGATCATTTCCTTGGACTGGACTTTCTATGGAGCTGGATTTTTTTTCTTTTTTTTTCTTTAATTTTTGTGTCTGTGGTTGTGTTAGATAGTAGTTTTAGATTATTTTCTTTTTTCTCTTTCTTTCTTTTAATTTCTTTTATGGGAGTTATTAGGATATAAAGAGGGAAAAATAACAAAATTATATTATATGGTTTCACCACATCAGGGTCACCTGAATGTGGGCAAGCATTGGTTGGGAAGGCTCATCAATTTGCTGGGCAATGCTATTTTCTTTCTTTTTTCTTTTTTCTTTTCTCAATTTCTATTTATTTCATCTTTATTTCAATTCATTTAAAATTTATTTAACAGTGTATCCACATCAAGGTGCACTTGGATGTGGGTAAGGTATCAGGGGATCAGCTCATCAATCGGCTGGGGGATACCATTTGTAATTATTAGTTATCTCATTTTATTATTGTTTTTATTTCATTTTAATTTCTCAGTTCTCTTATTTTGGGGTAATTTTGTCTGTTTATTTTCAAGTTATTTTAGTATGTTAGTAGTTTAAAATAAAAATAAAAATAAAATAAATAATAAATAAAATTAAAATAAAAATAAAACAAATTATATATATATATATCTGTTAATTATTATTGTTCTCTCTATTTAGTGAATTATTAATTCTTTTTTTATTTTAATGTCTGGAAGAAGAAGCCTCTGGTGGTTGGTCCAAATTATGTTGGCGTTTTTGCTTTTTGTTAGGATTTGAAGAAGAACTGTGTTGTTTGTGGTGTAGGCGGCTGGAAAGAGTATATGGATTGTAATGGTCAGGGACTGGAGTGGAAGGTAATTTTTGGGAAGAAGTGGAAGAAGCGGGGATAGAGTGTTGGAAGGTGTGCTTGGTTATTCTAGACATCTTCAAGTGGTCATCAAGGAGCTTTTTTCTAAGATTCTTTTCAAACTCATTCAATGGACAGTGGAGAGCAAAGTCCTTAAGCATGTTTGAACACATCATGCTTAGGTGTTGTTTCATGTCAGGGTAATCCAGCATTAAGGTAGTTTCTAGAGGTTTGCCAATTACAATTGTAGTTTCAGGAGGCAGGGTTCCAACTAAACAGAAGAATTCGATCAGTAATTGTTCTCTGTTAAAGAAATTGGATTTATTAATTTGTTACTTACAGTTTGGAAGTTCATCTAATTTGTAAGAGGCCAGTATTTGAGCTGTTGAAGAAAGCTGAATGGATGTTGAAGGAGGATCAACAAGATAGAGGTATGGATTATCATGATAATTCTCTAAATGGTGTTGAGAAGATAAAGGGGAAGAAGGGCATTCCTGTGGCTTTGTTGGAGCAGCAGGGCAGCTGTTTTTGTTGTGGATATTATTATTGCTTGGCCCAGTTGGGTTGGACACTGGTGGTGGAGAACCAGGGTTGTTGAAGCAAGGATCAGGAGAAGGTGACCTGGAAGCTGATTGTGATTTGCTAGATGAGGATCTAAAGAAAGGGAACCATCAGAGTAATAATTGGCCGCCAGAGGAGAGGTGTAGTTAGTTCTTTTTGAAGTAACCGGAGATTTTTGTTTGGAAGCAGTGTTGTGTGCTCTGGTGTTCTCAGAAGGTCCTCTGGCAGGTTTTCTAGAGATGTTGGAATTTTAGGGGTTGTCTGGGGAATAAATTTTGTGTGTACGCATTGCTCTGGGAGCACTAGGAGGTGGTTGCGTAGAGTCGTTGGTGTTTAATGGTGTATTTTGGCTGTTATCTGGCTGAATTTGGGAGTTTTGAGCCTGATTTTTGCTTTCTGGAAAGGCGGGCGGGCTGCCTGGACGCGGTCTAGCAGCCTGGGAGCTGATTTTGAAGCTTATTTGGCCAAATTTTCTGAGATAAAATCAGATTCTTGAGAAGATAAAGCAGGTCTTTTACAGAGTGATTTGGGAATAGAACGGCATGATCTTCTGGAAGGAGCAGAAGATAAAGAAGAGGAAGCAGGTCCAAGTTCTGGTGAACTGATAGGAGATCTGGAAATATATTTGTGTGAAGGTGAAGGCAGAGGTATTGGATAGTTATGGTCTCTGTCACATCTTTTCTTTTTAGAGTTGCAAGAATCACAGGCTCTGTTATAGAATTTGGCTTGAGGAGTAGGAAGAGTGAAGGTACAAGGCCTGCACATGTGGATGCACTGTTTACAAGCAAAGTCCTTTGGAGAAGTGAAACAGGGAAGGTCCAATGGGTCAAAGTCTGGGGATCCAGCCATGATCTGTGAATGTAAAATAATGAAGAGAAAAGAGATGAATAAAGATTTTATCAGTGATGTGTAGATAATGAAGAAAGAGTGGAAGTTCAGCAGGTTGGCTGTGGGGCACTGTGCATGGAGGTGGCTCCACCCTTATATGCAAAATTCCATCAAGAATTTGAACTGAGAAATGGTACAGTCCCCCAAGACTATAAACTGAGGATGGTTGTTGGTTGAGTCCTTCAGGATTATAAACTGATAATGTGTAGTTGGTGTGATTCTTGAAGAGGACATCCAAGGGGGAGTCTCTGAATTTTGTTAAGGAAAGTGTGGGGGTAACTGATGAGCTGGATTCTCTGTAGAACAGTTACCCCAGAATTTTAGTTTGTTTCTTTTTTCTTTAATGTTTTGATCTCTGGCTCTGTCTTTTTATTTAGTTTTTGAGTCCCCCAAGACTATAAACTGAGAGTTTTTGAGTCCCCCAAGATTATAAAATGAGGGCTGTTAGTCCCCCAAGATTTAAAACAGAGGATTAGTCCCCCAAGACTTTAAAATGAGGAGTTTTTTTATTTTTTTATTTCTAAATCAAGATTTTTGGGCAAGAACTAATTACAGAAAAGAATCTAGAGATGTAACAAAATGTTCAGCATTGGCTTTGAACTGGTGGATGAGGTTCTTCCTTTTCTCAAGTTCCTGTGGGTTCCTGGCAGGAGTGGATTGGAAGTAATCTAGTATGAGATGCTTCTGTTGAGAAGAATGTTGTTGGAAGTTGTCTTTGATGGTTGGTAATGGATTAGGTGGGGGTTCTTCAATAGTTTGCACATTGTCATCATCACTGTCTGGATGGAAATGAACTGGAAATTTGTCAGATTGAATTTTAGTATGAAGAAGTATTGGGCTTACCATTAGAAGGACCAGGGATGGAAGAGCTAGTGTTTGTAGTGGAGTTGGCACTCTTTTTTGAAGGGTGTAACTTGTTGACCAGTCTGGGGATAAGGATGGATGGTCTGGATCTTTTGGTGCTGGTGGAAGGAGGATCAGGTTGTGGAAGAGGACAATGGACAAGGTCTGAAGCAAGTCTTCTTCCTAGAGTGACAGGAATCACCGGACGTTCTGTAGGGATGCGCTGGAGGTGTTATGGTACAGATGAGATTGTTGTCAATGCAGTATTGCTAAGGACCCATTTCAGTAGCAGATTTGGAGAGAAAGCTGAACATGGTGGTTGTGATGTAGGAGAATGTGGAAATTCTCTATTGGAGGGAGGATGTGGTCTTCCAACATTGGCCGAGCCCTTTGTTGGTCTGTTTGGCATTGTTTTGATATGTCTTAAATGGCATTGTTTAATAATTGGGTGTATTTCTGGAATTATTCAGCAAATATTGGTACTGAAGGGATGTGGGTATTACCATTGGATAGCCCAGGTTTTTCTCTATATTTTATGTCTTGATGTCATTCTTCATTTTAAATGATTTCTGGTTTATTTTGTTTTTTGTGTTTTACAGGCTAACCTTAAGTCTTAGGATTAAGTGCTTAGTACCATTAGAATGGGCTAATTTTTCTCTATGTTTCATGTCTCAATGTTGTTATAGCTTAATTATGTGTTTTAAAGGTTTTAGTAGTCGTAGTAGATTTTTCTAAGTATTTTGGGTATTTTTGGAGGTTTTTGGTGGTTTTCTGGCTTCAGGGTGGTCCTGGGCCTCAGGCAGGCCTCCCAACATTAAGTGGACTGCCCGCCTCAGTGCTAGAAGGCTGGGAAGTGTTTCTAGAAGGGTTTATGCAATTTGGCACTCAGAAACGCCAAATTTGTTGGTGTGCATGGGCTCATAGATAGTGGTCTGTGTTTATATAGTGAATAAGGCAGTTTGGGGCAACCTTAACCATCATACAACCATCCGGAGGTGATATCATTGTTCCTCACTCAGTTTTCACTGTTTTTTTGGCCACAATTGTCTGTGTTTGTTGCAAGTTTAGTTCTTCATTTAACTCAACTTTGGCAACTGTTTTCTCTGGTGTAGTCTTGCAAGATATATAAAGTATTATTGCTGTTATGGTAAGGTAAACTCTTACAGTCACCTTGCTGTAAGCAGAATCCAGAGGAGATATGTGGATTTAGCTTAAAACCCTGTCCTTCCAATAAAATAACAAAATGGGAATTCTAAATCACTAAGCTAACCAGTCTACTTGGATCTGATTGATAAAAATAATGAAACTCTAAAATAATTAACGCTTATTGAGATTAAATGATCGTGGCTGTTGAGAAAAGAAATACTGATAACAACAATTAAGGTGTACCAGTGAAAGATCTGAAAAGATTGACTTTTATGTTTTTATAATAATTTGAATTTTTATGAGACAGCAATAATCAAGTCCCAGTGATGAAGACCTTTCTAAAGATACCCTATATGAAGTGTGATTTAAATTGTTGAATTGTATTTCTAAAATGTTATGTAAAATAATAAATGTTATAAGGGTATTATAACTTATTTAATTTGTTGAGTAATAAAAAATGAGACCGTGGTGGTTAATGATTAAGCTGTATGTTGTGTCCCCCTTCAATTTCGAGTTTGAGAGGCGCTTAAGTATTCCTAGTCACGTGCCTAAGTTTTCCCCTCCAGAGCTCTTCCAGAGTCAATCCGGAGCCCGTACGGAGTCCGTACGGAGCCGGAACGGAGTCCGTCCGGACTTCAGGACTCAATTAGAACCTTAAAACTATAATAAAAAATCTAGAAAAATTACACATAATAGAGCTACTTCCCCTTTACATACCAAACTAATTTTCGTAGTCTGCGCAGCTCTAATTACCCCGTAAAAATTCATCGAAGTTAAGTAATTTCTGATAACGTAAATATTTCTATAAAACTTTAAAATTCATTTAAAAATATAAGAAAAATAGTAAAAATTCTGGGAAAATTTCCCAAGGTTCTTGAGTGACTCGACTTGATACTTATAAATTTTTCAGACCGTAAAAGTAAGTTTTCTCCGTAAAATAATTTTTTTTTGTGTAGGCATTCGCTTGTGACCAATTTCTTCATATTTGAAACTCAAATAAATTAAATAAAACCCCTTTATATATAAAAAAATAATAACACCAATCTTGCACGCCGTAATAACTCCATTTACGTACTTAGGTGCCATACTAAACTTTAGGCTACCACACTGTCTCTGGTGTGTATTTTCAACCTGCATCAAGTATCATTGCTTTCTCTGGTGTGGACATTGGTCTACATTTCAGTTCTTTGGTTTTTTAGTCTGTCTGGAGACTAATTTCTTGGCTGATCAGGCAGTCAAGTGTATTGGAAAAGGGCTTTAAAAAACAGGAATTAATTTACTGTAGCAGGTAAATCTCACTTATATTTTTCTAAAGGTACAGGGGATTTTTTCTCTGATTTTTCTCCAACTCCCTTGTTCAAGGCCTATAGCTAGTACTATAGGATTGTCTACACCATTATAAAAGACAAGAGCACCAGATGTTGATTTAAATCCAACTGATGACCCCCAATCTGCATCTGAACATCCCACCATATCATTGGACAAGATTTTGCCCCCAAGAGTGAGACCAAAATTTTGTGTTTTCTGTAAGTAACGTAGGACATGTTTGAAATGGGACACGTGATCAAGAGAAGGATTGTTGAGAAATTGAGATAATGATCTGGCTTCAAAAGCTAAATCAGGAAAAGTACATGAAACAAGATAGTTAAGTAGTCTGATAGCTTTTTGATAATTGAAGCCACACTGCTCTTCATCAGCTGGTTTAGAGATCATTTTGGAATTAGTTACAAGAGGATTTGAAGCAGGAATACAGTCATAAATATTGTATTCTTCCAAAATATTCTTGATATAGAGTGGTTGTGATAAGTAAAATTCCCTTTTTTCTCTATCTCTAGTAATTTTCATACCAAAAATCCATGACACTTCACCCTTATCATCTATTTCAAACATATTTTTCAATTATTTTTTGACCTTTGAAATGATTTTACCACAGATAACAAGCTCATCAACATGAATATAAGTAAAACAGGGATCATTGTTGGTAGAGTTAGAGAATAAAAATGGATCATAAGTGTTGGGTTTAAAACCAATGGAGGCAAAGAACTCCATGATAAAACAATACCAATACCTGGGGCTTTGCTTTAGGCCATACAAGGATTTTATGAGCTTCAGACAGTAATTAGGAGTTGTGGGGCCATTGAAACCTTCAGGAATGCGGATTTAGATATCTTCCTCAAGAACACCATGAAAAAAGCAGTTCACACATCCATTTGATGAACTTCATAATTATTTTGAGCAGAAATAGTTAGAAGAGTTCACAAGGAGGCAAGTTGTCCAGTGGGAGCAAAAGTATCATTGTAATCAATACCCTCAGTGTGAGAAAACCCTTGAACGCACAAGTTAGCCTTGAATCATGACAGGTTCCCATTACTATCAGTTTTCTTTTTGAAAACCCACACTGTTCCCAGAAGATTTCTGTTAGCAGGCACAGAAACCAGAAACCATACTCCATGTTTTTCAATAGATTGTAATTCCAAATTAATGGCATCTTTCCACATCACAACTTCAGGACCGCTAACAGCATGAGAAAAATGTTTTGGAGAATCTCCACATTCAACAAGAATTTTATAAGAATTTCAAAGACATTGTGAATAAGAAGGTAGAATTTGGTCTGTACTGATGTTTCTAGTTATATTTTTAACAGCATGAAGATCTATTGGAATCCACATGTAGTTTTTTCCATCAGACAGGACATCAGTATTGATATTGGATGTGGAAGAAGAAATAGTTGTGGAAGTCAATGACTCATTTTCAAGATTTGAAATAGGTTCAAAATTTTCAACCAAGGTTTCATCAAAGATACAAATTTCAGGAAAGGGAACTGGATTACTAATATTGGCCATAATCTGATGGGCAAGATCAAAAGAATTGTCACAAAATTTGACATTGTGCGTAATAATGAATTAATACCGAGAAGAAGAATAGATCTTGTAATTGCGATGAACCTTGGCATATCTTATGAAAATACCACTCTCCCCTGTTGGCAAAAAATTAGAAAGTTGCCTGGCTTTAGGAATGTTTTATACTACATCACATCGAAAAAAATGGAGCTTTCCATAAGTAACAGGAAATTTTGGGTCCCATTTTTTGATAGGTGATTTTTTTATTAATGAAAGTGGATGGAGTGAGGTCTAATAGATAGTTAGCAGCAGCAATAGCTTCTGCCCACCAAATTCCATATAATCCACAAGTGACCAATACAGCACGGGCTTTCTTGACAAGTGTCCTGTAACCTTGCTCTGAAAAAGGGTTCTTTTTAGGAGTATACAGTGCCATAGTGAGGTGAGTGATTCCTTTTTCTTTGAACAGTGAGTCAAAGGAATTATTTACAAATTCTCCACCGTTATCAGTGACAACATTTTTGATCCATTTTTCACACTTGTTTTCAGAATGATTGAGATAAGTCTTGAAATAATCAAAGGTGTCTGATTTTAGATTTAGGAAATAAATAGTTTGGAATCTGGAGAAACCATTGACAATCTGAAGAAAATATTTATTACCACTTTTTGAGATTGAAGTGATAGGGCCACATAGGTACATATGAATAGTTTCCAGGGGTGTGTCAGCAATGGAAAAATTACCAGAAAACAGAAGTCTGTGAGATTTAGATAAGAGAAATGGCGTACAAAAAAGCCAAATAAAATCCATGTTTGGATACATAAGTTGTGCTACAGAGTTATTTGGATGTCCGATTGCATTGTGAATTTTTAGTAATAATGAGTTTGAGATGATGGAGTAGATTTAATTTTCAATAGTTTAAGGAAATTAGAGAACATTTTCATCCAGTAATCATTGAAAGACAAAGTTGCCATTTCCATCAAATAATTGGGCATGAGTACCATAGCATTTAATGCTGTAGTTTTGCTTGAGGAACCAAGCATCCAAAATTAGAGTGGAATGGACTTCAGGGACATAAAGAGAATTGGGAATAGAAAAGGTGTTTCCATTAATTTTAAAAACAGAAGTACCAGTTCCAAGTGCTCTAATGTAGCTTCTGTTGGCGGTGAGAAGAACTTTGGCGGTAGGTGCTAGATTTGTAAAGAATTGTTTGTTATTGAAAAGGGAAAAAGAAGCACCACTTTCAAGGATGGAAAAGGAGGAAGAATTGGCAAGTAATCCAAAAGCAAGAGACTTGCCTTCACATTCCCTTTACCTTGATAATAATTGTCTTGTTTATCAGGATGTAGTTTGAAACAATTGGCTTCAGTTGAGGTGCTAATGGATTATGTTTCCCACTAGTACAAAGAGATTTTCCTTTGACATTAGGTTCCAGGCTTGAATTTTTATTATCAGGTTTTCTATGCTTAAAGTCTTTTTCCAATTCAGTGAGTACTTCATCAATAGTGGGAGTCTTTTTTGTGAATTTTACTTTGGTAGAGATGAGGTTTGCCACATTTTGATAGGACTCAGGTATGATATGAAGGATGTAGAAGGCAGTGATAGTTTGAAGTGTGTCACCAGAGAAGAGCAAGGGTGAGACTTCCTTGAGTAGCTTTGGAGTAGCACAAAAATCCTTAATAGAAGTTAAGATGTTGCTTTTACCAAACTGGACATTAAAAAGGTCAGCAATTATGCTGGCACAATTTTCAGCAGAAGTGGAGGCGTAGTGTTCCTGGATGCATTCCCAGAGCTCTGCAGGATCAAATAGATCATTGTCTGAAATGAATAGAGTATGATTGTCAGCATTGAGAAACATTTGCAGTATCATTGCTTTTTGCTTCTTTTTGAAGTTAAAGATTTCAAGAGCAGTGGCATCTGCAGGAGTTTTTACGTTGTGGCATTCCAAATCTGGGTAGGCTACTTAGGTGAAAATTTGATTGGACCTTGGTTGGAAGAAAATCATGGTGTTAGCGGGTGTTAATTTGGTTGAAGGGAGTTAACTGGAGTTTTTTTTGGGTGGATTTATGGTGATTTTTGGAGGATTTATGGTGATTTTTTGGAGGATTTATGGTGTTTTGGAATGGATATATGTTGGTATTCCTTTTGATATTTGATGGTTTCATGGATTGGGTATTGGTTTTACTGGATTTTCTAGGGCTCTCTTGGTATTTTTGGTGGATGCAGTGTGCTCATGGAGTAGCCATTTTTTTTCTGGTGCGCTCTGGTGCGCTGCGGTTCGCTCCGGTTTGCTCCAGTGATTTTCCGGTGCAAAAGCGAAGTGTACTGGAAAAATTCTGTCATTGTGGAAAAGTTTGGTTATGGTGCAAAGATTAACTCACTCTGGCCAAATTAGCTCATTATGGCAAAACTTTCTCACAATGGGAAAGTCTGATCACCAGTGCAAAGTTTGGTCACTGCAGAAAAGTCTGGGCACTGTGGTAAAGTTTGGTCACTGTAGGAAAGTCTGATCACCAGTGCAAAGTTTGGTCACTGCAGAAAAGTCTGGGCACTGTGGTAAATTTTGGTCACTGTAGAAAAGTCTGATCACCAGTGTAAAGTTTGGTCACTGCAGAAAAGTTTGGCTATTGTGGCAAAATTTGGTTAGAATTTATCATGCTTGTTAGATCAATAGTTTATTGTAGATCCTATGCATGTAGGGTATTGTTGGAAAGGTCTGGAGGAGGAGAATCAGATAGAAGGGGGGGAATCTTAGTCTTCTACATGTTTTTGTCTTTTAGTTTCGATAATAAGGGTATTTTTTGATAATTAACAATATTTAACATATAACAAAAATTATAATAAAAAATATCAACATATAGGGTACCATTGGATAGCTCTCATCCTTGGTGACTCAAATTTATTTCTTTTCTTATAAAATTTATAAAATAAAAATATAATAAAGAACACTCTTTAATTTTGGTGGGAAACTGGGTAAATCTGGGGCAGACCTTTAATAAGGCATCTTTGAACAGATCATCCCAAGGGTAGTTTCTGGGGCACTTTACTGTACTTTACAGTCTCTGGGGTAAGTGTTGTGGCTTGTTCTAAGTATTTTCTGTGACTTGTATCAGTGTAATCTGGTATAAGGTATTTGTTTTGGGGGTGTAATCATTTATTGCACTTATTTTTTTTTCTATATTATAGGTTTCCAACACTTTCAAAATCTTTCTCTCAGATTTTCAACTTATCCAACTCTTCTAGAAGATCTTCAAGCTTAGTTAATTGAATCTTACATTTACTTAGAGGTACAGGGATTTCTTTTTGTTTTTCCAACTCCCTTGGTTTCTGCCTGCAGCAAGGCGACTGTAGGAGTCTACTAGACATTTTTGGCGCCCAACGTGGGGTTCGAATTCTATAGCTTCTGAAGAAACTTACTTGTTGGACTTCTGGATTTTGGTTTTCTGGTTGTTGGATTTTGATTGGTTGTTTATTTGGTGATTCTGATAACTGGCTGAACCAGTACAGGATCTGTGGTAGTAGGGATCTAGGTATAGGGCTGAACCCTTGCTAGATCTGTTGTTTTTGTTTTTGTTTGTTGTTTTATCCTAGTAAAGGGCTGAACCCTTGTAGGATATTGTCGGTTGTCTGGTAAAGGGCTGAACCCTTGCAGATTTTATTGGTTTCTGGTGCTTTTTGGGATGTCTTCTACATCTGGTGCTGGTGTTATTGCTGCTGCTGCTGATGGTGTCAGGCCTTCAGTAAGGATTCAAACTTGGGATGGGCCCAAGTTTGTTGGTAATGATGTAAAGTGGTTTTTAGGCAGATATGAGTCTGCTGCTAGAATTGATGGGGCTTCTCATTTAGATATGATGAAGCAGGTAATCTTTTTCCTTGCTGATAGGGAAGTTGAGAAGGAGATTACTGGTATGGAGGGTTATAAGACTAGGGATTGGAAAAGGCTTAATAGGGAAATGGTGGACAGATGGGGAGTCAGATATTCAATGGTGGACTTAAATAAGGTTTTTGGAGAATGGCAAGTGCAGGGTGAAATAACTTCTTTGGTGAGTTATAGGAAATTTGTTGGTAGTTTTGAAACTGTGGTGGAATATCTGGTGGAGGTAGAGGAATTGGCTCATGAAAATGTAGTCAAAGATTTATTTTGGTCCACGTTTGGGAGTGATGTTAGGATGGATGTGTTAAAGGAGTTGTCTAGGAAGGGTTTGATGAAAACCTTACCTAATGGGGAGCAGAAGTTGCCTGCTCTTAAGGTGGTTAAAGAACTGGTGGAGTCTCACCTCAAGCCTTTGGCTGTGGACAGTTATCAAGAAGCCTGTACACAGTATGTCAGCGAGATTAATGAAGTTTTGGCTGATAATAATGATATTATGAAGACAGCTCAGGAGGCAAGAAAAGGTCAGTTGGGGAAACCGGTTCCTAAGGTGGATAAGAATGTGGATAAGGAGATGGTGGATCAATTGGATGACTTAACAAAGCAATTGAAAATTTTTGTTCAAGAAACTCAGAAGGCCAGCAGGGTTTCAGCTTCTTCTTCATCATCTTATTCAAGTAGAGGCTATGATAGGAGGAATGGTGGTACTGTTGATGTTTGGATTTGTTCCTACTGTAACCGGAAGGGACATAAGTCTAATGATTGTTGGACTTTAAATAGGGATCAGGCTGCTGGTAGAGTAAAATTTGATGGAAAGGTATTTAGGTTTCCTGATGGATCTTTTATCAAGCCCAGTGAAGGTCAGGCTCCTTCGGATTTGGTGAGGAGGAATAGTATGGGTGAAAAGAGAGCTAGGTTTGAGGAATTGCCTACTGAGGCTTCTTCTGGTACTGGAAATAATTCTGGAGATAAGGGGAAGAAAAAAGAGGTTAGTAAGGCTACTTTATCTACTTCATATGGTAATTTGGAGTTAGTAAAGGTTGTTAAGGTGGATGGTGAGTGTATGGCTGGTGTATATGATGTGGAGGCTGCTAGGAGGGCGGCTGCTTCTAAAGCTAGAAGCAGTATTTCTAATCAGTTAAGGTCAAGAGGTGGAAAGGCCGATTCAAAGAAGGCTGAAGATCCCAAGAAGATTTATACGCCTGAAGAGATTTGTGAGATGCAGAAGAGGATAGCTGATATGGGTCCCCCTATTTTTGGTGCTTTTTATCTTAATAGTGATCCTATGCCTTTGGATGATGGTTCAGATACAGAGGAGGATGTGCCTTTGGCTTCTTTGCCTAGGCCAAGTTCTAGTGGGCCAATGGAGGGAGGTAGAACTACTGTTGATGGTTCTGGTTTGGTCTCTGTGGATGGAAAGGTTCATGGGGATAATTCTGACGTGGAGATGCATGATGTTGTTGGTAATGTGGGAACTCAGGAGTTTTCTAGGGCAAAGGTTGCTAGGAGTAAGGCTCATTATGAGAGGCCAGTAGTTTCTGGTCAAGAGAATGCTATGGATGTTGTTTTGGGAAGGGTGAATCAGCTTCAGATTCCATTATCTTTGGGTGAATTGTTCACCATTAGTCCAGCCCTTGCTGAAAAGCAGAAAAAGCATTTGACTAGGAGAAGAGTGGCTACTGGTGAGGTGGAGTATATGTGTGAAAATGTGGAGAATTTTGGTAATGAGGTGGAGACTCATTTTTCTGCTCCTTTGGGATGTTTGGTGGTTTCTTTAAATGGCAAAGATGTGAAGGCATTGGTTGATTCAGGCTCACAAATAAATTTAATTTCATTGGATCAAGCAACTAGTCTGGATTTGCCAATTAAAACTGGTGTTGGAGGAAATCTCAGAGGGATAGGTGGGCATGCTACTGAGTTGATTGGTACAGCGGAACATGTAAAGTTAGGTGTAGGTGGAGCTGTTGGAAAATTTCATTTTTATGTGGCTAGAGGAGCTGTGAAGACAGTTTTAGGAGGGCCATTTTTGATGGATTTTGAGGCCAAGATTGGTTATCAGTCTGGTGTTGGGATTAGTTTGGAGATTACTGGGGAGGATATGAGGCAGTTACATATGAGGTTGGCACCCCCAGGTGATGAAGGTTGGGAAACTAGGCCTGGTGTTTCTTCATCTTGTCAGTGTTGCACTTGCATTAGGAAGAGAAAAGATTTGAAGTCCTCTTCTGGTGTATTTGAGGATAGTGGTGATCATTTTGTTGGTGACCCTTCTTTTTTAGGGTAGATAGGGCTGATCAGTCTAGTGCTGTAATCTCTCCTCAAGAAGAAATCCTGGATTGCAGTAGGTCAGCTCAAGTGGAGATATATCAAGTGGAATCTCAACTTTTTGTAGATAATATTACTTTATTATGTCAATATCATTTAGGAAATCTCACAGTCTTTCGAAAAATCAATCATTACTTCAATTTTAAAATTTTATTACGTGGTGAAAATATGAGGGGGAAACAAATTTTGTTAGGAGTGTTCGCAGGGGAACCTTCTAGATTTTATATTGACAAGTTTGGGGGTAATTGAGGAGTTGGAAGCTCTATTCAAAATTACCCCATAATGTTCCTTTCCAACCCTTCTCTGTTTCTAGTTGAATCCTGGATTTGTTTTTTGTTATATAGGTAGTCCTCTATGATAATAAACTGGAACCTTACGTCAACACAGCACAATCTTTTGGAAGTCTGAATTCAAGAATTTTGTTTTGTTTCATTTTTTTTTTGTATTGGGGTGGATGATCACTTGTGGTCTCCAATCAATTTTACAAATTGGAGGGAGCCCACCCAGTGATCATTAGTTTGTTTTCTTGATTTTCATTTAATTATCATTTTTCAAATCTTCAAATTTTTAAAAAAAAAAATTAAAAAAAAAAAAAAATTATTTTCAAAATTTAGTTTTCAAAAAAACAAAAAAATTATTATTTTCAAAAATTTCATTTTATGTTATATTTTTAATTTTTCTTTCCTGTGTATCCACAATCAAGATTCACTTGGATGTGGGTATGATGTCAGGGGTTCAGCTCATCCAAATGGCTGGGGGACATCTTTTATTTTTTTATTTATCTTTAATTTTATTTATCTTTATCTTTTATTATATATTTATTTTATTTATTCTGCTAGTCCATCAAGACTTAAAACTGAAATTCTTTTCAAGATCATTTATGATTGGTCCTAAACTTCAAGACCGTGGAAAACTGAAGATGTCAATAAAACTAGGAATTATAATGGTCAAGATTTGAGGAGGATTTATTTTAGTTAGAAGTGTTCATTGGGGAACCTTCTAGATTTTATATTGCCAAGTTTGGGGGTAATTGCTGAGTTAGAAACTCTATACACAATTACCCCACAAATTCTGTTTATATGCTTTATTGTTTATAGATTGATCTCTAGCATTGGTTTTGTGATGCAGGTGGAAGTCCTCTAAGACTATAAACTGGTGATTTTTGCGCTTGATGACTCAAGAAAATTCAAGTGGAGGTTGTTTTTGGAAATTGGAGGACCTCATGGCGATGTCCAGATAATTGCAGTTCTGGCTCAGTGGAGATGAAAGCCCACTCTCTAAATTTTCTTTTCTGTAGTTGGTGATTTTGGAAATTGGAGGACCTCATGGCGATGTCCAGATCATTGCAGTTCTGGCTCAGTGGAGATGAAAGCCCACTCTCTTAATTTTCTTTTTTTTTTGTTGGAGGTGAATGGTAGAGGAGTTTGGAGGACCTCATGGAGGTGTCTAGATCATTGCAGTTCTAGCTCAGTAGGGTTTAAAGCCTACTCTTTCATACTCAGCGGATTGAAGCATCAAAAATAAAGTGGAGTCAACTTTAGAAGCAAAATTTTTATTGAAATGATGGTGGAAAAGTTTTTTATGTGATTCAGAATGGAATGGGGACATTCCATATTGTAGGGAGGATGTGGCATTCCAAATCTGGGTAGGCTACTTAGGTGAAAATTTGATTATACCTTGGTTGGAAGAAAATCATGGTGTTAGCGGGTGTTAATTTGGTTGAAGGGAGTTAACTGGAGTTTTTTTTGGGTGGATTTATGGTGATTTTGGAGGATTTATGGTGATTTTGTGGAGGATTTATGGAGTTTTGGAATGGATATATGTTGGTATTCCTATTGATATTTGATGGATTCATGGATTGGGTATTGGTTTTACTGGATTTTCTAGGGCTCTCTTGGTATTTTTGGTGGATGCAGTGTGCTCATGGAGTAGCCATTTTTTTTCCGGTGCGCTCCGGCTTGCTCCGGTGATTTTCCAGTGCAAAAGCGAAGTGTACTGGAAAAATTCTGTCATTGTGGAAAAGTTTGGTTATGGTGAAAAGATTAACTTACTCTGGCCAAATTAGCTCATTATGGCAAAATTTGCTCACAATGCAAAAGTCTGATCACCAGTGCAAAGTTTGGTCACTGCAGAAAAGTCTGGGCACTGTGGTAAAGTTTGGTCACTGTAGAAAAGTCTGATCACCAGTGTAAAGTTTGGTCACTGCAGAAAAGTTTGGCTATTGTGGCAAAATTTGGTTAGAATTTATCATGCTTGTTAGATCAATAGTTTATTGTAGATCCTATGCATGTAGGGTATTGTTGGAAAGGTCTGGAGGAGGAGAATCAGATAGAAGGGGGGGAATCTTAGTCTTCTACATGGTTTTTGTCTTTTAATTTCAATAATAAGGGTATTTTTTGATAATTAACAATATTTAACATATAACAACAATTATAATAAAAAATATCAACATATAGGGTACCATTGGATAGCTCTCATCCTTGGTGACTCAAATTTATTTCTTTTCTTATAAAATTTATAAAATAAAAATATAATAAAGAACACTCTTTAATTTTGGTGGGAAACTGGGTAAATCTGCGGCAGACCTTTAATAAGGCATCTTTGAACAGATCATCCCAAGGGTAGTTTCTGGGGCATTTTACTGTACTTTAAAGTCTCTGGGGCAAGTGTTGTGGCTTGTTCTAAGTATTTTCTGTGACTTGTATCAGTGTAATCTGGTATAAGGTATTTGTTTTGGGGGTGTAATCATTTATTGCACTTATTTTTTTTCTATATTATAGGTTTCCAACACTTTCAAAATTATTCTCTCAGATTTTCAACTTATCCAACTCTTCAAGAAGATCTTCAAGCTTAGTTAATTTAATCTTACATTTACTTAGAGGGACAGGGATTTCTTTTTGTTTTTCCAACTCCCTTGGATTCCGCCTGCAGCAAGGCGACTGTAGGAGTCTACTCTACAACATTTTTGAGTAAGAACTAATCAAGATTTTGTATTCCTGAGGCATAGTACATCTGGTTCTTCTACGTGTAATAATTTCTATTTGCTAATATTTCAACTCCTTTGATTTCAGAAAAATGTGAATCTATTTCTTACTAAGTGATTAATGGTACAGTAGTATGCAAGGATTCAAAAGAGATTTCAGAGTTTTTGATTGGCAAGGAAGCCATAATCAATGAGTTAAAAGGGCTCTGGGCTCATAAACTTTTAATCTGAACCTGAAATGTTAATGATAAAAGTCAATAAATAAGATAGACAAAGTCTATAGTTGAGTGAAGCAGCGCTGAGATAAAGAAACTAAACATAAAAGAGAAATAATGATGAGTAAAGATAAGAAGGATAAAAGTGTAAGTAAAAGGGAAGTAGAAAAGGATAAAAGGATATTTCATTTCAGAAGAAGAGCAAAATAACATAAAATTCCTGAACCAGAAGTTCTAATGATTAAAGTCAATAAATAATATAGACAAAGTCTATAGTTGATTGAAGCAGCGCTGAGATAAAGAAACTAAAGATAAAGAGAAATAATGATGAGTAAAAATAAGAAGGATAAAAGTGAAAGTAAAAAGAAAGTAGAAAAGGATAAAAGGAGATGTGAATAAAAGGATACAGGAGCATCTCCTTTTATCTACCAAATAGACAACAAGGCTACTTCACATGATAATTAAAGTACTACACATGGAACAAAAAGTTTTTAAAGCTAAGACACAAACATTTCATGCACAGATAAGGATTACAGAGAAAGTAATAATCAAATAAGTATTTTCATTTAAAAGCCTTTACATTTAAATTCAACTTCTTTAGTAAATCCTTCTCTTGCAATTAGACATGATTCTGTTACACCTGAAGTTTATTTCTTACTTGAACAAACTTTGAAGAGATAATAAAAAATTATGCTTATTTTAATTTAATAAAAGATAAAGTTTTGAAAGATTTATTGAAGCATGAAAATGACAGATTAAATAATTTTCATTTACATTTTAAAGTGAGCTCTTCTGTACAAGATAAAGCTTATTTTAATTTAAAAGACACTTTAAATAAGTTTATGGCTCACCAAAAAGTTATAGAAATGATCACACATCACTTTCAGATAAAAATCATCATCTGCATAGGGTTATTAGTGAATTAAGAATTTTCATAGATGAAAAAACTTCATTAAAAATCATTATAAAACCTTACTCAGTGAATTGAAAAAAAAATGGATTTCAAAGCTTTGAATAATAAATTCTCAGTAGAGGGAGACAGAAATGCTCTATCTCTTGAAAAAATTAATAATTTAGTTTCTTATATTCCTGTGTTAAGAATTTTTTTTTGAAATATTAAGGAAAAATTTTGAACATTACCAGTTATTCCTGATGAACGTTATGATGTGGTAAAAATACTACTACTAGAAATAGAGGTAAATATCCTGAGCAAAGAAGCTCCTCTTTAAATGTGGCCATAAATAAATCCAAAAATAAGTCTATGAAATCTTTTGTGAAGAAAAATTTTTTAATACTCATGATGGAACAGCTGTTTCTTTAAATAATGAAATTTCTGAACACCTTTCTGAATAGTTCTAATCTTAAAGTTAACAAGCCTGGTAGCAATAAGAATTGGCCTAAAATTGATCAATGCCCTACTTTGATGGTGATTCATCTTCTGACTGGCAACACTTTATTCAAAGAATAGATAATTTAAATATTTCTTATAAATTTCCAGATGAAGAAATTTTTTCTAAATTAATCTCTGTATTTTCCAATTTAGCATTGATGTGGTATGAATGGCCTAAAAAGCAACCTGAAGAAATTGTGGAAAAAGCAGAGATTTAAAAAATACTCAAGAAAAGAATCCTTACTAAAGAAAAAGGAACTGAGTATTTACTAAGATTTAAAGGGAAATCAAATGAATTTGATAAATGGATACCTGAAAAAGAAATTTCTAATTTATCCACCCTTCTTAAAAAATTTAAACAGAAATAAATTTCTGTTCAACCAGCTGAGGGGTTAAAAAACCAGTACTCATAATATTTTATTATGTTTTATTTCTTTAAAGTTGAATCTTTAATGCTACAGATTTATTCTGAATACCTGAAAATTACAAATTAATAAAATAAAATGTATAACTTATCATTTTTTTTTATTGTTTTTTTTGGGTGGGCGAGTGTCAGCCTGTATATTTCCAGGACTGAGTAAAAAGTAATTATAAGTTATGTTAAACACATGAACTATACATGGGAATAATAAATAAGAGTACACAAATAGTATACATAAGTAAAATTATGATAATACACAAAAAATGCCATTATAACACCTTATATACACGCATATATCCACCTTTTATAGGTCTTATGTACTTAATATTAAGTTGGAATATGTTAGGGTAATCTTAAGAACCTTAAGTATAAGGCTACATAATTTTTAAGTACACTTAAAGCTGTTATATTCATTGTTTTATGCAAAAAACAAGAAATGCGCTTTATTTCACTTAAAAGTTGACTATATGCGCTATAAAATTGAGAATATCAAAATTGCGCTTTGACAGATCAATTGGGCTCATTTAGAACTATTGAATTGGCTATTTAAATGCATAAAAATAACACTTTTCAAATTTGGTGTTTTTTATGCCAGAAATGGCTTCTGTGTACTGGCCACATACTGCCTGCTTTTTTCCCGTGTGAATAGCTTCATTTTTAGCAAAGTTAGCTTTTTCACACTATAATTACCCCACATTCTACTCCCACTGTGGGGAAACACACTAAAATAGGCGACAGGCGCTTATTTAGTGTCCTAGCTTAATTAGTAATGCATTGACCTTGTTTATATGCACTAATTTCATTAATAACCTCACTCTTGGCACTTTATTTCATCACCACGCTTAAATTTGCCTAATTTTAGTCAAGGATTTACCCGTGCAAGCGCCTGCCAAGAACTGCATGTAGTTACCCCACATCTCACGCTCTTTTTTAAGTTTTTGGGTGGTTTCTCAGTCAATTTTGGTTATTTTTGAATGGGAATTTCACGTAGTATAATGTCAGGATTAGCCCCATTATTTCTACAGTCAATCCCCCTTATTATTAAGCTATTATTAACCTTAAAAAGTCTCCTTTAGTCTTTAATATTATTGTTTTATACGCATATACTCTCTTTTTATCTTTTTCTTTAATTTTGATGGATTTCCCTTATTATTTCAGGATTTTGGCGGTTGTTACTCTTCTAATTATGTCATGGGTTACTGGGAATGTTGATGGGAGTGTCTATTAGTTGTTTAGAGGCGTTATTAACTGTGTATTGGGTGGTACATCAAGGGAATCATTGGGGAACTCAGTGTGTATAAAAGGAGGAGGTTTTTGGGTTGTATTTATTCATTCCTTATCATTACAATTTAACCAATATAACCACACCAATTACAATACATATCAATTAGTACTTTTATAAGACTTTTGAATAGTATCTGAATTTATATAATCTATTTTTCTACCAACTATAAAGATTGTAAGCCATATATAAGAATAGTGAGAATTATATTACTGAGACCTTTATATTTGATTATATTTTACAACTTAGTGGATTAGTACTACAGTATTCATACAGGACCATTTAAATCTTCTAGACAACTGACCATTCAAGCTAGTTCACGTCTTTGTACTTGACCTTAGCCTGACAGTATTAAAAAGGGAAAAAAGGAGGATACAGAGGAGCTGTTACAGGAATTTTAAAAGTGATTTCTTCCTCTGCATATTTAATTTAAATATTAAAGACATTATATAGAAAATTTAATTTAAGACTACCCAATACAATGATTCATTTTTTTTAAAAATAACTTTGCCTTAAAGATAAAGTATTTTCCTGGTATATGTATTTTGGCAAGACTATCATTTAATAAAAATTTTTCTAAGCTGACTGAATGTTTGAAAAACATTTTTGAACTCACCTTAAATAATTCTTCACCTCATATTCCATTTTTTTCATCAACCAAAAAAAAATAAATAAATAGAGATGATGAATTATCACCACAAAATTGTTAAAAAAACTTAACTAATGTAAATATTTTATTGGAACAAACAAAATGTGATGCATCAACTACATCAAGATGCCTTAATTTATGATTTTTGCAGAAGTAATAGTAGAACTTGTGAATTCTGATAAGCAAAAATTTCTGAGTTAGGTAAAAATAATTTGAAAAGGAGAAAAAAGGAAAAAACAATATAAAAAAAATGTGGCAAAAAATTAGTGAACACCATATCTAGCACTTCAAACCATGGGAAAAAAATTTAAATAAATCAATTTTTTACAATTAAATCCTCAAAATCACTTGCTACACTAACTTTAAACAAGATATTGATATCAAAAGCATGTCACATACTGAAGTTTATTAAAGAGTTAAAAATTCAAGATGAGAAAAACAGAAAAACCAAACTTCATAGAAAACAAAGAAAAATTGAAAGTGAAAAATTGCTAATGAGTCTATTACTTTATAAAAATCTTTTTAAAATATTCCATTAAATTTAAAGAATTTAATGTGGTATGATATTGTAGTTTTTTCCACTTTTATTTTTCAGAATAATTTTCAAAAAAAAAACTTTTCTGAATCATCAAGGGGATAAGTATGTTTATTTTTCTCATTTTTCAAAAATTAACAACTATTATGATTTTTTTTCTAAAAAAATGTCATTTCAGGTCACAAATATTTTTTTTTACAAAATTTGATGTATGATAGATATAAAATCATGAATAAAAAGCTGTAGTTATTTTTTTGAAAAAAATATTTTTTGGGGATATAACATCTTTCTTTTTTTTCCTACCTCTGTAATAGAAGACATAGCAGTTGAATCATTGCACCAGATAATTAAATATATATTTATAAATTAAAAATTCATGAGCAGAACTATAATATTCTTTTACAGCTCCTCATGCGCAAAATAAGTAGATAATCAATATTTTATATAAAATTTAATAAATTTTTATCATAAATTCATTTTTAATAAAGATGATCAATAAATACTGAAAATGAAATGTGCATCAAAGTTTAATATGTCCTTTACATCTATATTAAATATTTATTATGTGTCCATGAAATAAGTTCAGTATGAATATATTTTGATTATTTTATATGGATATTTATATGACTATAGTATGTCTCTTTTAAGATATGCAAGATTCATCAACATTGAAAAAAGAATTAATTTATTTTCTTCCTTCTTGAGGTCATGATTTCAAGGAACAAAAAGAGGGAGGAAGTAGAAAATAATTTTCAAAATATTTACTTGAAATTTTTTCACTCATACCCACCCCTACAAGATTACTCCAAAGATTACTCCAGAAGACCTGAAAAATGACTTGATTGCAAGTCCTCATTTTTTTCCCCCTGTGCTACCCTCTTGAAGATGAACATTATTGAGATGGCTGATGTTGCCCCAAAATATTTTTTCATCTCCCTTGTATCAATTTCATATGAAAAAGATAAATCTAAATTATGTGGAGATTATAGAGAATTTAATACTTATAGAGTGGATGATATTTATTCTTTACCCATAATAAACTCAATACATGCTACTTTTCAAGGTGCAATATTTACTAGTTGTTTAGATGGTAATAAGGGTTATCATAAAATTCCTGTTGAAGAGAACTCTCATCATTTCTTGCTAATTGTTAAACACATGTGAATATATAAGTATACTAGAATTCCATTTGGCCCTAAAAATTCCCCTTCATTATTTCAAAAAGTGATGGATAATACTTTTCATCAAGAAATAATTGAAGGATGGTTAATGTTCTATATTGATGACATCATAGTTTTTTCTAAAACTTTAGATGAGCACATGAATCACTTAAATAGAGTCTTCAAAAATATGGATGATATTAACATGACTTTATCCATGAAAAAGTGTAAATTTGGTTTTTGATCCTTGAAAGTCCTGGGTCATGTTGTGTCAGGTCTACAAATCTGTGTAGATCAAAACAAAGTTTCTGCATTTCAAAATGTGAAAGCATAAACTTCTGTGAGAGAAATCGATTTTTTTGAGAATGTGTGGCTGTTATAGACAATATATAAAAAATTATTAAGTCATAGCCTTTCCTCTTACTAAATTAACCAGAAAAGATGTTGCTTTTATCTGGAATGATGAATCACAGAGAGCCTTTGATACATTTAAAAAAAATTTAATTTCTGCTCATTCTGGCTCTCCCAGATTTCAATAAACCTTTTTTACTCTACACAGATGCAAATTCTGTTGGACTAGGAGCTGCTCTCCACCAAAAAAATCATAAATGACAAAAATTTAAAATTAGTTATATGTTATATTTCAAGGACCTTAAAAAATATTTAATTGAAATATGGTGCCACTCAATTAGAGTGTTTAGCAATTGTGTGGGCTTTGGAGAAACTTCATTATTACTTAGATGACCAAAAATTTGAATTGGTTACTGATTTAGTGCAGTTAAATCCATATTAAACCTAAAAACACCAAACAGACATATGTTTAGGTGGAAAATAGCTTTCCAAGAATATAGAGGTATAATTACAATTATTCACAGAGCTGGAAATTTTCATTCCAATGTAGATATTCTGTCTAGATTACCTCTTCCAAATGATGACTCCAGCCCAGCTTATGTATGTGAAGATTATACAATTCATATACATAATATATATATAGTTGATATGGAAGAGGAGTTATTGAAATTGATTCTAGATTAATATGAAAAAGATTCAGATATAAATAAATTAGTTAAAATCTTAAATAATCCCAGGAATGCTTCAATTCAAGCATTAATTAAAACTCTCCCTCCAAAGTACCAGAATGCTTTAAATAAAGGAAAGTTTTCAAATGATGATGGTTATATTTATTACAGAAGAAAACTTACAAATGTTATTGTAATTCCTTCTTCCATGAGAGAAAGAATCATAAAACCTTGTCATGATGATCTATTGGAAGTTAATTTTGATCTAGAAAAAACCATGATCAGAATGAAAAATACTACATTGTGGGATAATATGTCTGAAGACAAAAAATTGTATTTTGAATCTTGTGATTATTTCAAAAAATATAAAAAATTAACAGGCAAAAGAGCTAGTTTTTTGCAACTTATTGAAGTACCTAATGCTCCATGAAAAATAATTAATATGTATTTTGTCACTGGTCTTTCTGTAGCAGGAAAAGACAGTTATAACTCATGTTGGGTAATAGTGGATTGATTCACCGAAAGGTGTAAATTTATTCCCACCAAATATGTGGTTTTCTTGTGGTGGTCATACATGTTTAACATTATTGTTTTCCCAAAAGCTATTATCTTTGACAGAGAACCAAAATTTACATCTGAGTTTTGGATGTCTTTAATGGATATATGTGACTTTGAGTTGAAATTATCCACTGCTTACCATCCTCAAAATGAAAGTTTAGCTGAAAGAATGATTCAAACTTTATAAGATATGGTTAGAAGGTAATGTTCCTTTTGATTAGAATATAAATAAAATGAAAGATCTACACATGAGTGGATTACTCTATTACCAGGCCTTGAATTTGCTTATAATAGCACCTTACATTCTGTCACTGAAAGAAAACCTTTTGAGCTCTGGCTAGGTTATGTCCCAAACACTCCTAATAAAATTCTCAATAATAAATTACCAAAGTCGGAACTTCATCCTGGCGTTAAATCTTTTATGCAAATGAAAAAACTATTAAAAAACATGCTCAAAGTTGTATTGATAAGGCATATGAATTTGAAAAGAAAATATGGGATAAGTCCCATAAGGAATACACATTTAAAAAGGGTGATGAAGTACTGATATATACAGTGCACTTCAATTTAAAGTGAAATAACAAAACAAAAGACTCTTTTGTGGGACCATTTGTTGTTAAAAGAATGGTTGGTGATAATACAGTAGAAATAGTATTGTATTCTCCATATGATAGAAAACATCATGTTTTCCCCATTTCACTACTGAAACCTTATACTTCTTAAAGTAACGTATTTCCTAAAAGAAAAGGTAGACCTAAGAAAAATCCCCAGAAAGTCACAGAAACTGCAGAAATTGATTGAATTCTCAAAGATGAAATTATCACTTCAGAGATAGGTGCTGAATATTTATTGAGAGATAAAAATAAATTATCTGAGAATGATACTTGGATACCTGGAAAAAAATTTCTAACCTCTCTACTCTTTTGAAAAAGTGTAAAAATAAAAATCTTAGCATTTTTTATTTATTTTTCTAGAGTGTAGGAGTGCCAGCCAGGCTATATTGAGAGTCAAGTAAAATCTTATGCTAAATTAAAATAAGAGAAAAATTGGATCTAAATATATAAAAATTAAATATTATATTAAAATAAAATTATATAACAATAATTTTTTAAATAAATTGTTATATTAATTTTATTATTACATATACTGTAAAAAAATTTAAATACAATAAAAAATTATATTCTATTAAAGTTTATTATATTTTTATGTACTTAATAGGGGGTATCAATGTTCAGGGATCCATAATTAGGCATCAGGAATTTTTTTCCCCAGGATCAGAAATTATTAATTGTGGAAGATTCTTATCCACTAGCCTTGGGGCTAGTGGATAAGGAATCCACAATAATGCATTATCCCACCTCTTATACCCCAATTTCAATTCCTAATTCCTGATCCCAAACTCATCACATCCATGATAGATTTTTAAGAAAGACACATGACTTATAATTGCTGATGCCATCCTTAAGTCTCTCCTCACCCTATGATACTTAACTTTGGTTGCGAAAACCTAAGTTTTTTTTCTATCTACACACCCCAACTGCACATTTGGTGGTGAATTCTCACTTTCCACTCATCACCTAAGCCATCTACCGACAAACTATACTACCAACAACAATGAAGCACCTCTCTACTAGACATCTACTTTACTCCACTATGAATGCTATCACTTTACTTTTAGTTCTATACTATAAATCTGACTCTGATTTGGAAGATTCTTTAGCCTATTTGTGTTTTCTTTCCAAAAAGCGTTACCTCATTGCCAGGGGGCCAAATCTTTATCATGATCCCCAATATGATCTCTGCTCCATTCTCAACATTCCTCAACTAAGCTTCACTCAACTATTTAGAACTTTTCCTTATTCTTTCTTCAAACTTTATCAACTCATCTCTGAACATCCTGTCTTTCAGAACAATTTCCATATAAAACAGTGTAATCCTGCCATTCAACTTGCTGTTGCACTATGTTTCTTTGCCTTAAATGGAAATGGTGCTGCTGTAAGACATTTGGATAATCTATTTAACATAGGATATGGTACAGTGATATTATACACAAAGATCTGTATGATTGCTGTCCTTTCCCTCAAGTCTCAAACACTTGCTTGGCCAACTCCAGAACAGTGATTTGAATTCTCTCAAGTAATACAAGCTGAAGGTTTCCCTGGCTGTGTAGGTTTTGTTGATGGCACAACTATACCATTGAGTCAAAAGCCTTCTCATGGTGGGAACCATTATTTTTATTTCAAAAAAAGTTTTATTCAAAATCTTCTCCAATTTCTCATCATTCATGAACTAAATTTTTATCTTCCTTCTAGATACTCTATTGCCATTCCACTTATATGCGATGTCAATAAAAAATTTATTGCTTTTCACAGTAGCTTTGCTGGATCATGTCATGACTCTTCCATTTTCCAAATAATGAAATTTCTCAAACCCCAGACTCATACTTTGACAAATCTCAGTACCTCCTTGCAGACTTAGCATATGCAAGTGGAAAGTACATTATACCTGCTTTCTGTGGTGCAAACTTAGAAAATGACCCCAAAACCACCTTTAATTATCAACTTGCCCAATAATGATTACGGATTGAGAATTCTATTGGGATTTTAAAGGGAAGATTTTTTAGTCTCCAGGAACTCAGAATACAATTTCAAAAAAAATGAAAATCAAAACTGCAAATCATTGGATAATGACTTGCATTATACTCCACAATATCCTAGCTGATTTAAAGGATGAGTGGAATTATCTTTATGAAGAAGAGGATCCTGAACCAGTGCCGGCTCTCCCATCCCTTGAATCAAAAAACATTCATTCAGCCAGCATACACTCTGTTATTATGCCAATCACCCTCCACCATTTTGGCACACAACCCTTTTAATTTTTTGTTTTATACTCTCCAAATGTCCACTTCTTATACTTTATTTACATGGCTTGGTGTTTTTGTTTTTTGAATATTCATTTTTTTCAAATTTATGGTGAACATCTCTTTTTTGGATGGCTCAATGGTTTTCTTTCACCAGCTCAACATGACATCACATATTTTCTAAAATTGCATAATTTTTCACTGTTTCTTTTTTTCATTCATCCCTCATATCCTTTTCCTCTTCTCCTCCAACATCCCTCAAACAATTTGGTTTCATTTATTTTGTCATCTCATCTCTCCATGTAAGTCATTTTATTCTTTTTTTTGATTATTTGATTACTAATTACAATTTTTTTTGTTTTTTTTGTTTTTTTTTTGGTTCTAAATTTTTTTTATAAGTGGTTTTTTTTATCTCAATGGTAAAATTAACCTTTTTTTCTCTCCCTCTTTACTTTCTTTCTTAACTCCATCACCCTACTCTTTATCCCTCCTTGGCATTTTAATTATCCTCCCTTTCCCCTATTTCACTTTTTTTTGCTTCCATGTCATTAAAACATTTACATTGCATATTCTTTATGCATTTCACTTACTCCATATTCAAAATCTCCCAAATTCCAACATCAATCTTTTTCACTCTATTTTTCCTACTTTTCAATCAAGGTAAGTTTCATCTCCTTTTTTTCATGCCTATATGATATCTCATTTCTTTTATGACAATTTCATACTTGTAAATATGTATGAATCTTATCTGGATAACAGTGAACTTATTAAACTCCTTTTGTTCTCATCTTCATTACCACTTTTCAAGGTTTTGTAAAATTTTGAAAATCAGACTCTAAATTAGGGTTAGGTTTATTCAAATCTAATGTTCTTTATAAAGAAGATTCTCCCAAAGGCTACCTTTCATTTCCCACAAACAGATTTGAATTTGGTTCAGTGGATGCTGAGATATTGACCGCTAAATTTGAGCTTTTTTTTTCCCAATTGGAATTTTCATTTCATTTTTTATGTAACAAATTAGGGTTAGGTTTATTTAAATTACATATCCTTTAACTGAAGATTCTAATAAATCGTATCTCTCATTTCCCATAAACAGGTTTGAATTAGGTTTAGTGGTTTCTGAGATTTTGATCTTTGAAGTTGAGCCTTTTTTCCAAATTTCACTTATCTTATTTCACATTTTTATAATGCATAATTAGAGGATAAGGATTCTGAAACTCTTATCTGATTATTATCTAGGCTTTTATCTCCCACTATTTGTACTTTTCATCATCACTGTTCAAGTTTTTGTGTAAATTTGAAAAGTAGAGTCAGAATTAGGGTTAGGTTTATTTGAATCAACTGTCTTTTTAGCTGAAGATACTTTAAGGTTAAATAAACAGACTAAATTTTGTGAGTTTTATTTTTTTTGATAATTTATTTTTTGGTTTTTGTCACAAATTTTTTTTTGTTCAGAGAAAAAAATGTCTTTTTCATCAGAATCACCTCTTACTTCTCTATCATCATCCTCTTTATCATCTCTATCATCATTTTCAAATTCAACTTCATTTCAACTAATATCCAAAATATCAAAAAAAAAATAATGATGATTGAAGTCAGCAGAATAAAAGAAAATCAAAAAAGAAAATTCATTTGAATCGCTTATTTGGCCATATATCAAATATCTTGTACTATAAAATTAAAGTGGATCAAAAAAATCTTATCCAAAAGAGTTACCAGAAGATTTAAAATACTTAACCAAATCAGGAGACAATGAAATCAAAGCCGTTATCAGTAATTCTTTTAAACCTCAGTTTATTTATGAAAATTATTCTTTTAATGGTTCAAAAGATGAATCTTTTATTCAACTATCTGATCTTATCATAACTCTATATCAAATGGCTTTGGTTTGCTTACCAATAAGAATACAAATGTTTTGGGTGGTATTATGATTGAATTTGGTTGGAGACCAGGATTTGTTAAAGGATATTCTCTTGGTATGTCTAATAATATATTTTAATTCTTAAAACTATGTCACTCATTTTATTTCCATAGGCATCTATTCTTTACTTAAAAATTTATCTAAAGCCAAAAAAGATGAAGATTTTTGCTTATGCGACACCTTAACATCTTTTAATACTTTTCTTGCTCTTTGTCTTAAAAAACTCTGCAATAAAGCATTTAAAAATAATCATGAAGTTGCTAAAAAAGTTGGAATACCAAATTGGTGTGACACCAAATGGGAAGAAATTAGCAACAAATATATTTTATTTTCAAATGTTATTATTACTCATTCAGGATTCCACAATAAGATTCATATTGATAGGAATGAAGCCAATTTTCTAACTTTTGGAATATTCTCATATATCAATCTGAGAACTGGCCAACCAATACCATCTCTGGCTAAAATTAAAGGACATGGTTTATATTTTCCAGACCACAAGTGCATCATTGATTTTGGTTTGGGAAATGGCACAATCAAAACAATTTGGAACTCTTCTCAGGATCATCACCAAACAACCAATGCTCCACCTGGTTTGGAATCTTGTCAAGAGTTTACTCACTTTGGATGCTCTTTCCAAATTATTAAAAAGTTGATTCAAAGAATCAACAAGGTAAAAAAAAGAAGGTAAAGTTAATAGATTTAAGAAAACTTTATCTAGATCCAAAAAGTATGGGAATTAGTGGTGTCATCAAAAATTTAATATTTTTTCATAAATTTTAAATAAATATCTCTTATACTTCAATTTCCTCAAATAAAGTAATGGGCCAACAACCTTGTGTTGTATAAACAGTAATCATGACAACATTTATTTGTTTCATGGGGTCCCTCTTCTCTATACCTGTTGAAAGTCCCAAACTTTTGTTTCTAGATTTGATCTGCATTTTGGCTAGAGGAATTGTCATTTCTTTAAAACTAGGGGAATTGATATATATTAGTTTTTTATATATTAATTTATGTAATTATATTAAATTTTGATGACTCCCACCTCTTACTTCAATAAAATGCAGGGAGGGGGGGTATTTCCAAATTTTCAAATCTGACATTCAAAATTGAAGACTTGTAAAAATTTAGGTGATACCAACCCCTTGCTTTAATAAAATGTAGGGGGGTGTATTGCCAAATTTTCAAATGTAAAATGTAAAATTTTTGACTTGTAAAAATTTTGGTGATTTATAAATTTTTTTTTTGATACCCAACCCTTCCTTAAACAAAATGCAGGGGGGTGTATTGAAAAATTTTCATATCAGATTTGCAAAATTTGTCTTGAAATTTAGGTTATACCCGTCCCTAACTACAAGCAGGTGGGGATTTGCCAAATTTTCATAAGACATTCAAAATTCTTAAATTGAAAGAATTTTAGTGATAACCAACCCTTACTTCAAAAAAAAGCAGGGGGGGGTCGGCAAATTTTTAAATAAGACTTGACAATTTTATTTAAAAAACAATTTTTAACATTAAAATACAAAAATTTAACTAAAGATGGATAGAGTACATAAATACAGGAAGTTTTTGTAAAATTTTATGTACAAATAAATATGAAAAGTTGAAGTGTAAAAAAACTAAAACAAACTAGTTATCAAAATATTTCATCAAAAGTTCAATTTCATCAACATTTTTATTGGCTTTAACACATTCTATCAAAAAATCATTCTTTTTAGAATTTTCTTCAAGATGATGCTTATAATTCATCTGTTCCATTAAGTTTTTGATTCTCAAGCATTTTTTCCTCTTTTTTTAATTTTTCAATACTTAGAGTTAACTCAAACTTCTTCTTCTCCAAGCCTTGGGCCTGATAATCCTTCTGTAAAGAGAGCTTGTACTTCCTTTCTTCCAAATCATGTGCTCTGTCATTCCTCCTTAAAGAGAGCTCATATTTTTTCTTTTCAAAGTTTAGAGTCTCTTTAGCGATTTCAACTTGTTCTAGAGTGATAAGAAGTATTAACATAAAGTAGAAGAAAAGCAGAGTAAAGTATTAAGATGTATGGTATCACTTACCAGCATCACGTTTCTCCAAAAACTCTTCCATAGAAGAAAAAGGGGTTAGTGAGGAAGTATCACGTTTTTTTCTTCTTTGGGAGTAGAAATTCAGACAAGTTGAAGCCCTTCGCTTTTTGTTGGATGTAGTTGGTACATTAATGTCCTCCTCATCATTGTCGCTAGCTTCAGACTCAGATGATGGTGGGTCCTGGGTTTGTTCATTATCCATTTTCAAAAATAAGAAAAGAAAAGCAAATAAAAAAATTGGTAAGATAGAAGAAAAAAACATAATTGCGTTAGATTGGGTTGGTTTATATCACCATATGGATCTGTGGAAAGGATATCTAGATTTGTTGAACTTAAAACAGTGGAGGCTTGAGTGGAGGAAGAGGATGGGAAAAGATTTGTTTTGAAAACATGTTCAGAGATAGGATCTTCTTCATCAAAAATGTTTTCAGGATTAAAATTGGCTAGCTCTCCAAAAATAGAATCCATTTATTTAAAGTAAGGACATAACAAATCAAGTTTATTGTCTATGGATTTGATGCCCTTTCTGATATCAAGGTCAGTAATACCAAAACCAGTAGAAGATGAGAGAGTCTTTGCCTTCTTGTACTTGGCTCAATAATACTTGAAGCACTCAGACATCTTTTTCGGTAAAAGATCTATCCTTACCTTAGTCTTATTCTGTAATTTGTTGGCCATTAGAAGATAACCATTAACATTTGATACCGGGGCTGTCCTACTTTAGTCAGATACTCAGTACCAAAACAAGAATCATAGTTAGATTTAGTTTTTAGCCAGTTGATAAGAATGAGATGATCATCTTTTTTTAGTTGAAAAGTTATGGATTTCTCAGAAGAGCAAGAGAAAGAGGGAGTAGTGGGATTTGAAGAACAACTGAGTGATGGCTGCCTTTGAGAAGATCTATGAGGACAAGGAATTTTAAGATACTTAAAGATGAAAGGGAGCAGAAAAAAGCAGATGAGATAGCGAGATGAAAAGGAGCAGAAACAAGCAAATGAGAGAGTGAGATAAAAGGGAGCAGAATCAAATAGATGAAATAGGGAGAAATTCTGAGAAGATAGAATGAACAGGATGGGATGAGAATGGGGGTGCGCAGCAAGGTAGAAGGCATATCTAGAGAGTAGTCTAAGATGTGGATATGGCAGAAAGTTGTGCAGCATGTGGTTATGACAGAGAGTTGTCTAAAATGTGGTTATAAAAAATTAAGTATAAAAATGTTGGATAAGAGGTGAAAATTGACATATAAAGTGTCTAATAACCCAATTATTAGCAAAAATAATTGCCGAAGATAATTGGGGTATAAGGATTTTTATCCGCAATTAATTTAATTGGAGATCCCTGAACATGATACCCCCTAATGATTATAAATTATTAATTAATTAATTACAACTTATTATAAGTAATAAAATCAACTTATAATGTAATTAATTAATTAATTAATTATATATATTAGATCATAAAAATAAACTACTTTAGAGTTATTGAACACTCTCTGTACTCATAATGGCTTCAATAAATAAATAAATTAATTAAAACAAGTAAACATATAATTTGATTATTTTAGTATTAATTTTATTAGAATACTTACTTGTTTAAATTTCAATGATTATTATAATAATAAAAGTAGTTAATTTACTTAACTCAACATTTTTTCAAACTACTAAGTATTAAAAATTGTATGTCAAAAATAGTATAATTTTATTGTTTCACTAAAAATTAGATTTTATACAATATAACAGAAAATGTAATTTGTTTTGTAATTACTATAGTTAAAGCTTTCTGTTGTTTCCCAAACAGGTATCCTAGATAAGCTATTAAATTTTTACAGAGTTTGAGAGGTTGATACATTGTGTTTCTTTTATTCTGTTTTAGTAAATATTTATATAGTAACTCTTACTTACTTGTTAGACTTTATTTCAATTTTTTCCTTTCTTTTACTCTGTCTATACACTTACTAAGATATCAGAGAGTGTCATTTGAATATTTAAAGGCTTTGGTTTCTCAAATTTTAGTCAACATTAATTACATTACTTTACAGTTTACAATTTACATTTTTTGTTGAAAAAATAAGTTTTTTTCTATAAACTTTATTACTGTGTTTAGCATACTGAAATTAAGAAATAAATCTATATAAAAGGTTTCTTTAAGAGTGGTTCAAGGGTTTGAATTTTTTTTGTTATAGTATAGAGAAGAAAACTTACTTACCTTGTGAAATTAAATTGTCATGTCCAATAGTTGTTCTTGTTAAAATGCTTATTTTTCCTTATAAGATCTTGTAGTTAGCTGTTTTAGTTCTTCTCCTTCTTCTATTTCTGTATTAGTCTTCCTTCTTCTTCTAGACAATCTGCCAAAAATATTTCTGTACATACCCATATCTTTATAGCTAATATATTTTCATTTTAATGAATTTATATTCTTCTTTCATCCACATAATTTTTTTTCATGGGCTACTACATTTTGGATTAAATAATTAAATCATTTAAAATATAATATAAATAAATTCTCTGTCAGAATAGTATTTTTTGTATATTTATTATTATCAATATCCTTTTTAAGATTATTTGTGTCTTTCTAAAGACAGAATTATTTTTTATTAAAGAATAGAATCTTCATTTTAATCTCAATTTATAACTTTTAATCCCACATACCATGATTCAAAGTATTCAATATTTTTAATAAATAATTAAATAAATCTGCAGGAAAAAATTTATTTTTCATTTATATTTCATCTACTTATATTCTCTTTCAACTTATAAAATTGAAAATAAAATTTGGTATTTCAAATTTGTGGAAACAAACATTAGGGGGTATCAAAGTTAGAAATGTGTAATTATTTAAAATGTATTTCACAACATAAAAAGAGAGCTAAAAACTTGACATTAATCCTTAGTAAAAAGGTGTTTTGGGGGCACAATATGGCATATTTTAAAGAATAATCATGGTTGATTGGGTTGAAAAAAGAGGTATTGTAAAACGGAAGATTTCTAACTTTGATACCCTCTATTAGGGAATTTAAACTGAAAATGAAGAAAAACAATGCCTTGTAATATAATATATGAAAATTGTCTTATAAAATAAAAGAGAATTTTTATAAGGGTTTTATTACTTGAATCTAAGTACATATCAATATTTATGATAAAAAGGAGGCTTTTATCAAGTTTTAATTTAATGATAAAAAAGAAAAATATTTGATCCATAAACCATTTCAATAATATGTGGTCATAGCTATAAAAGCAAAAGTAAAAATGCAGATTTATTTAACAATATTTGAGGAATTATCAGCCTTAATAAGTAGGAGATAATGGAGTGATGTCATCAAAATCAATTATGAAAATTGTAAAGAGAATTAAAATTAAAAAATTAAATAGTTTATGCTAGATATCAAAGAATATATTTAAAAAAAAGCATCAATTAAAATCAGAACTTTAATGATTAATTATTAAATAGTTATATAGCTAGAAAAAATTTCAAAAACCTTCAAAAATTATAAAAGGACCAGAAAAACTGTTTATTACTATCATTTTGAAGTATATATGTACATATATAGATTCAATAAGAAGCCATCATCTTACATGGTAAAAAATGAGCAAAAGGATAATCCTACTGGTAACCTCAGCAATATTTATATAATATCAAATTGAGAAATAAATTTTGTAACCGATTCTCTTGTTATTAGTAAACAAGATAATAGTTTTTCTTGTATTTTACATTACTATCCAAAGAAAATAAAAATAAAAAACTCATGTATTTTTCTATACCACAGATCAAAAAACTTTTGAATATTATAAAATTAAAGAAAGAAGTTTTCTTAACACATAAATATGAAAATTGTTTGAGAGTTAACAAAACTTTACTTTTAGAGCAATAATATTCTATCAATTGAGCAAACTCATCAAAAACATATCAGTTTTAGAATCTATATTTGACTTTACAATAGCACTTAGTTCATTAAATTAATCCTGATCAACATAAGTCTTTGAAATATGGGCTGGTAGAGGTCTGTCATAAAGAACATGTTCTACAGAAGGGTTACTGGGCCCTGTAACAGGCAAATTTTTTTGAAGGTTTGATGTCTGTGAAGAAACCATAAATGAACAGCCAATCTTGGCTCTGAAATTAGCCCTAGCCTTAGATGATTTTGAGTTCATTACTGCTGCATTTACCCAACCTTTATCTATTCCTTTTAAGAAGCAGAAAAGATCTGTGCTTCTCCAAGGAATTATCTTTGAACAAATTTTTTCAGTAGGGTCTTTTTCAGTATCAGAATGAATATCAGATTCTTTAAATAGGCCTACTTTCTCTGGGATCAAAAATGATGATGCTGGTTTGATTTGTCAATCACAAAACTACGGAAACTAAAATTTAATAATTGATATTTTTAGAGAGATTATGCAATAAAACAACTTACTTCTCTTTATATTTTTGCATTCTTGTGCTTGAACTTATTCATAGCTTGTTTTTTTAAGGGCTGAATCAGATAGTCTATTCTTGACTTTATGCTTGAAGAGTTTTGACTGGCCAGATATCCACCTTTGAAGTATGATCAAGACTGCTTCATCACTCATAGTGTCTTCTGAAATTGAAAAACCTTAAGACTTTTTCCATTTTATCCTTTGCTTTGCCCAGAGACAATGTGGGAAATAATGGTCAATTTACAAACTGATTCATCACTTAAATTCTAGTCATATAGAAAGCATGATACTCCAGTTTGAGCTAATTAATCTTCAGCTTGAAATTTCCATTTGAGATTAATATTTTGTCAAGGAGGAAGCATGAAGTGAGGAGTTGAAACAAATTTAAAATTTTTGAATTCAGATACAAGTTTTTGAGTTTCTGACTTATCTAATATATTTTTTTGAGAAAAATTAAATCCTGGATAGGGCTTATTAGTGATAAAATTAATATTTTTCTTTCTCATAGAGTCTGAATTCTGAAATTGTTGAATGAGATACTTACTGGGAGGTTATGGAAGGTTTTTTATACTTGGATCTATGGCTAAAAGTAATTGTGCAAAAATAATGACAGAGTGATCTAAAGAAGAACAGGCTGAAGGAATAGAAACTTTATTTTCCAAAAAAGATGCTTCTTTTTTAGAATTATTTTAAATTCTCTTCTTCTTGAAATGTTATTTGTGGTACTGATGCCATTTGATATATGAATTTGGTTCAATTCCTGATGGTTCTATAGAAAAATTTGTTAAATTTTGTATAAAATGTTAATTGGAAGGAAATTTACTACCATCATCCTCTGATTTTTCCTTAGGGAAGTCTTCAAAGCTCCTTTTCTTAGGCTCTAATTAATAGGAATTTTATATTTTAGTAATGTTGGAAGTGAAGAAAATGCTTATTTAATGAAGAAAATACCTGTAATTGTAATAAAAATTTCTTTTTTATTCAGCTTGTATGAGTGTCAAAAAATTATATTGGACTCATTGAAAGAATGTGGTACAGTACCTGGTTTAGGGGGAGGATTTCTGCACTTTCCTGGAGGAGGCTGAGGTTGATCCTGTGGGGGAGGTTTATGGAATGGTCTGGATAATTTTTCTGGAGGTAGAAGTACTGAACTGATTGAGGAGAGTCAATGTGAATCTTTTTTAGTTGCTGAGCCACTAGAACCACCTTCAGCATCTGAAATCTTAACTGTTTTTGATATCAATAAAATATTCACTTAAAAAGAAATGATAATACTTACCATCAGTAATTAATACCATCTTAAAATGAATTTTTTTGTTTAAAAAAGATATGATTAAGATTTATCCAACTTTTTGGAAATCACTGTATGTTGTGGTAATTTTAGAAGAGTGTGATAAATATAGGTATACCAGTGCATAAAATTGGCACTCAATATATATCCTATGCATTATTCATTACAACATTTTAAATAAAAACACTATAGAATTAGAATAAATAATTACATCAAAGTATTAATAATGTATTGACTCAATTGTTTTTTTGAAATTTTAAAAAGATAAAATTAAAATATCTTAAAGAGAGTATTAATATTGGAAGCCTGTGATCATTGAAATAGACTAAAATATGTGTTTGAAAACTTTATTAATCTCATTTTTCCAAATTTATAAGAGCTCATTCACCATAATACTCGGTGTGTTGCATTTTTTATCCTCTCAGAAGTATATGGATTAAGCTAACTAATAAGTCTTATTTTGTGAAAAATCTTAAAGATATAGTATCATTTCATTTTTTAAACAAGTCATGATCAAATAATGTAACTAAAAGTTTATATCAGGATTCTAATAGTATTTCCCACTCTTTCCAATCAATTGAAGACTCTGATCCTTACCATCCATTTACCATTGTTGTGAGAAATAAAGAAGAATAGCTGAAGATATATCTTCTAATGAGATAGAAAAAGAACTAAAAATCCTTATACAACCTACAGAAAGATTAATAATATCAATAATATGTTGATGAGTTTTGAACCATTTAAATGGAAGTTGACTTTTATTTAAGACTTTAAACCACTTAGTTAAATCAATTAATTCAGAACAGAAAGGTATTCTTGCCTTTCTAATATTATCCTTGCACATAAAAAGAACTCTTACTCATCCTGCCAAAAAAAAAGCTAAATAGGAATAGTTAAGTTGAGAGTTTGATTTTTGAAGTTGAGATTGAGAACCAGAAATAATTTGAACTGCATCCCCTGTTTTTTTATTCTGTTATAAACTTTTCACCCTTGAGGAAACCCTTTGGAATGGTCAATGTTTTGATCATCTCAAGAATTCTATCATGAAAATCAACAAAGTTACCAATAGCAATGTTCCCACTGATAGAAACTGCATCAGTTTTCTTTAATTTCTAAGTAGCCTTGTTAACCTTTAACCCATCCATATAATTTAAAATGCTGAGAACCAAATATTCACTAAATTTACTAGTGGAAGAATATTTTGAATAACTAATCTTAGGACCTGAGAGAGTTATTAATTCCATAATCAGATGAGCACAGGATCTCTTCTGATCCATTGTTAGTTTGTTGAGCTGCACCAAAGCTAAAAAAAGTGGGGATATATTTTTAAACTGAGAGTGCAAGAAATTTAAAATAAAAATATCTTTTCTAAAATATAACTCAGATTCAGAAGGAAGAAGGAAAGAAAGTTCTTTAAAATAAAATTAGTAAATACAAATATGAGAAAAAGTTTAAAGTCACTGACCTAAAGTCAACACCTGTTGAGCCCATTTTCCAATGGTGCAGCCATCCTTTTGAAAACAAAATTTTTTTGAAAGAAAATCCATATCATCATTTAGATCTTCCCTGATCTTATAATGATGTTCTAGAATATCATGGGATTTTATAGCCATTTTCTTCCATTGCTCTGTGGTTAATCCTCCTGCATACTTGAAACTGATTTCTGAAACTGAATCTCTATGATGAGAAAAAATAAAGTTTAATACTGATGATGGTTTTAATTTTGAAGAAGAAGAGGAAGATGAATCAGATGTAGGACTGGATGATGTAGATTAGCTGGTGGGAGTGGCAGAAATAAGAGCTGGGGGAGGGGGATTTGGAGAACAGTCACTGCAAGAAGTGATGGCTGATGAAGTGGATAAACAAAAAGAAGGTGCGGATGGGGCCAAAGTAGAAGGAGTTTCTGAAAAAGATATTTCAATAAATACTGGTTCTTGGAGTTGAGATAAGTTTTAGGAATCCATGTGAATAGAGCCTCTAGAAGGGATTGAATTACGAATGTATTTTATGATAGCTGAATTCTCAGAAGCTTTAGAAAAAGAGACATTGGAAGTGATGGAGTCCACACATTTAGAATTTTAAGCAGGTTCAGAGGGAGCAGGATTTTATGAAGAAGGAGTGATTAATTGGAGGGGTGCACTAGGAGGATGAGAGGGTGGGTGTGATGATGTAGCAGATTTAATTGAAGGAGAAGATGGTTAAGGATGAGATAAGAAATCAAGTGATGATTCTGGTAATTGAGATTGATATGCATCATTTTTAGATTTAGATTTCTTTTTTTCAGAAGGGTTAGCTTAATGGAATCATCTTCAAAATCAGACAGGATATGATAGTCAAGAGGTTTTTTTGTTCATTTACTTTTAGGACCTCTTCTAGGCTTATCAGTAGTAAGATATATAATTTTAATACTATCATTGGCTGGGAGTGGCTTGCAACTAGCCACAGCTAAAATAAAACTTATCACACCTTTTCAATAAAATAATTAGGGGGTATCAATGTTCAGGGATCAGAAATTAAATTAATTGCAGATAAAAATCCTTATACCCCAATTATCTTCTGCAATTATTTTAGCTAATAATTGGGTTATAAGGCACTTTACATGTCTATGTTCACCTCTTATCTTAAATTTTTCTACTCAATTTTTCATAACCACAACTTGGCCATCTATTCTTCCTTACCTTGTCAAGTCTGTTTGCTCATCTATGCTCACCCCCAACTCTCAACAACATTTTTTTTGCTTTCATTTCTGCTGGAGTTCATACACCTATCTCTCATTGGCCTTTCATCTCCTTGGTTTTCCCAGTGGCAACTTCCTCCAAGAAAAATTGAAAAAAATATGGGCTTAGCCAATTTTTCAAGTGGTAAAAGTGACTTACGCAAATTTTTAAGTGTTTCAATAAACTTAGACAAATTTCCGAGTGGTGAAAGTGAATCACACAAATTTTTGAGTGTTGCAAGTGACTTAGACACATTTCTGAGTGGTGAGAACAAATCACACAGATTTTTGAGTGTTGTGAGTGACTTAGACACATTTCCAAGTGGTGAGAGTGAATCAGACAAATTTTTGAGTGTTGTGAGTGACTTAGACACATTTCTAAGTGGTGCAAGTGACTTGGACAAATTTTTGAGTGTTTTGAGTGACTTGGAGAAATTTATAAATGGTGAGGGTGACTCAGACAAATGTTTGAGTGTTGTGAGTGACTTGGACAAATTTATTTATGGTGAGGGCGACTCAGAAAAATGTTTGAGTGTTGTGAGTGACTTAGACAAATTTACAAGTGGTGAGGGTGACTTGGACCAATCTTTGAGTGAGGTGTGCAGATAAAAATTTTATTTTAGGGCTTAAGAACAGAAATGTAGGTGTGTTATGCTCCAGAAAGACATAAGGTTAGGATATGTGATTTGAAACCATGTGAATCGCTCATGGATGTGATGAGTTTGGGATGAGTAATTAGGAATGGAAATTGGGGTATAAGAAGTGGGATAATGTATAATCGTTCATTCCTTATCCACTAGCCCCAGGGCTAATGGGTAAGATTCTTCTGCAACTAATAATGTTGGATCCGGGCAAAAAAAATTCCTGATCCCTAATTGCAGATCCCTGAACATTGATACCTTCTCTTAAGTAAAAGAAAAAATACTAGTTTCAGATGATTTGCACTCCATAAGATGTTTTTTGACCCTCTTCTTAATACTTTCAGAAAATATCTTTGAAGAAGCTATTTTTTCAATGGAATGATGAAATTCAGAAAAAGAATTGACATAATCATCCTTAGAAACTTGAAGAATCTCATCTTTAATAAGTCTTTCTACTTGCTCTTCATTACCCTAAATTTCTTCTTGCACCTCTTGAACATTATCTAAAAAAAATTAATTTTAAATAACAATAAGAAAAAAATATCTAAAAAACATACCAGCATTAGCTGATTCTTCATCAAAGGCAGGTCCCTGAACATATTTTTTAACTTCATCTTTAGAGTTTCCTTATTCCTGTACTAATGTGAATTTTTCTCCAGATTGTAAATTCCATACACCTAAATTATTCAATGTCATTTTTTAGGATCATAAAATAAAATTTAATCATTAAAATAGATAAGATTACCAGTTACATGAACATTATGATATTTGGGTGACTGGATTTTACCTGAGTGAGATTTAGGAAAGGGCTGTTCTTCACAGATTCACTCATCTTCAGCATGAGAGGGAGAATTAGAGGGCTGTTTGCTGATGGTGAGATTTTGAGAGGTATTTTTTCCAAGTGAAATTATTGCATTACTTGGGAAGATGCTTGTAGAAGATAATATAAACTGAACAGAAAGCATCCAAGGTGAATTGGTAAAAATCATATTCATTAATCAAATTCATCAGGCTCATATTTTACCTGTATGCAATGCCACACCCTTAAGTAAATAAAATTCAATAAGTAATATGTCATGTATCTAAATTAAAAATTATATTTAAGTGAAAAATGTAATACAAAAAACCTTTATGGAAATGATTCATTTTTTCTGCTCTTTAAATGATAGTCTACACCCAAATTATATAACCAACCTTTTTTTAATATACAACTAAAAATATGCAAATAAGATTCAAATTTTAAAATAGAGTTGCCTGAAAAGACACTTCATCTTTTCAGCAAGTGACCTGATACCTGGTTTAAGGTAGACTAGTATTAAATTGAATACATTACATAAAATTATATTACATGTGTAACTGATGGGAGGCATTTGCAGAGTAAATATTAGCTGCAGAAGAAGACACAGCATCTTTTTGGCATGTGATCTAGTATGTACTTAACTTGAACTTACATATCTACACTTATACTGTTATTTCTTACCTAACTAGTCTAAATTACAAGGTGTGGGAATATTAGGGGACCCAAAAAGACACTACATCTTTTTGGAGAGTGACTATCTGTTGCACCTCTTCCAACTTTCAGTTGAATTGAAATAAAAACTGCCAGTCTTGTTGCTCATATTAGCAACAGCCAATCTGGACAGGGATAATTTCAGTATGTGCTAGTATCTAAGAATTATTTAATATTAAATATTAATGGTCCTACTACTTATTTTTAAATGATTTATGGATCAAAACTCAGAGTAAGACTAATAAAATAGTTATTCTCAATATAAACTCACAATACTTGGATTTTATGTGTGCTAGTGGTGGAAAATAGAATAATAAAATATAGTTATAGCTTATATAAAGATAACATCAATTTATAAATGCTTTATAATATATTTATATATGATAATAGTTGTTTTATAATGTTTATTTGAAGTTTATTAAGTAAGTGATGTCTAATAACCCATCAAATCCTCCCTTACTTATACAGAAATCCACTGGAGTGCACAGACCTTCAATCCAGATGATGTCACTGCTATCCCTGGAAACTACAGCACTTTGAGGGCCCATAACCTCCCCATGGCGTCCACTTCAAGCAGTTTCAACACCCAGACCTCCAGTAAGGACCCTCCATCACAATTAATGATACCACAGACCCATACCATAAATAGAATAAACAGATAAAAGCAGATACCATAAAGAAACAAGTAAAATGACTCATCCAAAGAGTATATAATAAAACCCAAAGCATATAAAGGAACCAAATTAACTTTCCAAGCCCCCAATAACATCCCCAAGCATCCATATTAATCCAGTAATCATACCCCAACCTATAAATCTGTGAAAATCCATGCAAGGAAGCAGATTAAGTTGTCCAAACTGGATATATGCACCTGAAATAGGTGTATATGCGTGTGTAGGCATTGTGAGTCCACTGAATACGTTCATATGACCTAAATTAAGCAGAAAAATAAAGTTTATAGGCTATTAAGAGGTTAAAACCCACTTATAGACCTAAATATATATAATATAACTACATATTTCACAGAATATGGGGTTTATGTATACATATAAGCTTATGTATGTCTGTAATTACTTAATATCACTTAAGATAAGTAAACTATGACTCCATTAACACCTTAATAAGTATTATTAGGCTATGTATAAGCTATTTAAACTACTATAAGTCATATAATAGTGTAATAATTATATATTTATGTATTATAACCATATATATAAGTATTTTAACCTTATTTTTAAGTAATAAGCTTAATTTAATTAAGGTTATCTTATTTTAAACATAAAAATAACTCAGTTCTGGAGATACCTAGGCTGACAGATAATCTGTCACTTGCCAAAAAGATGCATCCTCTTTATGGTGCAACAATCATGCAACATTTATGTAACAATTAATTTTGGAAATTAAAGATATTATGTGGGTCTTAAGTTCAAAAAACAATCATTTCATAACTTTTGAACAACTTTTGTGTAATTTTTGTGCCCCATAGCAAAACAAACATGTGCTGTAGTGCGTGCATTAGGAAGCCTGAGCATAGGTATTTACAGATGCCATGGCACCATATTATCTAGAGCCATGACAGTTTGAAAGAACTGGTATATGTTAATATTACAGAAAAATTATCTTTCATCCACACAGCATCTCAAATCACTAGAGGATAAAAAGGAAGCAATATCATTTCTCATAAAGAAGAAATAATATTACAACCATCTCATACTCAAGAAATACAACACCTAGAACAATGATCAATAAAGGAGTTAGGTAACATAAGGAATAATAAAGTAAAATTAATAAGATGGAATAGAAGAATTAAAAAAAACCACTATATTTTACCCAAGGCAATAAGAGATTACAGTGGTAAAAGGAAGGGAATGATATAGGTCAAGTATCCACATTTTAGAGACAATATACATTTCAGAATAGTCATGAGAGGAGAAAGATTACTCAAGAAGAAAGTGGCAGATAAGTTAAAGGATGTTGTAAAGAAAGAAAAAAGAGATAGTATGACAATAGTGAATCCAATAGTCCCTCATTATTATCAAACATTAATGTCATAAAAGCACTGTGCTTTCACACTGGAACAGACATTTGATAGTGAGAACATATATAAGGAGAGAGGTGTGAATCATTTACTTAGTTAGTTGTATAATAAAGTTATATTTTATATTGTTTATATTGAGATTACAAAGTATTACATTCAGTAAGTTTATTAGAATAAAGGGAAAAGAAAAAATCTTAAAATATAGATCCAATGGAGACTGGATGCGCAGTTGATAGACTTTTTAGGGGCCCATAACCTATTAGAATGGGAATGGTGGTTATACTTCTCAAGAGTCACACGTATTTATTTCTAATCATCTAAGTCTTATATACATGCTTTCTGTGTCATAGTTGAGTACATAAAAGGTATGACTCTCACTGACAGTTAAGGAATCCAAATTTTAATCCACCTCTTTAAACTGAGTCTCAATTAATCTCAGGGATGGAAGATCTGGAAGGGGCTGGGAGCCTTCCTGCTGAAACTGATGGTCTAAGAGATCAATCACCACTACAAATTTGAAGATAAGGCTGGTGTTAATATGGGTTTATTAAGCATAAAATGAGAGGACAATATTTCTCAACATATTTTTCACTACTTGAATAGCATGGGTCTTAAACAAGACCCATACAACTCCTAGAATTTTGACTACAAACCTGATGGAAGGAGCCATTAAGTTGGCAGGGTGAATAAAGGGAGTAAGCAAGAGTAGAGATGCTGAAAGGATGGAGGTGAGAAGTCTTCAAAAGGGGTTAGCAATAAACCAGAAGGGGAAGGAGTGTCATCTAAGTCAATGATCTAGGGGAAAATATTTTTTTTTCTGTGAGTTATGGAGTGTAAGTCTTTCAGCTGCTGTTTTCTAGCACCACGATTTGAGTTCAACTGAGTGCTGTATGGGTGAGAATGCAGAGTCATTTAAGATACACAGGGCCAGCCTGGTGAAGCTATTGAGTCCAGGGAGTTAGGTAAAGTGCTGGTGTGCTGGGCTCTGGACAGACTGGTGAATGGAGAGTCTGATTTGTAAACCATCTCTTGTTCTTTAGACTAAATGAGGTCTTGGGGGGAAGGTCAAGAGTCAATTGACTATGAATGCCTAGGGTTGAGTTGGATTAATGATTCATGTTCCAAGAACACCTGTTAATCCAGTTGATAGTCAATCTTACTGTAATTTGAAAACATGACTAGAAAAGATATCCATTTTAGAAAATATGCATTACTGGATTTCATTCTGCATGCTTTTGATGATCCAAAGGGTTTTTCCCTTTGTTGCTGAATTCTTTGGTGAGATATTGCACTTGGAAGCACAAGCTCAGGCTCAGTTCTAAGGTGTTTCATTTCTTTTGCCCACTCAGGTGTCTACACACCTTTTTAGAGCTCAGTAGCCAATTATCTAATTCTACAAATAAGACACCTGTCAGTTCATAAAAGATCATCCTTTTACTTTTTATCATCCATCACAAACTTTCCAGCTTTCTTTTGTTTTGGTTACTATGCCTCCACCACGAACACACAAATCTGATGATCATCGAGTTGAGTACTTTTAAAATTTTTTCTTTTACTGCAATCTCTATGATCTTACAATCATTATCAAACTTTATTTTTATTTCTAGACAAATTGGGTAGCCGAGACATTTGTCGAAAAATTGTAAGTTCACAACGACTTCAGTCATTCTCTTACGTTTAACACCTTCTTTGAGCAATCCTATTTCACTTAGTATTTAAACAAAGGCGGCGTGCGTGTTGATTTGTTTATATTTCTGTCCCCCTATAATTTTCTCTCATTTAACGGAGTAACATCCAGCTATAAGTATTATGACTCGCCCGATCGGAACACTCGAATCCCGACAATGTATCACTCAACAGCAAAAACGGTTTGGAATGGTATTCTATTCGTTCACTTACTTGATGTTCTCCTGATAATAGGATACTCACATAAAATTTTATTGTAACTTTTTTCTACTTCATTATTGATGCTCTTACTTTCTTTATATCCCACTTCCAAATGGATTCATTTTTGTTCATTATGGTTTTGATATCTGACTTTCTTGCTCAAGGCAACTCTCTAGAAGGGCCTGAAAAACTTGGTAGCAGCTTGCTCAAGAAATTACCTTTTTCGAGACATGAAATTCAATCTTTTGATGCACACACGATTCCGGGTATAGGGGTTTTTCTTTTATCCTCCTTGTTCTTATCGTATCGTATACTTAAATGACTCATATATCTTTGGGTTGAAAATAAAGATGTAGCCGAAATTGATTCCAAACCTCTAACGAAAAAGCCCGCTACTCGACCAAGTATTTCGGTGTCAGTATCTGGAATGGTTCAATTCAATTCAGAACCGTTTTCAAAAGACTTTAAATTTCCTGATATCAAAGAAATCCACAATTCATCTTCTAAAGATTCTGCTACTCCAGTTGATTGTAAAACCTCATTGGTAGATCATCTTCCGAGAGTGTTTAGTCATTCATTTGTCTTATCACCGCAGTTTTCTTCACCCCCCGAGAGTGAACAAAAAGAAAATGAGTTAGGCGGCTATTTGATATGTGCTGAATGTTTTAGATTTGTAGGATAGTAAGATTGAATAGAAGGGAAAGAGGTGTCGCCTCAGAAGACACAAGCTCAATACCTTTTTTTTTATTTTATATAGCTCATGTAACACCATTGGTTTATAAAATATATTAACACAATCTTAAAAATAACCTGTTTTGTCCATCATAACATGTATCATCAAAATTTAAATATTTAGTATTTATGGCCAGTCAACCAAAATCTTGATTGCTGGCCTGATATCTCAAATATAAGGAATGTCAATAGTAATATTAGTACTCTTGCAATCAGAGAAATGAATGGTTAACGGCTTCGAGAGTCATGACTTTCTGCGATAAAAACCCAATAAGGATTTTTTTTTTAACTTCTTCATTATATTATTATTGAAGTTTATGTAAAGCCTAACACAAGAGTTAAAAGCAGTGCACTAGACGTCCAGTGGTTATTTTGATTTCATGCAAAAATTTTGTAAGTGATTCTGGTCATAATTCTAATAGAGCTTGGTACATCTCTTTGTGTAACAAAGGGAAGGGAGGGGCTCAACCAAGGTTACTCCATGGTTCAGACGAGAAATAAGGACTTTACTCACACAGGGACCCAAAAAAAAAGAACCAATAGATGTCTAGTACTCTGTTTTTTTTTTTTTTTTTTTTTTTTTTTTTTTGCTCGTGTAAATTTTTTTCCTGAAAACGGATAAAAATTTCCCTTTTTAAAATATTTCTAGTCTCATCTCAATCCATCAGAGCGTAAAAAAAAATCTGGTCGAAAGATTGAAATAAAATTCGTAGTTCACCGAGACTCCTACTTCATCTCATATCTGATAAATTTAACAAGTATATGAATAAAAAATGTCAGTCAAGATAATGGTAGCTGATCATTAATTTGTAGAGGTAGAGAAGTTTAAATTTCAATTCAAATGAAATGGTTGTGCATTATCAGTGAATGTATGTATGTATCTTACTGTTAAACCTCACCAACGATTAGTGTAAAGGCATCTACACTCGTTGCATCAAATTTTCATTAACTATTTGCATATTACTGAATCTTTTCTTACTCATTTGCATGCAACCACAGTTTTATTAGTATTATCATTATTACTATTTCGTAGGGTCGCGTGCCCTTAAGGGCATGAAACAACACGAACTATGGTTCTATATACAGGGTGAGAGGGGGACCAGTGTTATCAGTGTACTTAGAGCATCTACCCCCGTGTCGGTAAATTATGAGTAGCAAAATCAATATTGCCGCAACATTAGGTAAGAGCATCTACCTCCGTTGCAGTAACATTCCAGTAGATAATTGCATAATTGCTGCATCCATTGTTACTGAAATGAGGTTTCACACCCTCGTATGTAGATTCAGTTAGCAAACACGCGTTGGGAAAATTTCCACACCCTCGTGTTAACTTGCCCATTCAGTCAACTCTACTTTTTTTTCTTGTGTTCTCACTTTTCCTCAACTGTTCAGATGGAACAGCTCATACTTGATGAATTTCTCACAATGGAAGAAGAAATCATTGTATTTACCGAATTGCTAAACCCATATAATACAACAAGGCCTAAAAAATAATTAATCAATAGAGACCGTGTTGAAGGACATCATTGCTTTATAAAAGATTATTTCAATGTTAATTATACATACAACAACCATCTCTTTAAAAGATAATTCTGAATGAGCAAAGAACTTTTTCAAAAGTTGTCTTCAGATTTACTGGAACATAATACATTTTGGGTTTAGAAAAGTGTAAGTCAATTAACATATAATAGTTTTCTGACTCTAATTTGTTAATCTACAGGACTGTTGTGGCCAAATTGGTTTATCACCAGAACAAAAAATTACTTCTGTCCTACATCTACTGGCCTGTGGAGTCTCTGCTGATAGCACCAATGAATATGTTCAGATTGGTGAAACTACAGCCCTACAATGCCTCAAAATATTGATCAAAGATATTATTACACTATATAAATCTGAGTACTTATGTGAACATATGCAATGAGAAAAGAAAATTATTTTTGAGGATATGAAGAATGTGGTTTCCCAGGATGTCTTGGCACAATTGATGGCATGCATTGGGCTTGAAAAAATTGTCCAGGAGCATGGGCAGGTCAGTTTCAGGGCAAAGAAGGTTCACCTACAAGGATTTTGGAGGCAGATTCCAGAAAAATTTTGCGCTTCTGGCATGGCTATTTTGGCTCCCCAGGCTCTTTGAACAATATTAATCACCCCACAATATTTGGGGGGGGGGACTTCCTAGCAAGTCCTCAACTTGAACTTGGATGGAACACAGATGGAACTCAGACTGAACTTATAATGAACTGATACTGAAATTTACTTTGAACTCATATTGAGCTCTTAACCAAGGATGAATGATACTGTGCTGAAATAATATTGAGAGTTTAATGAAAAATTAATAGAACTACAAAGTTGAGGAGCTTAAGAATCTGATAAATTCACAGTCTTTTTTAATAATACACAATTTAATGCTAATTTTGAATCTCACTTTATCAGTAAAAAGACTGAAAATCATAGTACTTATTTCAAAATTATTACTTCTAAGCTTTCTAACAAGTTAATTAATTTTGTGAGAAAAAATATCAAATTATATATGTGGCTCTATTTGTTGAAAACTCCTTTTAACCCAGAATTTGGAGCTTTGATTCTTATATTTAACCCATGTGACCTAATTCTTTATTTCAGGTATTTTTATATTTTTTGTTCATTCAATATAATTATTTTCAATTCAGTTGAGTTATCCAAAAAATATTGAACCATCAAATATCTTATATTTATACTTCTAGAATACAGTTAAACCACATATAACTAAACAAAAAAATTATCAATGTGTTTTCTCAATCTCTCACTAAACAAAGTACTCTAATATATTCCTTATACTCAACACTAATATTTGAGAAATTGTTTGATTATATATGTGTAAATAAGTATATCTCTTATAATAGTAGATTTAATCCAGCTTTTGAAATTTTTAAATGCAAGTCAATGTTTAAAATCAAAAGAAAATACATTTTTGAGCTTTTATTTGTTCTGTTTATTGCTCAAATACTAAGTAGATTTGTAATCAGCATTCAGTTAACATAATAAATATATGAGATTCCAGAACTTTTCATGATTTAGTTCATTGAAATTCTATGAAATTATTGTCAGCTGGCGAGTGATCTCACAAGTTAAAAATATTAATCACTACTCAATGAATTTTCCATATGAAAAACTGAAATTCAAACTAGAAGTAAAATTTTAAAGGTAAAACACAGCAAAAAAGCATAAAATTCTTTAAATTTAATATTAATGTTTAAGTGTGCTTCCATGCTATATGGTGGGATAATTTCTATGTCCACCTGGGAAAAAGCACCATATATTTTCAAAAGTGTTCTCTTGTCAAAAAAAGTGGTTCAGATCATATTTCAGAGTAAAATATTGTGCAAGAACTGAACTTAATAGATAGAAGTGGTAATTTTTCATCATTATATTAGTTGCTTATTGAATAACTACCATATGATAATTATTATGTAAAAAAGACAGAATAGATATTTTGAGTTATACTCATATTAAAAAGCTAGTTTTAAAGGGATTATATTTTAATTAAAATAAATAATGATGCATATTTTAAATGAATAGACAGAATATTTCAATTCTATGTTGTTGATGAACAAATTAAGTGAAAAGTTTCAGGTTTGCTTTTGTAGTCTTTGGAAAAATGTTTTTGACAGGATTAATTCACAACTGAACATTTACACATACTTTTTAAATAAAATATATGAGTTAAAAATTTTTCAATCATTTATTAGAAAAATGATATTCACACTGATAGGTAAAAATTATATTATTCTGCTATTAAATTTCTAATTCTTTAAAGTAAAATCCCTTTGATATTTTATTTAAACAGAAGATTTTATAAATCTTCTTTTAATTGGCCTTATAAATAAGAAGTACTAGAATGAATATATTTTTAAAAAAATGAATTTGGATAGATAATATTTCAGCTCATCAGTACACATTTAAATCAGAAACTTAAGTTTAAACTTTGAGTTTTTACAACAATATACATTTATTTGAAATAAATTTATTTAATTTTTTAAAGAGATACAATTTTTATCCTATGATATTTCCCTTTAATTTACACATGAAAATCAAGAAAATAAATATGAGGCTTTGAAGGGTCTTTATAATTTGTAATTAAAACAAACAAATTGTTTTTTTGAGTTAGTATGAATCTAAAAAGAAGATATGATACCTTTTTTATATGTTATATTTGTATTAAAATGATTTTATTTATCTTCTATTTTTTTAATGGAGAAAAAATAATAATTTCATAATATTCAAAAATAAACATCCAAATATATTTAATAAAAAATTCCTCCAAAATGATTTATCATTTGTATTTGTTTCCAGAAATTAAAAATATTTAATATAAATCATTTTGATATAAGAATATACATTTGTTTACATTTAAAAATATTTAATAAAAATTTTAAAAATTATAAATTTTCTCACAGTTTAACTTGGCTTGAACCACAGTTCAAAACAGGATCTCATTGTGAGTTCAATATAAGTTCCACCAAAATTAAGATATATTATTTTTGGAAAATGTATATAGTCATTGAAATGAAAAAAATTTAGTGAAAAAATGACTCAAAAAGTTTTTCCTTTTATTTAATAGATTATAGAAAAGATATTGAGAAAGCTAACATACTCATTTTATTAAATTTTTGGTTATCATGACTAATTATTATTTCATGTAGAGTAATCATAGAACATAAAATAAGATGTATCAATGTTCAGGGATTGGCAATTAGGGATCAGGAATATTTTTTCCCAGGATCAGACATTATTAATTTTGGGATAATCTTACCCACTAGCCCCAGGGCTAGTGGATAAGGAATCCACAATAATGCATTATCCCGCCTTCCTAATTCTTGGTCCCAAACTTATCACATCCATGATTGATTTGAAAGCAATTCAAATGACTTGTAATTTCAGATTCCATCTGTCAGCCTGGATATCCCTAGGACTGAGTAAAAAGTACTTATAAGTTATGTTAAACACAGGGACTATACATGAGAACAATAAATTAAAGTACAAAAGTTGTATATATTAGTAAAAATTGTGATAAAAAATAATATATGCCATCATAACACCTTGTATACACACATATATCCACCTTTTATAAGTCTTATTTACTTAATATTAAGTTATAATATGTTAGGGTAATCTTAAGGACCATAAATATAAGGCTACATAATTTTTAAGTAGACTTAAAGCTGTTGTTTTCATTGTTTATGTAAAAATCAATAAATGTGCTTTAAATAACTTAAAATTTGAATATATATGCTATAAATTTGATAATATTAAGAATTAAATTTTAAAGATAAATTTTTCCTAGTTAGAACTATTTATTTTGCTACTCAAATTCATAAAAATAACACATTTCCATTTTGGTGTTTTTATGCCAGAAATGGCTTCTGTGTACTGGCCACATACTGCCTGCATTTTTCCCATGCGAATAGCGTAATTTTTAGAAAAGTTAGCTTTTTCACACTCTAATTACCCCACATTCTATTCCCACTGTGGGGAAACACGCTAAAATAAGCTACAGGCGCTTATTTAGAGTCCTAAATTAATTATAGGTGCATTGATCTTATTATATGCACTAATTTCATTAATAACCCCAAGCTTGGCACTTTAATTCACTACCACACTTAAATTAGCCTAAATTAATCAAGGATTTACCCGTGAAAGTGCCTTTCAAGGACTGCATGTAGTTACCCCACATCTCACCCCTTTTTTTGGGTTTTTAAGTGGTTTCTCAGTCAATTTTGGTTATTTTAAAATGGGGATTTCACATAGTTTAATGTCATGATTAGCCCAATCATTTTAAATGTTAATTACCCTTAATATTGAGTAATATCTAGTCTTTTTTTTCCCTTTTTAGTCTTTCATTTTAATGTATTACACGCATTCACTTTCTTTTTTGCTTATTTTTTATTTTTGATGGATTATCCCTATTACTACAGGATTTCAGCGGCTGATATCATTCTTATTATGTTAATAGTCATTCTTTATGTTGTTATAAATATCTATTAGTTGGAATGAGGCGTCATTAAACAGGTATTGAGCTGGTAAATCAAGGAGTTTATTTGGGAAGTAATTGTGTATAAAAGGAGGGGCTTTTTGGTCTTTTTTTGTACATTTTTTATCATTACAATTAAACATATAACCAATACAATTACAATACATATCAATGGTACTTATAAATTCTTTGAATAGTATCTGAACTTTTTAAATCTATTTTTCTACAAACTATACAATTGTAAGCCATATATAATTAGTGAGATTAAAATTACTGAGACCCTTATATTGATTTGTATTTTAATACTTATTGGATTTGTACTATAGTATTCAAAGAGGACCATTAAAATATTATAGAAAACTGAACATTCAAGCTAGTTCACATCTCTTTAATTGCTCTAAGCTTGACAATTGGGGACTTTTCTTCAAGAATTCTGTTGGTTATCTTCCAGTAAGTAAAAATTCAAAAATAGGCTACAAGTAAATAAAATCCCTATAGAAATATTTGGATAATTACAAAAGGATGGAGTCACTTATATAGTGAGTTCAGGAAGAGAAGCCCTGTTATATAATAGACATGTGAAATTGAATCAACAATTTTACCACTAATTTAACATAAAAGTTGTTCTTAGTGGGAGTCTGTCAATAGACTAATTCATTTTGTGATCTTTGAAGATAATAAGCCAGATAATAGGGTGTATCATTGGGGACCGATTGGCAATTAAATGAATTGGAGATAAAAATTATTATACCCTGATTGTTTTCCACAATTAATTTTGCTAATAATTGGGTTATTAGACCTTTTACGTGTCAATGTTCTTCTCTATCCAACATTTTTATCCTCAATTTTTTATAACCACATCTTAGACACCTTTTTGGATGTTCCAACTTAACTACCTTGCTGCACACTCCCATCCTGTCTATTCATTCTATCCATTCAAAACCACTCCCCATCTCCTCTGTTTGTTTCTTCTCCTTTTCATCTTCAAATATCTCAATATGCCTTGTGGTCATAGATCTTCTCAAAGGCAGCCTTCACCCAGTTGTTCATCAAATCCCATTACTCCCTCTTTCCCCCCCTCAGTTGAGAAATCAAAGACTTTTCAACTAATAAAAGATGATCATCTCATACTTATCAACTGGCTAAAAATAAATACAAATTATGATTCTTGATTTGGTACTGAGAATTAAACTAAAGTAGGACAGCCCCCTGTATAAAAAGTCAATGGCTATCTTCTAATGGCAAATAAATTACAAAATAAGACATAGGGAAGGATAGATCTTTTACCTTAAAAGATGTCTGAATGCTTCAAGCATTATCAAGCCAAATAAAAGAAGGCAAAGACTCTTTCATTCTCTACTGGTTTTGGTATTACCAACATTGATATCAGTAAGGGCATAGAATCCATAGATGATAAACTTGATTCGCTATGTCAATACTTTAAAGAGATGGATGCTATTTTTGGAGAGTGAGCTGGTGTTAATCCTTCCAATATTTTGGATGGTGAAGATTCCATCTCCAAACATGATGTTGAAAAAAAGCTTTTCCCATCCTCTTCCTCCACTCAAGCTTCCCCTGTTCTAAATTCAATAAATCTAGATTGCTTTCTAAGAGATCCTTATGGTGATATAAACCAACATGATCCCACTCCAGTAAGTTTTTATTTATTTTCTAGTTCTTTTATTTTTTTATTTCTAAAAAGGCAAATTAAAAAACCCAGGATCCTTAAGCAAGTGAGTCTGAAGCTAGCATCAATGATGAGGAGGAAAATGTTACCTCCAAAAAAAAGCTAAGACCATCAACTACTTTGAATTTCAACAGTCATAGAAAGCAAAAAAGAGATGGTTTTTCCCAAACTACTTTTTGTTCCGTTGATGATTTTCTGGAGAAATGTGACTCTGGTAAGTGATAGCATACCTCTTAATAATTAAGCAAGCTTTTCTTTTCTTTTTTAATATTCCTTTTCACACTAGGTAAAGTTGAAATTGCAAGAGATACTCTCAACATTCAAATGAAAAAAATGAATCTCTCTTTACAAAGGGATGATAGGGCACAAGAATTGGAGGAGAAGAAATTCAAGCTTTCTTTACAGAGGGATGGGAGGGTACAAGACTTGGAGGAGAAGAAATTTGAGCTTTCTTTAAAGAGGCATGAGAGGGCACATGACTTGGAGGAGAAGAAAAACAAGATAAAGAAAGAGGAGAAGGCTCTTGAGTACAATTTCTTATTGGATCAAATGAAACTCAAGTATCAACTTGAAGGAGGTTCAAAAAAGAAAGATTTCTTGAGAGAATGTGTTAAAGCTAACAAATCTATTGAGGAGATTGAACGCTTAATGAAAATGTTTTGTAACTAGTTTTTTTATTACATTTAGAACATTTTCTTGATTTAATGTATTAAAGCTAATAATCAATCCTTGGAACACAGTCCTCACTAAGATGTGAAACATTTTATAGGAACATTTTAGATTATTTGTTTGTTAGGTTAAATAAATTTTGTTTTATTTCTTTTTGGTGATAATTTCATATGTGCTGACTTTTTAAAGTTCTTGATTCTAGATGATTTTTTTTGCAAAAATATTGAAAAACTCATACATGTTTATTTTTGTAATGATTAAAGAATTGTTCCTAATTTATTTCTCTTACTCTTAAAATTTAAACTTGTTGCAGAAAAAGAACAAGAGCAAATTGAAATCATTAAAGTGGAGTCTCATGAAAAAACTGAAGAACATCAACATCTTTTTAAGGAAAAGAAGTGGTTTCATTCACAATCAAAGGAAGAACTATTTTAAGCAATTAAGAAAGATAATTTAGATTTAAAGAGGGAATAGGTTAGTATTCAAAGAGAGAATGATGAAAAATTCAAAAATAATCAATTTCAATTTGAAAACACCAAAATTCAGTTACAAGCCAATGAATTAAAAATGATTTATGTTAAAAGTTTTTTTTTTGGCAATACACTCCCCTGATATTTACCATAACAGGAGGTGAAGATACACATTTTTTTCCTAAGTCAGAAAAAAATTTATGACAAAAAAATGGCAATAACCTCCCCAGTGTTTTATTGAAGTAAGGGAATAGATTGCCAAAATTTATGTTTATTGCATAAATTAACATAAAAACAAGTCTTATAAGATAATTAAAGACCTAAATTAATGACAATTCAAGTAAAATTGTGAGTGGAAATCGTCTGTTACCAAAGTCAATGAAATCAAACATAAATGTATACATGAACCTCATGAGAAAAACATATTTCCTCATTATTACCATCATAAAACACACAACCAATGGCTCATTAGTTTAGGTAAGTAGATTATCATATATGAATTGTAAAATTCTAATTTGTGAAATAAAAATGAAATTTGACAACTTATATTAAATCCTAGACTTTTTCTTTCTACCTAATGTTTTTTGTTTTACCTCACCTTTTTCTCTTACCTTATCAATCCTATTGACCGGCTCCAAAAGGATTTTAAATGAACATCCAAAATTTATGAAATCTTCACAAGATTCTAAGCCAGGTGTTGCTTTATTTGTCTAATGATTTTGAAGATTTGCATACCAAATTACTTAAATTATTGCATTTCCTGTTCCAAAGTCAATAATGCATTGATAGACTGAAAAGTATAGACCATGGCCTTTTGTAGATGAGGAGGGTGAGGGGATAGGAAGACCTGTTTTTATATTAATGTATGAGAATATTCAAATTGTGAGTGAGTTGAGATTTTTTTTATCTATGTGAATTTATTTATAAAAACCACCAAAGGTTACCTTGACATTAGAAGCAAAAATATCATCATCAACAAGTTTTAGCCATTCTGCATCTGTAAAATTAGGAATTATAAACCCTTTTTCAAATTGATGATTAGATTAAAAAGAATATTGACATAGATTCTTTAATTGAAGAGCTAAAAAATTGTTGAATATTTACTAGGAGTCCCATTTTTTTAAATCTTCTTTCATTTCTTGAGCAGTAAGATCTTGGACTAAAGAGTAAATACCTGTAAAAAATATTTTTTTTATTCATTCATCTAAAAAGAAGCTTACCAAGTGAAAAACCTTTGTCATATCATGGTCTCTAACCAATTCCATACATGAAACCTCCAAGAATATTTCTTTATAAAGGTTAACTAGCTAAGGCCATTTGATACAAAGTCAATATAAGATCTGATAAATTTTGAAACATTTCATTTGTATATTCATAAAATGAGTGAATCTCAAAAATAAATTGAGGTTTGAAAGAATTAGAAACAACAGCTATTTTTTTATTTATTTCCAGTCTTATCTTCTTCATTGTTACTTGACTTTAATTTTTTATTGCTTATAGGCTCAGGAAAAAAAATTATATTTTCAGGTAGTTTTTTCTGATAAGTTATTTTTTGTAAGAATCTACTTTTAAAGTAACAGAAGCCAGTTGAACTGCCAATTAATTTGGAACATAATTGTTTTTCTCTTATGTAATTTCTACTTTGACCAGGTTTTGAAAGAGATGATATTGAATAAAGCGAAGAAAGAGAAGATGAAGATATTGAGGTAAGTGAAAAAAGGGATGAGTTTGAAGAAGAAATTTCTTTATTTTTAGATGAGTCAAGATTCTCAGACATTTTTTTCTAAAAAAAAAAATATCAATCTAAAAGAAAAAATTAAACAATATTGGATGAAACTTACCTGAAAAGCTCTCCTCAAACTACCTGAAAGAAATAGTCTCAAAAATTGCCAAAAAAGAGACCCAAAAGTTCAATGAAAGAGCCAAAAAAGTTTCCAAAAAAGAGTACCAAAAAGTGCCCAAAAAGTGTTCCAAAAGTTTCCAAAAAAGTGTCCCAAAGAATAAGAATTATAAACATACCAAATTTACTTTTGATTCATCTTGAACCATAGAAATTTTTTTTATATAATATTCTGTAAAAAATAAACAAAAAAAATTACAAAATAATGTTAAAAAACAAATATCAGTAAAACTATTTGCCAAAAAAATGAATTTTAAAGTAATTTGGTGTTAGATATACCACCTAAAGTCTTTGAAAAAAAATGAAAAAAAAATATAATCAAAAAATTAAACCAAAAAAAAAATTGTATCAGAAAATTTTTTTTTCCCAAAAATAAAAATAAAAATTATAAACACACCAATTTTTTTTATTCAGCTTGAACCATAAAAAAAATTTTTTTTGATAATATTCTGTAAAAAATAAACAAAAAAAATACACAATAATGTTAATTTTATTTACATACACCCATATTACCCTTCCTTTTCTGCCTCAATTAATTCTTTTTAGTGTCCTCAATCCCCCCTCCCCCTGCTTGAGCTCCTCAAAATCTGTTTACCCCCCTTTTTTACCAGTTCCTCCTCCCTTTTCACCCCTGAGGCATCTTTTGCCCCCTTCATGCACCTTTTTTACCCCCTTTAGGCTTCCTCACCCCTTCCCCCCTCATCCCCCTCTCCCCTCCACTTCTTCCCCCTCTCATTACCCTACCCCTTATTCATTTCCCCCCTCTTCCCCCTCCTACCTTATTTCTTTCCCCCCCCATCCCCCCTCCCCTCTTTCCTTACCTTCCCCCCATAGCTATATTCCTAAACAAATCTCTAAGCAATTTATTTAGGGATAAAAGGGGGGAGAAGCCAAGGAGAATGGGTAGGGGTGGGGAAAGGGATAAGAGGAGAGGGGGGAGAGGAATAAGGGGGTAGAGGGGGAGGGGGGGAAGCAGTGGAGGGGATAGAGGGATGACAGGGGGGGGAAGGGAAGAGACAGCCTAAAGGGGAGGGGAAGGGAGTAAAGGGGTGGTATAGGGGGGCTGAATAGGGCAAAAAAAGAACTTCTAAAGGGGATAAAAGGGGGGATAGGTGGGGAAAGGTGAGGAATGCGGGGTGAGGAAGAGAATAAGGGGGGAAAGGGGGGATTGAGGCAGTCAATAAGGAGGAAAAGGAGGAGAAAAGAGAGAGAGAAAAGAGGGAGAGAAAAAAAATTAGTTTAACCTTGAACAAAAATAATTGAAGCACTTACTATATAAAAAAATCAAAAAAAAACATGATTAGCAAATAAAAAATAAATAAAAAATAAAAAAATAACTTACCTGGTAAGATGAGTTAAAAAAATGTAACCAAAATATTTGAGGGATGTTTGAGGAGAGGAGGAAAAGGATTTAAGTGAAGAATAAAAAAAATAAATACTGAAAAAATATGTGATTTAAGAAAATATGCAATTTCATGTTGATCTGGTGAAAGAAAACCAATGATCCATCCAAAAAAGAGATATTCACTGTTGTCGTCAATCTTATAGTACTAGCTATAGGCCTTGACCAAGGGAGTTGGAGTAAAACTGGAGAGAAAAACCCCTGTCCCTTTGAGAAATACTAGGTGAGATTTATTTGCTACAGAAAATCAGAAACTGTTACTATACCCCTTCCAACACACTTCTTGACTGCTTAACAAGTCAAGAAAGTAGCCTAGATTGACCAACGCCAACAGAACCTGAAATTCAGAAAGATCTACACCAGAAAACCAAAACACTGTGCACTTGTTGCACAGAAAACAGCAATAATACTTGATGCAGGTTGCAAAGCTGCACCAGAGAAACCAGTTGCCAAAGTTGAGTTAAATGAAAAACCTACCATGCAACAAACACAGCCAATTATGGCCAAAAAATAGTGAGAACTGAGTGAGAAACAATGATATAATTATCAGATGGTTGTATGATAATTAAGGTTGCCCCCAACTGTCTTCTTTAGTATGTACACACAGACCACCCATCTAAAAATCCATGCACAGAAATGAATTTGGCGCTTTTGGCAGCCAAATTGCATAAAAACCCTCTAGAAACGCTTCCCAGCCCTCTATAACCAAGGCAGGCATCCTGCCTAGAAGCAGCCTGACCTCCCTGAAGCCAGTAAACCACTAAAAACCTCCAAAAAAGCCCAAAATACTTAGAAAAATCACCCACAACTACTAAAACCCTTAAAACACAAAATTAAGCTATGACAACATTGTGACATAAAATATAGAGCCAAATTAGCTCTACTTAATGGTACTAAGCACTTAACCCTAAGACTTAAGGTTAGCCTGTAAAGCACAAAAACAAAATTAAACAGCTATCTTTTAGAAATGAAAAGTGAGCAAATGACACCTTAAAACTTAGAATGTGAAACATTTCATCCAGACATAAAATATAGAGAAACACTGGGGCTATCCAATGGTAGTACCCACATAACAATACTCCCAATATTCACTGAATAAAACCAGAAAAAAAACCATTTATACAACCAATGTAAATTAAGACATACCAAAACCGTGTCAAACAGACCAACAAAGGCCTCTTCCAATGTTGGAAGACCACAATGGCCAATGGCTCATTTATTTAAGTAAGTAGATTATCATATATGACTTGTAAAATTTTAATTCCTGAAATAAAAATAAAAGTTGACAACCTGTATTACACCCCATACTTTTTCTTTTTACCTAATGTTTTTTGTTTTAACTCACCTTTTTCTCTTACCTTATTAATCCTATTGACCAGATCCCTACTGATTTAAAATGAAAATCCAAAATGTGTGAATTACTCACAGGATTCTAAGCCAGGTGGTTCCTTAGTCATCTGGTGATTGTGAAGATTTGAATACCGAATTGCTTCAATTATTCCATTTCCTGTTCCAAAGTCAATAATTCATCAATGGTCTGGAAAGTATAGACCATGACATTTTGCAGATGAGGAGGGTGAGGGGATAGGAAGACCAGTTTTTGGATTCATGTATGATAATACTCAAAATGTGAGTGAGTTGAGATTGTTTTTATCCATGTGAATTTTTTTACAAATACCACCAAAAGTTATCTTGACATTAGAAGCAAAAATATCATCATAAACAAGTTTTAGCCATTCTGCATCTGTCCAATTAGGGATTGTAAATGGTTTTTCAAATTGATGATTAGATTCAAAAACATCTTGACATAAATTGTTTAATTGATGAGCTAAAAAATGGTTGAATGTTGAAAAGGAGTCCCATTTTTTTAAATCTTCTTTCATTTTTTGGGAAGTAAGATCTTGGACTAAAAAATAAATACCTGTAGAAAGAATAAAAAAATTTTTTTATTCATTCATCCATAAATAAGCTTACCAAGTGAAAAAACTTTGTCATATCCTGGTCTCCAACCAATATCATCCATGAAATCTCCAAGAATATTTTTGTTTGATAAAGGTTGACAAGCTAAGGCCATTTGATAGAAAGTCAATATAAGATCTGATAAATTTTGACAAGTTTCAATTGTATTTTATTAAAATGAGTGAATCTCAAGAATAAATTGAGGTTTAAAAGAATTAGAAACAACAGAAATTATTTTTTTACTTCCAGTCTTATCTTCTTCATTGTTACTTTACTTTAATTTATTATTGGTTATAGGCTCAGGAAATAAATTTATATTTTAAGTAGTTTTTGTGGATAAGTTTGTTTTTGTAAGAATCTAGTTTTGAAGTAACTGAAGCCAGTTGAACTTCCAATCAATTTAGAAAAAAATTGTTTTTCTCTTATGTAAAATCTACTGTGACCAGGTATTGAAAGAGAAGATATTGAAGAAAGTGAAAAAAGAGAAGATGAAGATATTGAGGTAAGTGACAAAAGGGATGAGTTTGATAAAGACATTTCTTTATTTTCAGATGAGTCTAGATTATAAGTCATTTTTTTCTAAAAAAAAAGAAAAATATCAATCTAAAAGAAAAAATTAAACAAAATTGGATGAACCTTACCTAAAAAAATCTCCTCAAACTACCTGAAAGAAATAGTCTCAAATATTTCCAAAAAAGAGTCCCAAAAGTTCAACAAAAGAGCCCCAAATATTTCCAATAAAGAGTCCAAAAATTTCCCAAAATGTTTTACCAAAGTTTCAAAAAAGTGTCCTGAAAGTCCCATTAACCCTCCCCAAAAATTTCCAGAAAAGTGCCAAAAGGTTTGCAAAGTCCTAGAAAAAAATGATAAAGAAAATAATAATCAAAGAATTAAACCAAAAATTTTTTTTTTTGGATTTTTTCTCTGAACAAAAAAAAATTGTGTCTAAAATCAAAAAAATAAAACTCATACCTTAAAGTATCTTTAGCTTAAATGACAGTTGATTCGTATAAACCTAACCCTAATTCTGACTCTACTTTTCACAATTACACAAAAACTTGAACAATGATGATGAAAAGTCCAAATAGAGGGAGATAAAAGCCTAGATAATAATCAGATTAGAGTTTCAGAATCCTTATCCTCTAATTATGCAATATAAAAGTTTGAAATAAGATAAGTGAAATTTGGAAAAAAAGGCTCAACTTTAAAGTCAAAATCTCAGCAACCACTGAACCTAATTCAAAACTTTTTGTGGGAAATAAGAGATAGGCTAGTGAAATTTTCAGTTAAAGTACATGTGATTTAAATAAACCTTACCCTTATTTGTTATATTAAAAAATGAAATAAAAATAACAATTGGAAAAAAAATGCTCAAATTTAATGGTCAATATCTTAGCAACCACTGAACCAAATTCAAATTTGTTTGTGGGAAATGAAAGGTATCCTTCAGGAGAATCTTCAGTAAAAAATTTTTATTTGAATAAACCTAAAACTAATTCCAAGTCTTATTTTCAAAATTTTACAAAAACTTGAAAAGTGGTAGTGGAGATGAGAACAAAAGGAGTTTTGTCAGCCAGGCTATCTCAGAAGTCCAGTAATTTATACAATAAATTACTTTAATCATATAGAGGAATAACTTTATGTAATTACAAAAAATTATTTAAATAAAATTATAAATATTTTGTGAATAAATAAAATAAATATTATACTTAATTTTATTATTAAATAAATTATATTACATAAACAAATATAATACTCTATAATATCATGGCGTAATTTGTATGTATAAATAAATTATTCAAAATTATATTATAAGTGTAAGTTTAACTTATACTGTAATTACAATTTCAATAATAACATTTATATAAACTAAATACAACTTATCATATAATAATATCCATCAATATTTGGTGCTTCCTTGACCCTTAATTGTGTCACTAATATTACTAAATTAATTTAATATGATTAAATTTAATTGCTCATGTTAAAAAAATTCCTGTAATAATGTAATTAGTTGTTCAATTAATTTAATAGTTAATTTACTTGAAATAGTTAACTTACCATTGCTTATACTGAGTGAAGATTATTTAAAAGCGTAAAAATAATTCCTTTTATTTTAATGATACTTTTTTTAGCTATTTGTATTCCCTCTTTAGAATTATTTCTCATAGCTCTTATTTTCCATACTCACGTAGTTATTTGTTATATTAATTTTATTCTTTTTTAGAAATATCCGATGGAAAAAAATATTTGCTTAATCATGGATTTATTTTAATTGTTTTTAATTAAATTTTTTAATTATTTCTTTCACTTTATTTTACTTTTTGTAATTATATTTGGAATGCTCTAGAGGGTCCTTTTTCCTATAAAAGGGCTTTAGAAATCTCTCTGGTAGCTCATCACTTACTATACACTCACTTAACATAATTTAAATATATCTCTTTTATTTATTAGTTTTATTAGTTCAATATATTTAATTTAAATACTACATAAATAACTAAATGTTGCTTTAAGATTTGTAATACTATCATTGAACTATTGCACATTGAACAATAACTATTAATTATAATATTTTATAATTTGAATAAATCCTTACAATTTTGTCAATTCTCAAAACTCTTGTCGTCTTATATTTCTAAGTTACAAATATTATTTTATTTTTAGTATACACCATTATATTATATATTATAGTTCCTCTCTTCCTATCCATTTCTCCCTCTTCTTTCCCCCATCCTTCTAGACATCCGGCTGATAAGTTTAATAACTTCACTTTTATCCAGATAAGAGTCATACATATATTTAACTATGAAATTTTCATAAAAGGAATGAGATATCATATAGGCATGAAAAAAATGAGATGAAACTTACCTTGATTGAAAAGTAGGAAAAATAGAGTGAGAAAGATTGATGTTTGAATTGTGGGGAATTTGAATATGGAGTAACTGAAATGCATAAAAAATGTGCAATGTATGTGTTTTAATGACATGGTGCCAAAAAAAGTGAAATAGGGGAAAGGGGGGATAATGACCGTGCCAAGGAGGGATGAAGAGTAGGGTGATGGAGCTAAAAAAGAAAGTAAAGAGGGAGAGAAAAAAATGTTAATTTTACCATTGAAATCAAAAATTACCACTTAAAAAATAAATTTAGATACAAAAAATAAAAAAAATAGAAAAAAAACAAAAAAAAATTATAATTAGCAATCAAAAAATCAAAAAAATGAATAAAATGAATTACCTGGAGTGATGAGATGAGAAAAAAAATGAAACCAAATTGTTTGAGCGATGTTAGAGGAGAAGAGGAAAAGATTATGATGGATGAATGAAAGAAAGAAAAAGTGAAAAATTATGCAATTTCAGAAAATATGTGATGTCATGTTGATCTGGTGAAAGAAAACCAATGAGCCATCCAAAAAATAGATATTCACTATAAATTTGAGAAAAAATTGAATATTCAACAAAAAAATACCAAGCCAAGTGAATAAAGTATACAAAGTGGAAATTAGGAGAGTATGAAAAAAAATTAATGTGTTGTGTGCCAAAATGGTGGAGGGTGATTGGAATAATGATAGAGAATATTCCCATAGAATAAATGTTTTGTGATTCAAGGTATGGGAGAGCTGGCACTAGTTCCGGATCCTCTTCTTCATAAAGATTATTCCACTTATCCTTAAAATCAGCTAGGATATTGTGTAGTATAATGCAAGTCATTATCCAATGATTTGCAGTTTTAATATCCTTTTTTTTTGAAATTGGATTCTGAGTTCCTGGAGACTAGAAAATCTTCCCTCTAATATCCCAATAGCATGTTCAATCTGTACTCTTAATTGGGCAAGGTGATAATTAAAGGTGGTTTTGGGATCATTTTCTAAGTTTACACCACTGAAAGAAGGTATAATGTACTTTACACTTGTATATTCTGAGTCTCCAAGAAGGTACTGAGATTTGTCAAAGTATGAGTCAGGACTTTGAGAAATCCTCATATTTTAGAAGATGGAAGAGTCATGAAATGAGCCAGGGCAGCCAATATTAAAAGCAATAAACTTTTTTTAACCTCACAGACAAGTTGAACAGCAATAGATTATCTACAAAGAAGATAAAAAGTTAGTTTATGAAAGATGAGAAATTGGAGAATGTTTTGAAAAAGCCTTTTTTTGCAATCAAAATAATGGTTTCCATCATGAGCGGGCTTTTGTCTTAAAGGTATAGTTGTACCATCAAGAAAACCAAGACATCCAGGGAAACCTTCAGCTTGCATTACTTGAGAGGATTCAAGTTGCTGTTGAGGAGTTGGCCAAGCAAATGTTTGAGACTTGAGATGAAGGATAGAAATAATGCAGCTCTTGGTGTACAATATGACTGTACCATATCTTATTTCAAAGAGATTATCTAAACATCTTACAGAAGCACCATTTCCATATGAACCAAAGGGACATAGTGCAACAGAAAGTTGAAAGGTAGAATCATGCTGTTTGTTATGGGAATTATTATAGAAGATAGAACAATTGGAGATGAGTTGTGAAAATTTGAAAAAATAATTGGGAGAAGTTAGAAATGGTTGAGTGAAGTTTAGTTGAGGAATGTTGAGAATGGAGTGGAGATAAGATCTGGGATCATGATAAAGACTTGTCCCCCTTAGAATGATGTAACACTTTTTGGAAAGATAAGACATATAAGCTAATGTGTCTTCCAAACCAGAGTCAGAATTAGAGTCAGAGGCTAAAAATAAAGTGATAGAAATCATAGCTGAGTGAAATTTCTTTCTAGTAGAGAGGTGCTTCATTATTGTCAGTAGAAGGTTTAGGGGATGAGTAGGAACTGGAAAGTGGGAATTTTTCACCAAATGAGCAGGTGTGGTGTGTAGATAGAAAAAATGTTATGTGTTCACAACCAAAATTAAGTATCATAGAGTGAAGAGACAAATAAGGATAAGAAAAAATGTTTTGTGTTCACCATCAAAATTTAGTATCATAGGGTGAGGAAAGACTTAAGGATGGCATCAGCAATTATAAGTTATGTGCCCTTCTTAAAGATCCACCATGAATGTGATAAGCTTGGGATCAGGAATTAGAAACTGAAATTGAGGTATAAGTGGCAGGATAATGCATTATCATGGATTTCTTATCCACTAGCCCCAGTGGTAGTGGATAAGATTCTTCCACAATTAATTATGTCTGATCCTGGGTAAAAAAATTCCAGATCCCAAATTGCGGTTCCTTGAACATTGATACACCCTATTGTGGAATATAACACAATTCATGATCCAATTATTTGCAGTTTCAATCTCCATTTTTTTTTGAAATTGGATTCTGATTTCCCAGAGACTAGAAAATCTTCCCTTTAGAATCTCAACAGCATGTTCAATCTGTACTCTTGATTGGGAAAGGTGATAATTAAAGGTGGTTTTGGGGTCATTTTCTAAAGCTGCACCACAAAAAGCAGGTATAATGTACTTTCCACTTACATATTCTGAGTCTTCAAGGAGGTGCTGAGATTTGTCAAAGTATGAGTTAGGACTTTGAGCAATCCTCATTCTTTGGAAGATGGAATAGTCAAGACATGAGCCCAGGCAGTCACTATGAAAAGCACTCAACTTTTTTTTGATGTCACAAAAAAGTTGAATGGCAATAGAGTATCCACAAAGAGGACTTAAAGTTAGTTTATGAGAGATGTGAAATTGGAGAACATTTTGAAGAAACCTTTTTTTGCAATCAAAATTATGGCTGCCATCAAGAGCAGGATTTTGACTCAAAGGTATAGCTGTACCATCAACAAAACCTAGACATTCAGGAACACCTTCAGCTTGAATTACTTGAGAGGATTCAAGTTGCTGTTGTGGAGTTGGCGAAGCAAATGTTTGAGACTTGAGAGAAAGGATAGCAATCATGTAGCTCTTGGTGTACAATATGATGGCACCATATCCTATTGTAAAGAGATTATCTAAACGTCTTACAGAAGCACCATTTCCATATGAATCAAAGGGACATAGTGCAACAACAAGTTGAAAGGCAGGATAACTCTGTTTCTTATGGGAATTATTATAGAAGATAGAATGATTGGAGATGAGTTGAGAAAGTTTGAAAAAATAATTGGGAGAAGTTAGAAATGGTTGAGTGAAGTTTAGCTGAGGAATGTTGATAATGGAGTGCAGATAAGGTCTGGGATCATGGTAAAAATTTGGCCCCCTTGGGATGATGTAACACTTTTTGGAAAGATAAGTCATATAAGCTAAAGTGTCTTCCAAACTAGAGTCAGAATCAGAGTCAGCTACTAAAACTAAAGTGATAGCATTCATAGCTGTGTGAATTTTCTTCCTAGTAGAGAGGTGCTTTATTTTTGTTGGTACAAAAGGTTGTCAGTAGAAGGTTTAGGTGATGATTGGGAAGTGGGAAATTGCCACCAAATGAGCAGGTGGGGTGTGTAGATAGAATGAAATGCTATGTTTTCACCACCAAAATTTAAGTATCATAGAGTGAAGAGACACATAAGGATGAGAATAAAATTTATGTGTTTGCCACCAAAATTAAGTATCATAGAATGAGGAAAGACTTAAGGATGGCATCAGCAATTATAAGTCATGTGACTTTCTTAAAAATTCATCATGGATGTGATGAGTTTGGGATCAAGAATTAGAAAGGATATCGGGGTATAAGATGCAGAATAATGCATTATTGTGGATTCCTTATCCACTAGTCCCAGGGCAAGTGGATATGAATCATCCAAAATTAATAATTTCTGATCCAGGGAAAAAAATTCCTGATCCCTGATTGCGGATCCTTGAACAATGATACCCCCTAATAAAAACTGATTATTTGTTTATTTTAAACAGGACTCTTAATCCCTTTTTATTGGTTTGTAAAACACATTTGATATTTAAAAAGAATATTACTGACAAATTTTATTTTTTAAATATAAAACCATGGCTACATATTGTAGACCAGTTATATCAAGTGACCACATAAAGGAATACTTGAATTTTGACACTTATAAATTCACTTAATACCTAAAATTAAGCAATTAAATTGTCTTCAGTAGGGTTAATTAATACTGATTAAACTCTTTTTTCAAGTTTTAATATCTCAAATTTCAATTTTTTGATTTAAATTCCCCGTAAAAATGTGTGACAACAAAAATGATATTGTGAGTAATAAGGCAAAACCTTATAACTTAAGACCTAGAGCTGAAAGACCTGTTACAAGATGCTCACATGGATGGCCAGGATTCTCCCACCACCAGAAACACTCAACAGATGTTTCTGGAGGAAAGGGAAAGAATTTTTAAACAAGTATCAATAAAGAAAACAAAAAATACTTTACAAGAACAAATTCACTCCCTATCCACTCTTCTAAATACCTTAACAATAAGAGTCAACAATATAGTAGACCAGATGAAGAATCTGGAGAAAAGAGCCACACAGGGTTTTATAGAAGTCAACCAATCTCTAGTGGAAATAAAAGCCCAACCAACAACTGTTTTACCCAAAAATTCCACAGTGGCAACAGCCACACCTCCAGCCCAAGAGGAGGATCAAAAGATTAAATAAAGCAAATTGAAGTGGGACCAGTATGCAAAAAATTAAAACAATACTCCACATCAGGGCTCCAGAAGTCACCCTTACAGGGGAAAGGCAAGGAGAGGCAGGAGAAATTGAATAAGACCTTGGTAAGTCACCTATCTTCTCATAATCAATTATATAACACTAACAATTAATTACTCATAGGTAATGAGATTGATAGAGAGTTACTGGATATAATTGATAAAGATTTAAAAAATTATTCATTTGAAAATAAAATTTTAAACTTGTCTTTGCATGATGACAATGTACATATTTTTATTGATAACCAGGATAATAATAGTCATATTAAAATGGAACCAAATGAAGTAAATATTGAGCATGATGATGAGTCTTCTGAATAGGACACAGAAAAAATTGTATATTATTTAAAAGAAAATACAATGGAATCAAAAATCATTTGAAAATTTTAATTAAGAATTAAAAAAATGGAAATAATTCTCTAGAGAGGCAAACAATAATACAGAAAGTGTATTATTAAACCTCACACAATCATTGAGTACCACAGCCAATAGATTAAAGATCATTGAAAATTCAAATAATGAATTAATCAATGACAATAAAAGATTAAACTATGAGATTAAGATTTTACAAGATAAATTAGAAAATTCTCAGAATATTCTGGCTACCATAGATGGATGTGTAAGATTGTCTTTTTCAAATGTGAATGATACTTTAACTCATGTACCTGTAATAAAGGATAGATTACAAAGAGTGGAAATTGAATTTGCTAACTTTAAAAAAAAACTGATAAAGTAAAGGACACCACCTCTTATAGGGAAAGAATACCAGTATATATGAAACACTCAGATGATAAACCAATGATTGAACATGAAAATAGTGTCATGGGTTCTGAGAATATAAAATCAGTAAAGGATGAAATAAATGATCATCTTTCCAAAGTAAGTGAATTACTTAGTATTCCTCAGGTTAGGGAAGCAAAAACTAACCAAAATAACTGGACTAAGTTAGATCAGTACCCTTCCTTTGAAAGGTATTCAAAGTCTGATTGGCAACAATTCAATCAGAGAATTGATAACTTCAAATTTTCATACAAATTACCTGATGAAGAAATTACATCAAAACTGATATCTTTATTTACAGATGTGGCCTTATTATGGTTTGAATCTGTATTTAGTGAGGGAGTTAACTACTCATGGAATGAATGGAAGGCACTAATGGAAAGAGGATTTTGTGTCCCAAAATATAGAATAACTCAACAAAGATTGTATGGGAAAGCCAGATATAATCCGAATTCTGGAGATATACCCATGGTATTTCTAATGAATTTAATAAAAAACATGAAAGCCATGGATCAGAAAATGGATTATGATGAGTGGAAAGAAAAAAATAATATATAAATTACCTATAATATTCAGAGACATTATTGTAGCTAGAACTGAAACTATCAGAGATATTTCTAGGTTTATTAATTTATGAAATGAAATATTATTGAACCACAAATATGAAACCAGGTATAAAAATTACAAGAAAAATTTTTAAGTATTAAAGCCTGCTACAAATAAGTTACCAGTGGAGAAGATAAAACCTTCAGCTCCCCTTGTCCCTAAAAGACAAGAAAGTAAAACTTGCTACAAATGTAATTAACCTTGGGATAAAGTTCATACTTTTAAGAAAAGAATAAATGTTACTTAAAGCTCACAATATTCTGGACAAAGTAATCATGAAGATGAAAAGGAGGAATCTAGTGAGGATTTTAAAAGTAAAATTTCTTACACAGATAAATAAAATGAGATATATGTATTAGAACAGGATATTATGTTCCTGAATGATACAATACCTCATACAGATACATTTATAACTTAAATTGAAGAAGCTGAAATTATTAAAGATGTATCTCATGATACTTACAAAATAACAACTATTGGATCACATGTTATTATACGTGGAAAAGAAATAAAAATGCCATTCTTGACAAAGGGGCTGAAGGTAGTGTAGTTTCTATTAATGAAACTTGATAGTAAGTATAAAGAGAAACTAGAACCTGTACAGACAAAGAAGTGGAGGGGTTTTGGTTCAGTATTTCATCCAATTAACAAATATAAAAATGCTGCATTTTTTAGCTATAATAATGGATATGTAAGAGCAGTGTGTAAATTTTTAGTAATGGATAATAATAATTGTAGTGATTGGTTTATTATTGGCAATGACTTATTGACCAAATTTGGCTTCAAACTAGATCCTGAAAATAGTTGCTTCACTATAGGTGTAAATCGGAAAAGAAAATTCACAATTTGCTCTGAAAATTCAGTTTATTCCATTTCTCTTAAAGAAGAAAAACTGAAAGGTGGAAGAACCACCTCTGAAGTGGTAGAATTTGAAAATGAAATCCAAAAGCCTCTTTCAGTCCTCAACTCTAAAAAATCAAAGAAAACAATATTTTGTGATTGATAAAATCTTATTCTATAGCATTTGCTCATGGTTCAAATGAACTAGGATTGGTCAATGACCATGAGATGAAAATCTCTTTAAGTTTTGATTTTGATCATATTTCTGGAAGCTTGAAAAAAAAACCTTACCCAGCTTCTCCTGCTAAAAGGAAAGACATTGACGATAAAATTAAAATGCTGATAGAAATGGATATTTTTGAGAAAGTAGACACAACTAAGTATTGTTTTATTTCACCAGTTTTAATCTCTTATGAAAAATATGAGGCAAGATTATGCGGTGATTACAGAGCTCTGAATACATTCACAGTAGATTATATTTACCTTCTACCAAGGATAGCTTCTATCCATGCTATCTTACAAGGTGCAAAATATATTTCCTGTCTGGAAGGAAACAAAGGTTACCACAAGATTCCTGAGGAAAAGAATTCTCATAATCTCTTACTCATAACCACACACATGGGGATATATAAATATGTGAGAATGCCTTTTGCCCCAAAGAATGCATCTTCAGTCTTCCAAAAATTGATGGATAGTATTTTTCATCAGGAAATGGTTGAAGGATGACTTTTAGTTTATATTGATGACATCAAAGTGTTTTTAAAAACATATGATGAACATTTAAATAACCTAAAAAAGATTATTTAAAAATATTGATGAAATTTATATGAAAATTGCATTAAAGAAATGTAAGTTTGGGTTTCAATCCTTGAAAGTACTTGGAGATGTTGTATCTGGATTAAAAAATTGTGTTTACCAGAATAAAGTGGAAGAAATAAAAATTTAGTATACCTGAGAAAGTGAAAGATTTTCAAATTCTACTAGATATGTGTGTATATTATACGCAGTATATAAAAAACTACCAATCTATTGAAGCCCCTTTAAAAACATTAATCAAGAAAAATGAGGCTTTCATTCGGACTAATGAAAGACAACATGCCTTTAATAAATTGAAGGAATGTTTAATGACAGATCCAATATTGGGACTGCCAGATTTTAACCTCCCTTTTATCTTGTATACTTATGCAAGCTTCACAGGGTTAGGTGCTGCTTTACAGCAAAAACAGATAATTAATGGTAAATTATCTGAAGTAGTTATCTGTTATATATCCAGAAACTTAAGAAAGACAAAATTAAGGTATGGTTCCACCCATAGGGAATGTTTAGCTGTTGTGTAGGCCCTGGAGACTTTTCATTACTATCTGGAAGACCAGAAGTTTGAATTAATAACAGATTGCAGTGCAGTAAAATTATTACTAAACATGAAAACACCTAATAGGAACATGTTTAGATAGAAACTAGCTGTACAAGAGTACAGAGGAAAAATAAAAACAACTCATAGAGCAGGAAAATTACATTCTAATGTGGATTTATTATACGGAAATCCTTTTCCAAATGATACTGACAACCCAGATTATGTTCGTGAAAATGAGGTAATACATTTATTTGGGATTTATATAGTGGATTTAGAGGAGGAGTTTATGTAAGCTATATTAGAAAACTATTCATCTGATAAAGATATTTCTAAATTATCTACCATTTTAAATGATCCAACTAATAACTCTATGAGTGCATTAATTAAAAACTTACCTCCAAAGTATGAAACTGCATTGGAAAAAGGTAAACTACCAATTGAAGATGGATACATATATTACAGAAAAAAGCTAGGTAATTTAATATCTATACCACCTTATATGAAATAGTTAATGTTAAGTACTTTTCATGATGAAATCTTATCTGGTCATTTTAATTTTAACAAAACATTAACTAGAGTTTAAAATACAGCCTGGTGGATTAACATGAAAGAAGATGTACAAAAATACATAGACACATGTGACTCTTTTCAGAAATCTAAAAGATTTACTGAGAAGAGAGCTGGGCTGTTACAACAAATAGAGCAGCCAAAAGCTCCATGGGAAATTATAAACATGAATTTTGTCACTGGATTTCCATTAGCAGGAAAGGAAACTTTCAATTTTTCCTGGGTAATTGTGGATAGACTAACAAAAATGTGTAAATTTATACCTAACCATAAAGAGGTATCCGCAAAAGACTTGGCATTACTATAGTGGACTAAAATGGTGAATACTACTGGGTTCCCCAAAGCCATAATCTCTGACAGAGACCCTAAATTTACTTCAGAGTTCTGGAAATCTTTGATAGAAGTATCAGGTTGCCAATTGAAATTTTATACAGCACACCATCCACAAACTGATGGAATGGCTGAGAGAATGATTCAGACTCTGGAAGACATGATCAGAAGATATTGTGCCTTTAGATTAGAATACAAATACAATGAGAAATTCACACATGAATGGGTAACATTAATTCCTGGCCTTGAATTTGCTTATATTAGCACAACTCATTCTGTAACAGAGAAAAAACTATTTGAACTCTGGCTGGGATATGTTAAAAATACCCCAGTAAATCATTTAAATAAATTACCAAGCTTAGATATACACCCTGGTACTAAATCCTTTATTCATATGCAACAAATGTGTAGAAAGCATGCAGAAGAATGAATCCAAAAAGTATTTGAATAAGAAAAGAAAAGGTGGGATAAATCTCATAAAGAATTTGAATTCAAAAAAGGAGATGAAGTTCTGATTTCAACACTACATTTTAACTTACAAGGTAATGTTAAATTAAAAGATCCCTTTTTATGACCTTTTTTAGTCAATAAAATGGCTAGTAATAATGCTGTGGAAGTCATATTATATGCCCCTTATGATAGGAAACATACAGTTTTTTCTATCTCATTATTAAAACCTTACCATGCAAATGATCCTGACTTATTTCCAAAAAGAAGAGGAAGACATAAAAAGCAACCTGAAGAAATTGCAGAAAAAGAAGATATTGAAAAAATAATCAAGAAAAGAATCCTTTCTAAATAGAAAGGAGCTGATTATTTATTAAGATTTAAGGGAAAATAAAATGAATTTGATAAATGGATACCTAAAAAAGAAATTTCAAATCTATCCTCCATTATTAAAGAATTTAAAAATAAATAAGTTTTTGTTCAACCAGCTGAGGCATTAAAAAAGTACTCATAATAACTTATTATGTTTTATCTTTTTAAAGAATTAATCTTTAATGCTACAGAATTTTCTGAATACCTGAAAAATAAAAATAAAAGAAAAAAAGTGTATGACTTATCATTTTTTAATTATTTTTTTTGGGTGGGAAAGTGTCAGCCTGTATATCTCCAGGACTGAATAAAAAGTACTTATAATTTATGTTAAACACAGGGAATATACATGGGAACAATAATTATAATAAAATACAATATATGCCATTATAACACCTTATATACATGCATATATCCACCTTTTGTAAGTACTATGTACTTAATATTAAGTTGGAATATGTTAGAGTAATCTTAAGGACCTTAAATATAAGGCTAAATAATTTTTAAGTGTACTTAAAGCTGTTGTTTTCATTGTTTTATGTAAAAATCAATAAATGTGCTTTAAATCACTTAAAAGTTGAATATATGTGCTATAAATTTAATAATCTTAAAAATTCACTTTGACAGATCAATTTTTCTTAATTAGAAATATTGATTTGGCTACTCAAATGCATAAAAATAACACTTTTCAATTTTGGTGTTTTTTATGCCTAAAATGGCTTCTGTGTACTGGCCACCTACTGCCTGCATTTTTCCCATGTGAATAGCTTAATTTTTAGCAAAGTTAGCTTTTTCACACTCTAATTACCCCACATTCTAGGCCCACTGTGAGTAAACATGCTAAAATAGGCGACAGGCACTTATTTTGTGTCCTAAATTAATTATAGGTGCATTGATCCTATTATATGCACTAATTTCATCAATAACCTCAAGATTGGAGCTTTAATTATCTACCATGCTTAAATTTACCTAAATTAATCAAGGATTTACCCACGCAAGCGCCTGCCAAGGACTGCATGTAGTTACCTCACATCTCACCCCCTTTTTTGGGTTTTTAAGTGGTTTCTCAGTCAATTTTGGTTATTTTTGAATGAGGATTTCATGTAGTTTAATGTCATTATTAGCTCCATAATTTCTACTGTTAATCTATCTTAAAATTGAGTAATAATTAATTATATTTTTTGCTTTTTAGTCTTTCATTTTAAAGTATTACATGCAGACACTCTCTTTTTTGCTTGTTCTTTATTTTTGATGGATTATCCCTATCACTACTAGATTTTGGCAGGTGATATTATTCTAATTATGTTAATGGTCACTCCCTATTTTGTTGAACAGTTGTATTAGCTGAAATGAGGTGTCATTAACTGTGTATAAGGCTTTTAAATTAAGGGTTCATTGTGGAAGTTAATGGGTATAATAGGAGGGGTTTTTTTGTTTTGTTTTCTACATTCTTTATCATTACAATAAAATATACAACCAAAACAACTACAATAAATATCAATAGCACTTATTAAGTCTTTGAATAGTATCTGAATTATTACATCTATTTTTCTACCAACTACAAGATTGTAACCCATTTATAATTAGTGAGATTAAAATTACTGAGACCCTTATATTGAGTTATATTTTAATACTTACTGGATTTGTACTACAGTATTAATATAGGACAATTAATTTCCTCTAGAAAAATGACCATTCAAGCTAGCTCACCTCTCTGTACTTGATCTCAGCCTTACATCATCCTTATGTATCTCATCACTCTATACTACTTAATTTTGGTGGCAAACACATATCATTTTTTCTATCTACACACCCCACCTGCTCATTTGGTGGAAAATTCCCACTTTCCAGTTCCTACTCATCACCTAAACCTTCTACTGAAAATAATGAAGCACCTCTCTACTAGGAAGAAACTTCATACAGCTATGAATGCTATCACTTTAGTTTTAGCCACTGTCTCTGACTCTTACTCTAGGTTGGAAGACACTTTAGCTTATATGTCTTTTCAATGATCTTTATCAACAAGAGGATCCCAGACCAGCACCAGCTATCCCCTCCCTTGAATCACTAAACATTCTTTCCACCAGCAAATGCTCTGTAATTATACCAAACACCCTCCAACATTTTGAAATACAACCCTTTTAATTTTTTTTATACTCTCCAAATGATAAAGTTCTGTGATTTATTCACTTGGTTTGGAATTTTTGTTATTTGCATATTCATTTTTATTTTGAATTTATGCTGAATGTCTCTTTTTTGGATATCTCATTTTTTTCATTCACCAGCTCAACATGAAATTTCATATTTCTGCAATTGCATAATTTTATACTTTTTTTCATTCATCCCTCATATCCTTTTCTTCCTTTCCTCCAACATCCCTCAAACAATTCGGTTTTGTTTATTTTCTCATCTAATCTCTCCAGGTAAGTCATTTTATTCTTTTTTTTGATTTTTTGATTGCTAATTATAATTTTTTTTGTTTTTTTTTGTTTTTTTTTCATTTTTTCTATCTAAAATTCTTTAGTAAGTGGTTATTTTTAATTTCAATGGTAAAACTGACCTTTTTTTTCTCTCCGTTATGGTAAGGTAAACTCTTACAGTCGCCTTGCTGTAAGCAGAATCCGGAGGAGATATGTGGATTTAGCTGAAAACCCCGTCCTTCCAATAAAAATAACAAAAATGGGAATTCTAAATCACTAAGCTAACCAATCTACTTGAATCTGATTGATAAAAATAATGAAACTCTAAAATATTTAACACTTATTGAGATTTAAAGAAAGTGGCTGTTGATAAAAGAAATACTGATAACAACAATTAAGGTGTACCAGTGAAAGATCTGAAAAGATTGACTTTTATGTTTTTATGATAATTTAAGTTTTTATGAGACAGCAATAATCAAGTCCCAGTGATGAAGACCTTTCTAAAGATACCCTATATGAAGTGTGATTTAAATTGTTGAATTGTATTTCTAAAATGTTATGTGAAATAATAAATGTTATAAGGGTATTTTAACTTATTTAATTTGTTGAGTAATAAAAAATGAGACCGTGGTGGTTAATGATTAAGCTGTATGATGTGTCCCCCCCCTCAATTTCGAGTTTGAGAAGCGCTTAAGTATTCCTAGTCACGTGCCTAAATTTTCCCCTCCAGAGCTCTTCCAGAGTCAATCCGGAGTCCGTCCGGACTTCCGGACTCAATTTAGAACCTTAAAACCATAATAAAAAATCTAGAAAAATTACACATAATAGAGCTACTTCCCCTTTACATACCAAACTAATTTTCGTAGTCTGCGCAGCTCTAATTACCCCGTGAAAATTCATCAAAGTTAAGTAATTTTTGAAAACGTAAATATTTCTATAAAACTTTAAAATTCATTTAAAAATTTAAGAAAAATAGTAAAATTCTGGGAAAATTTCCCAAGGTTCTTGAGTGACTTGACTTAATACTTATAAATTTTTTAGACCGTAAAAATAAATTTTCTCCGTAAAATAAATTGTATTTGTGTAGGCATTTGCTCGTGACCAATTTCTTCATATTTTAAACTCCAATAAATTAAATAAAACCCTTTTATAAAAAATAATAACGCCAATCTTGCACACCGTAATAACTCCATTTACGTATTTAGGTGCCGTACTAAACTTTAGGCTACCACATCCTCCCTCCAATCGAGAATGTCCCCATTCTTAAAACTTTGCATAAGTGGTCAAACACAATATTCATCTTTAACCTTCAACCACCATCTTCTTTAATCAACTATAAAATTCATCTTCATCAATATGTCTTCCAAAGAACTTGTCGCTCCATGTGAACTCTGCGCTCGATACCAGGTACCTTGTTTAATGTCCAACCCTAATCTTCCTGGCAGAACAGCTTGCGACTTATGCCGTGTAAAAAAAGTCAAATGCAACCGGCCAATAGTTCCTTCTAAAACAAACGTATATTTAGGACCAGCAGCTCTCCCTGATCCCTCAACTTCTAAAAAGCGATCCAAAATTCCTGTCTTCTTAAAACGAATAAGATCAAAAACAGCTTCAAAAGTTCAATCTTCATCAACGGATCCCGGCCTAATTTTGCCTTCACAAGATCCTAATCCTATAACGCCAGTACCCCCAACTAACTTTGCTGAGACTATGTTTCCTGGCTCTAAATGTAAGACCCTATTTATCTTACTAAAAAAAAAAACTTTTAATCAAAATTGACTAAACCTATGACTTAATAACATATTTGAACTTCTAGCTGTCGAAATAACCAACACTGATGATGTTGGTAGAGTGAAGACAGACTATATCAATCATTACCCAAATTTTCATCGCTATCTTTTTCTTGACTTTACTAATGAGTTGAAACAAAAAATGCTGGCCTATTTTCAAGAAACTCCAGCTAATAACCATGAAGAACTCATGAAAAGAAGAATTTTAATGCAAAGCTTTGATAATGATGTTGAACAATTTCAAAGAAATTATCTTTTCTAACAGTATAACTTGATAAAATTTGTTTTTGCTTGGTCTTCTTAAACTTTCAACATAAATGATGTTTTCTTTCTTCTCTGGCTTGATATAACATAAAATAAAATAATATAAATCTTGTGATGATTCCACTACTGAGAGCAAGGTTTGAATCCCTTCAGACTCCCATATACCAGTCTTCCTTCTTGTCACAGCATTGAGAGAGTGGATCTTCCTATGAGCCGAATACTCCTGATTCCAACCTCATAGGGCCCCCCACTGAGCCGAATCCTATGATTCCAATCTCGCCATAAGGTCCTCCAAGCTTCACACCAAAAATGGCCTAACTATGAGGCACTAAAAAAAATCATTCCCTAAAATCCAACTACCATCCTAACTTCTGATTCCTTCATCACAATTTTCAAACTTTGCTATACAGCAAACCCATAAAATACTTTTGCCAGGCTTCCAATAATAATATTATCTTTAGACCATGTTAAAGCGCCACAAATTTCACCTAATTAACCATTATGCTTTCCTTAGCATCATCACCACCTAAAATTTAAACCTCCTAAAGCTATCAGCACCCAATTCCAGAAATAATTGAATAACCAGTTTAGAGTCATAGTGGACAGTGATAAATTAAAAGATTGAATTGAGTTATCCAAACAAGATTGACATTCCAGTTTATAGTCTTGGTGGACCAAACATATAATCGATTGCCAGTTTATAGTCTTGGTGGACCAAAGATCGTTTAGGTGCATAAATAACTTGAAATTTTCCTAAATAAGGCCTAGGCTTGACCAAAGATTGAATAAATTTGATAATCCAGTTTAATGTCATAGTGGACCAAACATTTGATCGACAAGTAATCCAGTATAAGGCCATAGTGGTCCAATGAATGTTGAATTATCCTGCAGATATTAATTTTCCAGTTTAAAGTCATAGTGGACTAAACAATGAATGAACTACCAGTTTAAAGTCATGGTGGACCAAACATTTAATCGATAAGAAATCCAGTTTAAGGTCATGGTGGACCCAACACTTGATAATAGTCCAGTTTAAGGTCTTGGTGGACCTAACATTTGATTGATAAAAAAAATTTAAAAAATCCGTCTCCAAGAATATCCATAAAATCTTGAACATCCTTGAAATTCAGTTTAAAGTCTTGAAGGACTAACAGCTCCAATATAAAATCTTTAATGACAGTCTTGAAAATTAGCCAGTTTAAAGTCTTGGAGGACTAACAGCTCCAAAATACGTGTAAAAAAACCTTAAAGAACGTCTTGAACAGTAGCCAGTTTAAAGTCTTGGAGGACTAACAGATGTCTTGAAGTAAAATCCCCTAGGTATTGAGTTCCCCTAGACCCTGTTTCCTGTATAAACTATATGAATAAACTAAAAAGAATAGTGACTGAAAAATAAAACTAAGAAATATAATAATAATTTTGATTTAATTAATTAATATTTTTTTTATTTTTTTGTTTTTTTTTATTTTTTTTTATTTATTATTTTTTTATTTATTTATTTTTTATTATTTTATTTTATTTTTTATTTTTTTTTTTTTATTAATAATTTTTTTTTTTTTTTTTTTTTAAATGTTTGTTTTTTTTTTTTTTTGTTTTTTTTTTTAATTTAAAATAAAAGATTTTAAAAAAAATTAGTTTGGAAATAAAAGTTAAAATTTAATTTTTAAAGAAAGATAAACAAATGTGAAAAGAAAGATAAAAAGTAAAAAAAATTTCAAAATAAAATTTTAAAAGATGCCCCCCGGCCATTTGATGAGCTGTACCCTCAACATCATACCCACATCCAAGTGCAACTTGATGTGGTTACACAATTTTAAGAAATTGAAAAGAAAAGAAAATAAATGAAAGTTTTTAGAAGATAATTTTTATAATGATGATCACTGGGTGGGCTCCCTCCAATTTATAAAAATGATTAGAGACCACCAGTGAGCATCACCTTTACAATAATTCATAATATATATTAAAGAAAAGAAATCACAATCTAACATAAAAAATCAAAAAAAAAAATAAAAAAAAATCTTGAATCCGGCGTTGAGAGCGGTGTCTCTTGATTCGTTCCAGTTTATAGTCTTAGTGGACTTCCTAAAATTAAAAGACAAAGCCAGGATTCAACTAGAAACAGGGAAAATTTTGGAAACGAACATTATGGGGTAATTGTGTATAGAGCAGCCAGCCCATCAATTACCCCCACACTTGCCAATATTAAATTAAGAAGGTTCCCCTGTGAACACTTCTTCCAATAAATTTTAAAAATTTTCCAGCACTATCTTCACCCATATTTTAAGAATTTTTAAATTTTGAAAATTTCAAAGAAGGTTTTCTTGAATTTCGTAAAGTTTCATCACAGTTTCGTTGCCCATATGCAGTGTAACGATAGTAAAGTATTTTTTTCTAAACAAAAAAAACGATAGTTTATCCTCGTTGCGGAGGAATCCATAAAATTTCGTAGATATCATAGTTTATCCTCATTTCGGAGGTATAAAATTTAATAAAAGTCATTAAAATTGTAGTTTATCCTCATTTCGGAGTTGATAAAATTTAAGAAATTTCATAGTTTATCCTCATTGCGGAGGATCCATAAAATTTAAGAAGTTTCATAGTTTATCCTCATTGCGGAGGTAGACTTCGGCACTCCTGGTGCCTCTAGGATAGAACCTTTTCACTTGATCGGCTGCTACCCTCTTCTTTAATACTACTCCATCCAACTCTTCTAGCACATATGAACCGCCGGAAACTTGCTCCTTGATTTTATATGGTCCATTCCACCTATCTGCAAACATCTTTCCCCATTGACTTTCCAAACTCCTATTATACACCAGGACCATATCACCTGGGTTCAAAGGTTTCCTTAATCGATGTGCCAACCGCTCATCCCAATATCTGACTGATTGATTTCTGATCTTCATCATCCGCGAATATGCCTTTTCTAAATATTCTTCTTTCTTTTCTAGCTGCATCATTCTTGCACACAATAATTCTTCAGTAGTTTTGACCATGTCCCAGTCAACTCCAAGATATGATTCAGCTTCTAAATCAACCGGTAAAACTGCTTTCTGTCCAAAAACAAGTTCATAAGGTGAAAATCCGGTCATCCTTTTGGCAGTGATTCGATCAGCAAATAAAACTAAAGGTAAATAGTGCCTCCACTTTTCGGCACTTGTCCCACACATTTTAACTAAAGCATCCTTAATAACTTGATGCCCTCTTTCCACCATGCCTTCAGCTTCAGGATAATATGGGGTTGCTACCCTAACCTTTGATCCAACTTTCAATACGGCCTCTTTAAACTCTGTCCCAAATTCAGGACCTCCATCTACCGTCACCAACTTCATCACCCCATACCTATATACCCAATTATTCAAAAAAAATTCTGCCACATTTTTGGCAGTTGAATTAATAAGAGGCGCTGCCTCTACCCAACCAGATAAATCATCTCTGGCCACAATTAAATATTTATACCGTCCCTCTTTTATATGAACGGCATCTAAACTAACTCTCCCAAAGAGCGTATATTCACCGGTCGCGCGTCCAGGTTCTTTTGGCCTTAAATAACTTCGTCTTTGACATTCTTCGCATGATTGAACCCACTGTTTAACAGCCATCTTCATGCCAGGCCACCAAAATCGATCAGAAATTCTTCTAAATGTTTCTCCAACGCCTCTATGCCCGAGATCTTCATGCAGTGATTTCAAAACTAATTCTTGCCCCTTCTGTTGAGTTATAACTACTTGAGGATTTGGATATCTCCTCCTCATTAAACGTCGACCAGATAGGTAAAACGTAGATGACTTCCTCTTGATAGCCACCCATTCATCGTCTTCACACTCTTCTGGCCTCTCTAAAGTCAACAAATATTTGACTAACAAAAAATAAAAACCAGTCTGACCCCAGACTTCATCTTGAAAATCGATTAATATAACATCAATAGGGACTTCTCTATCACCAATATCACCTGCACATGAATGAGCCAATAATCGTTGACCCCTAAACAAATCTTTTATCGAGCTATGTCGACGTTTTTCTTCTGAACCTTTGGATCCTTCAAAAACCGTATTTGAAAATACCTCTTTCTCTTTATCCATCTTTTTATTTAAATTCTCTAATTCTCCAACATATACACCATTCCTTAATTTACTACTATCCCACACTACCAATCCATTTTCCTCTACATACACTACATCTTCTTCTACCTCCTCTCTGCCGAATTTATCTACACCTTTTCCAACACCTTTATTAACATAAAAACTATTTTCCAGTTTATCCTCTTGGTGGAGGTCATCATCATCATAATCTAAAGACAATAGTCCTGCCAGTTTAACCTCATGGGGGAGGTATGGAAAGTCTTCAGCTCCTTTAGTGCTGGCTTTGATAATAGGTATATCCTCATCGAACTCTTCTGAGTCTGAATCTTCTTCAGTGGGTGGTCTCCTTGATAAACCATCTGGCATAGTAAAAGTTTTGCCAGGCTTATGAACTAAATCAAACGAAAAATGTTGAATAAAAGCTACCCATCTCGTCATGGGTGCGTTCGGTAAACTTGGGGAATTAATCATCTGGATTAACGATTTCGCATCCACTTGCAACTCAAAATGTTGCCCCCACAAAATATGCTGAAGTTTCTTCAGTATTTTCGCCACACCACATAATTCCAATTTTGGTTGAGAATATCTTGATTCGACCTCAGTAAATACTACAGATTCATACCTAACTGGCCTGATGTAACCAGCTTTATCCATCTGAGACAAAACCGCCCCAGCTGCAACCTGACTTGAATCAACTGCTAAATAAATTCTGCCAGCATCTTTTCCATAATCCAACTTGTGCAGGACTAAATCCTTCCCCACAACCTCCTTCAACTTCACAAACGCCTTCTCACACTCTTCATCCCACTCCCAGTCTGCATCCTTTCTCGTTAACCGTCTCAATGGAGCTGCCAATGAAGAAAAGTCCTTAATAAACATTCTAACATATACACAAACGCCTAAAAACCCTCTAACTTTGGTCGTATTCCTGGGTCTTGGCCATGACTGAATTTTGTTAACTTTCTTCTTGGACATAATCCTACCCTCTCTACATACCACATGGCCTAATATTTCTAAGGCTGGCACACAACATGAAATAGTTAAACCAGCCTCTTCAATTCGAAACAAGATTCTTTCTAAAGTAATTGCAAACTCCCAAATGAATTTGCGTATCCCGGGATTCTCTTCCAACACCTGGTTATCATAGTTGGTTGTTGGTCCCTTAATTCCTCCATCATCTATAAAGATTCCAGCATATTGTGGAATTTCGTCTTGAAGGATCCAAGCCATCTGAGCTTGATAAACTGCAACCGAATTTGTTGCTCCTTGAGGTAATCTTGTTAACTGTAAACGTCCTAGTGGCGTATCGAATGTAGTGAGAGGCCTTGAGTCCGGATGTAACTCTCTCTCATCATATCCACCCATAATATCTCCCAAACCATAACACACTCTCCCTGCAAACGCTTCTACAAACTCCTCAGCACTAGGCGGTATCCCAGCATCCTTTATTGTAACCCTATTTAATTCCCTAAGATCATGAACAACTCTAAGCTTGCCATTCGGTTTCTTGATACAAAATACCGGACTAGAATAACTTGACGTTGATTGCTCATACAGTCCAGTGCGTATCCGTTCTCTGACAACTTCGATATAAGCTTCTTTCAATGCAGCCGGAATAGGAATCGGTTTCTGCTGCCACGGTTCATGACATACCACAGGAATCTTGTAAGGCTCCCCATAGGAATGCTTCAACACACCCCTCTCCTCTTCTACAAAAGCAATGGCCTTCTCTCGCTTGACCATCACATCCAACAACAACTTCTTCTCTTCTCCAGACAACCAACCATCAGGTCCAAAATTAACAACACCCAGTCTCTCAAAAGTGATTCTTGACGTCTCAGAAAATTCAGGCGGATTCTTTACCAAGGGACTTTCATAAGGATCTCTTGATAACCTTGGTCTTCTCAAAGGTGGATTTTAATTCAGCAGGTAGTGGTTCATTAATAGGTCGAACTTTATTTGCTACTTTCTTATATTTGGCTGCGTCCACATCTAAATAAGCTTGAGGTAAATCATTTACTTTTGTATCGCCATTAAAACTTTCATCAAATGAATCTTCTTCATTGCCAGAATCAGAATAAGAAAAATTAGAAAAATATTTTATTTCATTTTTAAATTTTACCCTTTTCTCCTTTCCCTCGTCTAATTTATAAACAGATTTTCCAACACCTTTGCTTCCCTTATCCAACATTAAATCACCTGTAAAGAAAGTCGGCAGTTTAACCTCTTGCTGGAGGACCGGAATTGAATTTTCACAAAAATTCTTTTTTTGAGTTTTAATTATACTGAGGTTTTTTATTGGATTTTGATGAGATTTTCGCAGTTTACCCTCTTGCTGGAGGTCCAAAATAGAAGGAGATAATTGCAGTTTATCCTCTTGCTGGAGGTCTGGAATAACCTTTTCACATAAATTATTTTTTTGTGTTTTAATTATACCAAGATTTTTAATCGGGTTTTGATAAGATTTTCGCAGTTTACCCTCTTGCTGGAGGTCCAAAATAGAAGGAGATAATTGCAGTTTATCCTCTTGCTGGAGGCCCGAAATAGAAGGAGATAATTGCAGTTTAACCTCTTGCTGGAGGCCCGTAAACATACCCTTCCAATTTTTATCCAACCTAATTTGGCCCATTTTGCCTTTTTCACCATTTTTAAATTTAATAGAAAAACCGGGTAAATCCAATAAACATATAGAAAATCCCAAAACGTATTTGCACTCCAAAGTAATATTAACAGAAAATAATTGAGAATCCACTTGAATTATCTCCAAGTGAGCTGACCTATTGCAATCCGGGATCTCATCCTGAGGAGAGATTACAACATTAGAGCGATCAGCCCCTGCTACCCCAAAAAATGAGGGCATCCATAATAATTTGAATCCTGAATAAATTGAAGACATAACGATAAAAGAAAATTTCAGCCCAGTTTAGGTAGTTTATCCTCATTTCGGAGGAATTAAATTCTTGATATCCCCTGGAGATAATCCAAAATTTTGCCCCAAGGGCTTATCCACTGATTCCATAAAACCCAAAAATAAACCCCCATAATTTGTCCTACCATTGGACATAAAAAATAAACAACAATTTTCCAAAATATGAGTGCATCCACTTTATGCACCCTATTGTCCAATGGCACTACACTCTCTATTAGTGCAGGAAAAACCATATCCTCCATAAAAATCTCTTCCTGAGATTGAAACAAATCCACCATACATATACCAGATTCATAAACCATATCCACATCTGAATTGCAGACAGTCTCCGCTTTTGAAGACAAAACCTGAGGTAAATATTCCTCTAAATCAAATTCCAAATTATCCAAAACAAAATTATCCCCAACATCCAAAGTTTCTTCATCAGTGACAATAATATCTTCATCTTCAAAAACCTCTTCTTTCCAAACAAAAGAGTCAACAAAAATAATATCTTCAGGCTGGACAAAATCTTCAGGAATGGCTGAATCCGGAAATTCAACAGAAGCTAATTCTTCTAAACCGCCCTCTTCTATCTCTTGAGCAAGAAAAACCTCTTTTCCAGAGTCCAAATCAACAGAATTATGAGTATCCAGATGTTCTAAAATAGCCTTCTTTAGCACCTCCATACCAGGAATCCTAGTTTCTCCATCTGGGCAATCCTTCATTAAATTCGCATTAATAAGCACCATCAAAACATCTTTCTTAACCTTTTCCCCCATAGCATCCCAAAAAATATACTTTGATGCATTATCATGAAATAAAATTTCATACTCCAACAAATAATCCAGAACCACCTGAAATTCAACCATAAACTGATGATACTGATGCAGAGATGTTACACCACCTTTTGATTCCCATTTCCTAGCTATATCCTTTAGATCCTCCAATGAATAAACTTTTAGCCACCTTTTTTCCATTTCCATCTTGAGCTTTCTCCAATCTTGATATTTATAACCATCCATAGAAATAACCTCCTTTTCCACCTCTCTGTCCAAAATAAAGAACCTAATCTGCTTCACCATATCCAAAGGTAAAGCACCATCAATCGCAGCTGCAGTTTCATACCTATGTAAAAATCCTTCTAAATCATCTCCAGAAAACTTGGGCCCAACCCAAGATACAATCCTTACTGATGCCCTAACAGGTACACCAGCAGCCAACACAGCAGTTCCACTAGTAGAAGACATCCCAAAACATAAGAAAAGCGTTAACAACCGTTAAAATAACAAGCCTCTTGCAGGCCAATAACAAAAATCCAATTAGAGTTCCAGAGAATAAGCCTCTTGCAGGCTAATAACGTTCTTGATCCAAGTAAGTCTTTAAAGAAAGCTAGAGAAATCAAAACCCCACGTTGGGCTCCAACTATGGTAAGGTAAACTCTTACAGTCGCCTTGCTGTAAGCAGAATCCGGAGGAGATATGTGGATTTAGCTGAAAACCCCGTCCTTCCAATAAAAATAAAAAAATGGGAATTCTAAATCACTAAGCTAACCAATCTACTTGAATCTGATTGATAAAAATAATGAAACTCTAAAATATTTAACGCTTATTGAGATTTAAAGAAAGTGGCTGTTGATAAAAGAAATACTGATAACAACAATTAAGGTGTACCAGTGAAAGATCTGAAAAGATTGACTTTTATGTTTTTATGATAATTTAAGTTTTTATGAGACAGCAATAATCAAGTCCCAGTGATGAAGACCTTTCTAAAGATACCCTATATGAAGTGTGATTTAAATTGTTGAATTGTATTTCTAAAATGTTATGTGAAATAATAAATGTTATAAGGGTATTGTAACTTATTTAATTTGTTGAGTAATAAAAAATGAGACCGTGGTGGTTAATGATTAAGCTGTATGATGTGTCCCCCCCCCTCAATTTCGAGTTTGAGAAGCGCTTAAGTATTCCTAGTCACGTGCCTAAATTTTCCCCTCCAGAGCTCTTCCAGAGTCAATCCGGAGCCCGTACGGAGTCCGTACGGAGTCTGTCCGGACTTCCGGACTCAATTTAGAACCTTAAAACCATAATAAAAAATCTAGAAAAATTACACATAATAGAGCTACTTCCCCTTTACATACCAAACTAATTTTCGTAGTCTGCGCAGCTCTAATTACCCCGTGAAAATTCATCAAAGTTAAGTAATTTTTGAAAACGTAAATATTTCTATAAAACTTTAAAATTCATTTAAAAATTTAAGAAAAATAGTAAAATTCTGGGAAAATTTCCCAAGTTTCTTGAGTGACTCGACTTAATACTTATAAATTTTTTAGACCATAAAAATAAATTTTCTCCGTAAAATAAATTGTATTTGTGTAGGCATTCGCTCGTGACCAATTTCTTCATATTTTAAACTCCAATAAATTAAATAAAACCCTTTTATAAAAAATAATAACGCCAATCTTGCACGCCTTAATAACTCCATTTACGTATTTAGGTGCCGTACTAAACTTATGGCTACCACACCGTCTTTACTTTCTTTTTTAGCTCCATCACCCTACTCTTTATCCCTCCTTGGCATGGTCATCATCCCCCCTTTTCTGTATTTCACTTTTTTTTAGCTCCAAGTCATTAAAACACATACATTGCACATTCTTTATGCATTTCACTTACTCAATATTCAATTTCTCTCAAATTCCAACATCAATTTCTCTCACTCTATTTTTCCTACTTTTCAATCAAGATAAGTTTCATCTCCTTTTTTCATGCCTATATGGTATCTCATTCCTTCTATGAGAATTTCAAACTTAAATATATGTATATATCTTATCTGGATATCAGTGAACTTCTTATGGGGTATCAAAGTTAGAAATTTTTAATTATTCAAAAGGTATTTAATGAAAGAAAAAAAAAGCTACAGAGTCAACATTTTTTCTCAGTAAAAAGGTGTTTTTGGGGAACAATATGCCATATATGAAAAACTAATCAAGTTTGAATTGGTAGAAAAAAGATGTATTTTAATATGAAAGATATCTAACTTTGATACCCCCTATTAAACTCCTCTTGTTCTCATCTTCATTACCACTTTGAAGGTTTTTGTATACCTTTGAAAATTAGACTTGCAATTTAGGTTAGATTAATTCAAATTTAATGTTATTTTAACTAAAGATTCTTCTGAAGGCTACCTTTCATTTTGTACAAACAGATTTGAATTTGGTTCAGTTGTTGCTAATATATTTACTGTTAAAGTTGAGCATTTTATTACAAGTCTAAACTTTTTTATTTTGTGTTTTATGTGAAAAATTAGTTTTATGTTTATTCAACTCACATTTCTTTTAACTTAAGATCATCCTGAAGCCTATCTTTCATTTCCAATAATCAGATTTTAATTTGGTTCATTGGTTGCTGAGATATTGACCTTAAAGTTGAGCCTTTTTTTTAAAAATCACATTATTTATTTTGTGTTTTTATATTGCATAATTAGAGAATAAGACTTCCAAAACTCTTTTATGATGATTATCTAGGATTTTATTTTGCAAAGCTTAGGATAACTCAATTATTTCTTAGCCAACCGCTTGAAAAAATTACATTCTGGTTTTCATAACAAGATTTGGATTGGGAACTGGAATCATTGAAACTATTTGGAGCTCTTCTAAGGATATTCACCAAACAACAAAAGCTCCCGCTGGTTTGGAATCTTGTAACAACTTTACTCATTTTTGCTGCACCTTCCAAATTAGTCAAAAACTAATCCGACAAATCAATAAGGTATGAAAAAGGTAAATTTAACAGATCTAAAAAAACTTTATGTAGATCAAAAAATTATGGGGATGAGTAGAGTCATCAAATATTTTTTATTTTTTCATAAATGTTTTATAAATAACTCTTATATTTCAAATTCATAAAATAAAGTAATGGTCCAACAAACCTGTTTTGTATAAATTGGAATTATGACAACATTTATTTGTTTCAAGAAGTTTCTTGTCCTACACTTGTGGAAAGTCCACAACTTTTGTTTCTACATTTTATCCACATTTTGGCTAGAGGAATTTTCATAATATTAAAACAAGGGATATTAATATATATTAGTTGTTTATATATTATTTTATGTAATTATATTAAGTTTTGGTTATTCCCACCCCTTACTTCAATAAAATTAAGGGGAGAGTATTGCCAAATTTTCAAATCAGACATGTGAAATGGATGACTTAGAAAAATTTTGGTGATACCCACCTCTTGCTTCAATAAAATTCAGGGGAGGGTTTTGTCAATTTTTTAAAACATATATAGAGTTTTTTTGACTTACCTGTATTTAAAAAGTTAATTTAATGATTTGAATATAAAGAAGAAAAAATTTATGAGTTTTTCAAATTTTTGAAAAAAAAATCTAGAATTAAGACCTTTAAAAAGTCAGCACATTTGAAATCATCACCAAAAAGAAATAACAAAATTTATTATCTAAAATGTTGAAATAAAATATTTTTCATCTCAGCAAGGAGTGTGTTCCGAGAATTTATTATTAGCTTTAATGCATTCTATCAAGATAACTTTGTAAAGGAAATAAAAAAAATTTTTATCAAACATTTTCATTGAGTATTATATTTCCTCAATAAATTTATTAGATTTAACACATTCCCTTAAGAAATCTTTCTTTTTTGAAAAATCTTCAAGTTGATACTTGAGTTTCATTTGATCAAATATGAAATTGTACTCAAGAGCCTTCTCCTCTTTATTTATCTCAATTTTCTTCTCCTCCAAGTCATGTTCCCTCTCATCCCTCTTTACAGAAAGCTCAAATTTCTTTTCCTCCAAGTCTTGTACCCTTTCATCCCTCTGTAAAGATACTCAAATCTCTTCTCCTCCAAGTCTTCTGCCCTATCATCCCTTTGTAAAGAGATCTTGTATTTATTCTTTTGGAAATCGAGAGTATCTCTTTCAACTTCAACTTTACCTAGAGTGAAAAGGAATATTAAAAAAAGAAAAGAAAGGCTCACTTAATTATTAAGAGGTATGCTATCACTTACCAGATTCACTTTTCTCCAGAAAATCATCAATGGAAGAAAAAGGGGTTTGGGAAAAACTATCTCTGTTTCACTTTCTATGAATGTTGAAATTCAAAGTAGTTGATGGTCTTAGCTTTTTTTTGGAGGTGACATTTTCCTCTTCATCATTTATGCTAGCTTCAGACTCACTTTTTTCAGGATCCTGGGTCTTTTCATTAGCCTTTTTAGAAATAAAATAAAAAAACAACTAGACAAGAAATAAAAATTTTCTGAAGTGGGATCACATTGGTTTATATCACCATAAAGATCTATTGGAAAGCTATCTAGATTTTTTGAATTTAGAACAGGGGAGGCTTGAGCGGAGGAAGAGGGTGTGAAAGTATTTCTTTAGACATCATGTTTGGAGATAGAATCTTCACCATCCAAAGTTTTAACAGGATAAACATCAGTTTTCTCTCCAAAAATATCATCCATCTCATTAAAGTATGGACATAGAGATTCAAGTTTATTATCTATGGATTTTATGCCTTTACTGATATTGATGTCAGTAATACCAAAACCAGTAGAAAATGAAAGAGTTCTTGCCTTCTTGTATTTGGCTTGCTAATGCTTAAAATGTTCAGACATCTTTTTAGGCAAAAGATCAATCCTTCCCTTTGTCTTTTTTTGTAATTCATTGGCCATTAGAAGATCGCCATTGAATTTCGATGCAGGGAGCAATCCTACTTTAGTTGCATTCTCAGTACCAAATCAAGAATCATAATTTGTATTTGTTTTTATCCAGTTGATAAGTATGAGATGATCATCTTTTATTAGTTGAACATTCTTAAATTTCTCAGCTGAGCGGGGGAAAGAGGGAGTAATGGGATTCAAAGAACAACTGGGTGAAGGCTGCCTTTGAGTAAATCAATGATGACGGGGAAAGTTAAGATATATGAAGATTAGAAGGAGAAGAAAAAAACAGATGAGATGGGGAGGGGTTTTGAACAGAAATGATTAGACAGGATGGGAGTGCGCAGCAAGGTAGGGAGGCTGGCATATCTAAAAAACTGTCCAAGGTGTGGTTATGAAAAATTTAGGACAAAAATGTCAGATAGAGGTGAAAATTGACATGTAAAAGGTCTACTAACCCAATTATTAGCAAAATAATTTTCAGAAGACAATTGGGGAATAATGACTTTTATCCACAATTATTTTAATTGGGGATCAGTCAACATTGATTCCCCCTAATAAAGCAAAAGGTTTACTATATATATCAATGTGTTTCATTTTAAATACTTATTTAATTTTTTTTTTACATTTAAAAATATTATAAATCTCAATAGAATTTCTCTGAACTTAATTAAAAGCTCTATACATTCATCTAATAAAAGAAAGAAAGTGCATTAGCTCAGCATTTTAATATAGGCATTTTTACTTTTCCCAAATTGTTTCAAAAGTTTACCCATTTTATTTGTTTTCTATCTTATGTATATTTTTAATAAAGATTCTCTAAAAGACTTTTTAAAGTATTGAGATAGTATTTAATGGCTAGTTTTTCCACTCCTGTAGATATTCAGTCTTAATTTTTGGTACTTATTACAAACATTGAATAAACCAATAGCTTGTATGTATTGGGGGGTACAAATAGAAATAAATCACTTTTAAATTTTGTTTTTGATTGTGTAAAATTTGTTCTGAAATCAGACAAGGTTAACTCTGTTCCTTTTCCAAAAGATAGAGTCCACCTTCAGTTTTCTTCCACCTTGTTTCACATCTGCTTGAGCTCTTTACATGCCTTTCTCTGCCTTTGTATTCCTTCTGACTTCATTTCCATTTCTCTTCTTTTTATAAACATCCCAAGTCAGTAAATGAAGTATTGATCATTCATGAGTAAGTTTCCAAACTCCTCACCCCTTCCCTACCCTCCCCACTACTCTTGCTTCCCTCCTCATTTATACTCACACCTTTCTCACCCCTCCCTACCCCACCCCAATTCTTTCACCTTCTACCTCAACCTTTCCTTTCACCCTTTAGCCCACCAAGCCCTTTTTAAGATATTCTAAAACTCATTCTTAGAAATCCAACCTTCTTTTTCCCCATCCCAAGCATTTAACCTCAAAATTATCTTGATCCTTTTACTGCTCACTCCACCTCTTTGGCTTGTCAATTCAACCCTTTTATTCCATATAGAGGAAGAGGGGTGAGAAGCAGATCAGTTAAATTTATTCATAGTGATATGAGATATATAAGGGTGTATAGGGGATCAAAAGGGGTGATATGTCTAACAAATTGATTTAGGTGAGGTTATGTGGGAGAGAGAGGGGTGGTGAGGGGAGAGGACTGGGGATAGTAGCACTAAATCTAAGAGAGTGAGAGAATGTGTGAGGGGAAGCATATGGGAAGCACAAAAGAGGGGAGGGAAGTATTAAGAAGGACAGTTTTTAAAGAGAACAAATATTATACATATATAATAGATTATAGAGAATTAAAAATGAAATGACATAAAACAAAAAAAAATTATAACTATTGTGCAAAATTTTTTAGCCATATAATTTATTCTTGTTGAAATTTGAAAATTATTTTTTTTCTATAATGAAGATAATGGTGAAATTTTTTTTTAAAAAAATAGTGACAATAAAATATTTTAAATTCTAAAATTATGGTATAAATATTAATTTTTTGGATTGAAAAATTAACTAAATTGTTTTTAATATCACTTTTGAACTTCATGCAGCTTCCAATAATACTTTAAAGCTTGAGAAATATTTAAGAATATATACTCATACAATGAGAGCAAATATATAATACAGGAATTTTTTACTAATAATATTTTGATGAAAAGTATCATTTTAATAATTTTTTTTCTTGATTTTCTTCTTATAGTATTGCAAGATTCCTTTATAAATTGAGTAGTGAAAAATCCTGTAAAAGAATGCAAAAGGGGTTTTAGTTAAATTTATACAACAATTTTTATATTTATAAAGAAAAAATAAAAAACATGATTTTTCACAATCTTATGAATGTGCCCACTTTTTATTTGGTAGTGGGGTTCACTTACATCAATATTCCTACAAAAATTCTAGTAAGTCAAGCATCAAGATTTGTTTTTCTAATGATAAACTTTGCTTGAATAAATTTTTGAATTAATTTGAAGTTTTGTTCAATTTAAAATCAATATTTCCTCATGATTGTTTCAACACCACCTCAATTTGTGCTCAATTAGATATGAATTTGAGTAAGAGGTTGCGGAATTGCTAGCAAGTCTGCCTCCCATATCACCACAGGAATTTTAGGGGTGAACTGCTAGCGATTCCCTCTCCTGAACTTTAGAGTGTCCCTTCATTATTCCAGGTTTATGAATACTTTGTAAACATAAGTGAATTAGAGTTAGATTTACATTTATTCTCAGATTGGTCAAAAAATGAACCTTTATTGACCTCAAGTTATGCATCATTTGATCAACTATAACCCTGATTTTATCCTTCATTGAGCACATATTGAGCACATATTGATCCAACATAAGCTTTTGAATATCCAATATGATTATCAATTTAGAGGATGAAAATTATTTCTTAACATACCTAAGCATTACTTTGTATCCAAAAGATAAACCATAAAATTATTAATGTAAATTTAATTTACATTAATGATATCTTTTACTAAATAATTTCAATAATAGATAAATTTAGCAAATTTTTTGATCACAAATATTAATAACTATAGGAATTGAAATAAATAATTCCATTCCTATTTTCAAATTTTAAAAAGCATATAGTCACTTCTCACTTCAAATCTATAAAGTCTTTGTATAACTAAATTTTGTTTAATTTTTTTTATTTTACCTAAAATTTAAGACCTACAGGCTATTTAAAATAAATTCTTCAGTTAATAAATTAAAAGAATTATTTATATTTAAATACAAATAAAATTAGTCCTTAAATTGTATAACTTGAAAGGTTGTTATAAAAATTAATATGTGAGTTTTCCTATTTAAATATTTAATGCTTATATGAATCACTTTCAAAAGTTTTGGTATGAGTACATGTGAAATAGTAACTGAATTTAAAAGTGGAAGCCAATATAATGACAAAACTATTTACAAACTTTATTTCAATTTAATATTTATCTGTAAAAAATTTTGAAAGTATATTTTATTCATCTTCTTAAGGATCTCTTCCTCCTTCTCTACCCATCTACTTTTTGATTAGGGGTGTCAAACTTGAAAAAATATGCCTGGAAGATTTCATTTGAAAACCACCTCATAATCACACCATGAAAAATGGCTGATTTGGTACCTGACATCTCAAACATGGGGTCAAATACATCCTACTTTAGTGCAAATTTTCCAACCACAGCTCAGCCCACCAATATAAAGATCCTCCCAATTCACCACACATCACATCTTTCCCCTCCCACTTTTTTGATACAAAGTTTTTCACACCATGCCCAAGTAATATTTGCACTTTTCATTCCTTTCTTTATCAAAAATTCCTGATAAATTTTCTATCCTCAAAGCTCAGTCATCATGCTAATCACACTACAAAATTCTCAACACAACCCTTATAAATCCTTTTATCATGCTCTCAAAATCATCAAGTTGCATGTACTTTCTGCTTGGGTTTGTTATTTTATTTTTGCATATTGACTTTGATTTTGAATTTCCACTGCAATCATATTTTTCCCTTTTTTATTCATTTTGGTTCATCTGTCACGCACCACGTGACACTTGAGGCAAAAGTAGCTCATTAAGTCAATAATAAGAGGCTCAAATCTATACTCAAAGCGCAGAAAGCAATTCTCCATAGCAACTGCGACTTTCCTTTGTGTACTTGCTATTCAACCGCGCTAGCCTAAACTTTAAATCTAAATTAGTCAATCTCTCAATAGTGTGTCTTAGTCTTTTTCTCAATAGGCGACGCACAGCGCAATAGTTAATATAATAGTACATTAAAAGTGTTATGAAATGTCTGTGGGTTATTAAGGGGTAGTGAGCATGGACGGAATGGTTAGTGGAGAATTAAGGGGTCAAAGGATGTTAGTGAGGAGGGTCCAGGTGTAACGGATGTATTTTAATGGTCTGTGTTGTGCGGAATAGTGGATGGGTATGAGGTCAATGCGAGGAGGAGTAAAGGATATAAAAGGGGTTGGGTTTATGGTTCAATATTCTTTAGAATTAAATTATAAAACGTATTTATAGTTAATAGTGGTAAAATCTTTTAAGTTAAATCATTATTATTGTATCTTTCTTTATTTTCTCAATAATCATTTCTAAATCCTAAATCTTTGATTGTTGAGTTTCCAACCCTTCGTGAGATCTTAAGAATTTTAATATTACCTTTCAATTATATTAGAATCCTTCTCGAACATAACTTGAAGCAGTAGTTCTTCCTTCGAGTCATCTTTGAATCACTTCCTCAAATCATTCCTCTGTGCTTCAAAGAAGTCTCTAAACTCCTCATCTCACATACAGGAACATCCTCGACCTTGTGCGTAGATTGTCCGGTGACAGTATAATTTAATTCTCCGTAGTTCTCATTCTTTGCACTACTACGTCCCTTTTCAGGTGTTTCTCTAAATTCTTAAAATGGCACCTGTTCAATGCACTCCTCCTACGGGCTCTACTACTAGAGCTTGGGCCAGAGGCAGGCCAACAGCCACTCTGCCTGTTTCCCGCACTCACTCCTTGGAGCCACTTAACCTTAGTGAACGGCAACATTCAGTCCAATCTGTAGAAGACATCCCACATAATTTTGATGATTCTAGTGATGATGAAGAAGGAGAGGATACAATGCACGAGGCACCATCTGCCGCTGCTAATCACCCTTCTGGTCAACCTTCAGAATCTGGACCATCTAATTCTCTGGAAGATTTCATGAGACTTTTCATGAAGACCATTTCAAATTCAACGTCTTCAGAGGGATCTAAATTCAAAACTCCTTCTATGAAATCTCCTGATAAATTCAATGGAGAACATCCAGACAGATTGCTACCCTTCTTGCAAACCTGCAAGCTTCTGTTCCATAATGACCCTCGAACCTTCAATAACTACCAATCAAAGGTTGTTTACGCTTCTTCATTTCTAGCTGGAAAAGCAGCAAGATGGTTCGAACCTTATCTTCTCATGCTCTCTTTGACCGAAACACACTTACTTATTAGTAACTGGGAAAAGTTCGAAGACCAACTCTTCACATTGTTCGGTGACCCTAATGAAACTGACAATGCAGAAATTGAACTTGATTTTCTTCACATGAGTGATAATGGTAAAGCCTCTGAATATATCTCGAACTTCAGAGCGCTTCAAACTCGAGTAGATTGGAATGATGCTGCCCTCAAGTATCATTTCAAAAAGGGACTTCCTTCGAGGATTCTGGATCAGTTAAATCTTCACCGTCAGAAGATGACTACTTTAATGGATTTAATGGATCAAACCCTTGAACTCGACAGCGTTTACCAAGGACGACTTCAACATGGTTGATACGCCAGCAAATCTCAAGGCCTAAATTTTTAATCGGGACCTTCTTCACACCCACGGACAACTCAATCCTCCTCAATTCAATCCAGACCCAATAAGGGAAAGGACAAACCTCTACCAAAAAGCTCGACCCCAGGTGATATCAGTAAAGTACTGGATCCTAAAGGGGAATTTAAAGAAGCTGAGAGAAAGAGGCAAGCAGATAATGGGTTATGTATGTATTGTGGGGGTAAGAACAAGCTGGAAGATTGTGTAAAATTGAAGGAAAGAGAAGGTACTAGTTCGAAGTCAAAGAACTAGTAGATAGTTTACTTGTGTGCAAAGCAAACTATCTTATCTCTCCCAGTGCACAGAACCTCCATGTCTTAAGGACTGGAGTTGCCTTAAATCGCTTGAGATTCATTCTTTTTAAGGAGGATACCCCCTTCAGTTGTCTTATAGACTCTGGAGCTTCAATTTCTTTTGTCAGTTTATCTTTTGACAAGAAGTTACAGCTGAAATTTACAGATATCAATCGAGCTCCAATTTATTTGGTTGAATCAGAGGAACCCAAATATTGGGTCAGTAAGAAAGTTTTATGGGTTTTCAACTTTCCAATCTTTCCCCCCTTTGAGTGGGAATTATCAGTCTTGGAGGCCCCAAGAATGGACGATACCATTCTTGGCCATGACTTTTTAATGCATTGGAATCCTGAAATTGATTGGACACGGGGATTGATCACCCAACGCACTAAGTATATTTCTAATTCTTCAATGCAGGTCAATAGGGAGTTAAACAACCCGCCTGACAACCTCCTGATAGAGGACAAATCTCTGCCAGATGACTTGCAAGCATCTGATCCTTCTTTAAATGATCAATTGGCTAACCCTTCTAGCTCAATGACTTCACTCAAAGAGGATTTAAATTGCCTCAAAGCAATCAAATTATGCTCTCTCAATTCTGGTCTTCCCTCGACAGATTCCCTCGAAGATGATGAGGATGACCAAATTGACATTGAAGCCATTAAATCAACTCTACCAGAAATCTATCATGATTTACTCAATGTTTTTTCAATCCGCAAGGCTGATAAGTTACCACCTCATCGGCCCTATGACCATCAGATAGAGTTAATAGGTCCAGTACCTCCGGCAGGTCCTGTCTATTCTTTATCAAAGGACGAATCTCAAGTTCTTCAAGACTAAATTGCAGAGAATGTAGCCAAAGGTTTCATCAGAGCCAGTAAATCTCCAACTGGCTCCCCTGTTCTCTTTGTAAAAAAGAAGGATGGTAGCCTTAGGTTGTGTGTTGACTACAGAAAGCTCAACACAGTCACTAAGAAGAATGCATATCCTGTTCCTCCTATGTCATTACTTCTTACCCTTTTCAATGGTGCTAATTTCTTTTATAAAATTGATCTTAGAGGCGCTTACAATCTTATTTGCATTGCGGAAGGTCATGAACCACTGACTGCAATGCGCACTAGATTTGGTAGTTTTGAATACTTAGTTATGACTTTTGGATTGTGTAAGGCACCATCAACTTTTCAAACTTTTGTTAATGACATCTTCCAAGATGTTGTCAAACAATTTGTTGTCGTGTATTTAGACAATATTTTAATTTTCTCAAAGACACTGGATGAACATATTCATCATGTTGGACAGGTTCTAAATCAACTTTGAGATCACGGTCTCTACACCAAGCACAATAAATGCAAATTCCATCTTAAATCAATTGGTTGTTTGGGTTTTACGTTGTCCTTTGATGGTTTAGTCATGGACGACAAAACGGTCCAAAAAGTACTGGAATGGCCTGAGCCCAAATCCATTAAATCCCTCCAGGGATTTTTGGGTTTTACAAATTTCTATAGAAGATTTATTAAAGATTACTCTAAAACTATATCCAATCTTACTTCTCTTCTTAGAAAAGATATTCCTTTTGTTTTTACTTCAACAGCACGAAAGAAATTTGAAGCATTGAAGACGGCGTTCACCACAGCTCCAATTCTTCAACACTTTGATCTTTCTGCTTCGACAATAGTCAATACAGATGCAAGCGATTATGCTATCGCAGGGGTCATTTCCCAATTTGATCCTGAAATAAAATTGTTTCATCCTGTTGCTTTTTAGTCATGCAAACTCATTGCAGCAGAATTAAATTATGAAATTCATGACAAAGAGCTTTTAGCTATTATTCATTGTCTTAAAAAATGGCGCTCTTTTCTTCTCAGCTTAGATAGTCCTTTTCAAATTTTAACTGACCATAATGCTTTGAAATACTTCATTTCTTCCAAAGTGTTAACCAGGTGTCAAGCCAGGTGGGCTGAATTTTGGTCTGAATTTCCTTTTTCTATTTCCTATTGCCCAGGTAAGAACTGCATTGTCCCAGATATCTTGTCACATCGGGACGACGTTTACCCACAGCGGGGGGACGCATTTTCTGACAAGAACACAGCAAATGTGAAATCAATCTTCATCGAATCAATGTTAACGACTCATCAACTTAATTCGATGACAATTGAATCTTTTCAAAATCCACTATCCAATATCCTTGAAGCTCAGTTGAAGGACAATTATTGTTTAGGGTTAAAATACAAAATACTCTTGAAGCAAGGGGCCAAAAGATTTAGTATTGAATCAGGTCTATTAGTTTTCGAAGGTAGAGTAGTCATACCTGACAAAAATGAAATAATATTATGGATTTTCAATAGTCGACATGATTCTCCCTTAGCTGTTCATTTTGGCGTTGATAAAACCTACCAGTTGATAGCGAGGGATTTCTTCTGGCCAGGTATGACCGAGGAAATCAAGGCCTATATAAAAGCTTGTTACAAATGTAATAGGAATAAGGCTCCCTGTCACCGGAAGTATGGGTTGCTTCAACCACTTCCTATTCCCTCTAAACCTTGGGAATCTTTATTGATGGATTTTATTTCTCAACTTCCTCTTTCTAATAATTTTGATGCTATATTAGTAATAGTAGATAGATTTTCAAAAATGTCTATTTTTATCAAACCCACTACTACTGCTACAGCAGAAGATTTGTCAAAATTGTTTCTAGAATATGTATTTTACAAACACGGCTTACCTAATGATATTATTTCAGATAGAGGCTCATTGTTTGTATCCACATTCTGGACTCAACTGTGTCAACAACTCAATATCACGAGGAACCTCTCCACAGCCTATCATCCTGAAACTGATGGGCAAATAGAAAGGGTCAACCAAATCCTTGAACAATACCTTCGAATGTATGTCAGTTACCAACAAGATTATTGGACCACATGGTTACCATTGGCCGAATTTGCTTATAATAACTCAACTCATTCTTTGACACAACAATCTCCTTTCGAAACTGTTTAAGGAACACATCCTCGATTCAACTCAATTCACGTAGGAACCAATCATCCTGTGGAACATTATCTTCAAACCATATCACCACTCCAAGAAGAACTTAAATCAAATTTGGAATTAGCAGTTTGAAGGTACAAGGAACAGGCTGACAAACATCGACAAACTGCTCCTTCTTTTAAACCAGGCGACAAAGTATGGCTCAACACACAAAACATTTGAACGACTTGACCATCAAAGAAACTGGCTGAAAAACGCTTGGGACCATTTGAAATTGACTCTTAAGTCTCTAAAACTGCATTTTGACTCAAGCTACCTCCTAAATGGCAGGCTATTCACCCTGTTTTCCACGTATCTCTTCTGGAACTGGCTCGAGAAACATACCTGGGCAAGAACCAACCTCCTCCGGAACCGGTCAAAGTGGAAGACCATCTAGAGTGGGAAGTAAGCTGTATCCTTGATTCAAGAATGCGCAAGGGGAAACTTCAATACCTTGTGGAATGGGAAGGCTTCCTCGATGACTCAGACAAAACATCCTGGGAACCAGCCATCAATGTTTCGAACGCCCCTGAACTCCTAAAATCTTTTCATCTTAAATATCCTTTAAAACCAAAACCTTAAAAATCTCTTTTATTTTTCCTTTCTCTTTTTATTTCTTTCTTCTCTTTTCTTTTTTCATTTTAAAATCTAAAACATCTTTACTTCAAAAAAAATCTTTAATTTTGTTTTCTTCTTTATTCTTTTCTTTTCAAAATTTTTCAACCTTCTTTAAAATAAATAAATTAAAATTAAAATAAAATAAAATGAAACAAAATTCAACTTAAAATAAATAAATAAAAAATCAAATTAAATTAAAATTAATTAAAATTAAATTAAAATTAAATAAAATTAAAATAAAATAAAACAAATAAAATTAAAATCTTTTTCTTTAAATTTACTTCTTCTTTTTTTTTCCTTCTCAATTTTCTATATACATTCTGTCTTTAAAGATTTTCTTTTCCTCGAACTATCAAAAATCTTCTCGAACCTCACTTCAACCTCTAAATCTCTCTTTTAAAATCTTCAAACAAATTCCTTCTTTTCTTTCAAAACTCTTTTAAAAATTTATTTCTTCTCTTCTTTTCTTTCTTTTTATTTTTCAAATAACTAAATTCCTCAAATCTTCAATTAACAAACCTTCATAAATAACAAATTGTTTCTTTCATTAAATTTTATTTACAACAAAAATTATTTCAATCAATTATTTCTTTCTTCTTTCTTTCTTCTTACTTAATTCTTTTCTTTTCAAACTTTAAAACTAAAACTCCTTCAATCAAATATTCTTTCTTTTCCTCTCTCATTTAAACTTCTTCTTTTAAAATTTTAAAACAAACTTCTATTTAAATCTTTTTTCTGTCTTTTCCTTTTTTCTCTCAAAATCTTATAAAAAAATATTAAAATATTAAAATTTTTTAAATAAAACAACAAAGTAAAAATAACTAAATACAAATTATTTCTACTTTCTTTTCTTTCTTTTTCTTTTTTCCTTCCATTTTAAATTCTCTCCCTTATTTTCTCCCGGACCAATCCCTTCATCTTCTCCAAAATTTCCCTTATTTCCTTCCTACATTTCTCCAAGACTTCCCCTTCTCCTACCGGAATCACTTCTCCAATTTCCAATAGCTCCTCGGCCATGTTGAAGGAGGTGGCATTGACAATCTTATTGATTTCGCCGCTTAAGTCTTCAATAAATCTCATTCGTCGAACCGGGCAAGGCTTCTTCAACCATACCTGATTGAGGGTTTCTTCATTCTCCTCCCTCGAGGTAACCACCGGTAATCTATCTTCGACCAACACTGCCACTTCCACAGAAGTGGGTTCCACATTGGTTGCTTCTGCATTCAAAGCTTCCGCCATAGGGACTTCTGTGATGTCGTCTGAATTCTAAAAACAAGATCACCAGTCACTAGATTTCTAAAATATCAGGGAATGGACTTACTTCAAAAAAAGGGTCTGCTTCTAAAAATAACTTTGGAGTAACCTCCACTGCCACTTCCTTCTCCTCTTCGTCATCCTCAATGACCACCCGTTGCTTCTTCGGGGTCCGTCTTGAGATGGAGACTTCCTCTTCCTCTTCAACTAACTTGTCGATTTCATCTCTCCACTCGCTTCTTGCTTGTAGCCCGAGTCACCCATGTTGCTACATCGGCTTCAGCTTCTTCCTCATTTTCTCCCACCAATTGATCATCCCCAATTGACACATCCCAAATGTCTTCGACTACTTCCTTTTTCTTGGAATCACCCAATATTTTGTCTTAGTGAACCAACTCTCAATGTCGGCATTCTTTGACAAGGCGTCACACACCACCCTTCTCCATCAGCAAAATTTGCACTTCTGGCGAGGACCTTGTGTTGCCGTGCTTTCTATGCAAAAGTATTCCATTGACTCGCAAGCCGTGCAAGTCTTGGAATATTGTCGTGTAACGATGCCCCCATCCGCTTTAGGGTGTGGAGGCGTGGGAGTTGGAGTAGGGAAATCAGTCATAATTAAAGAATAATTAAAATAAGGAGGGAAGTATGTTTTACGCTCAACGGAGCTCGCGTTCTTATACCCGGGCATCTGTCACGTGCCATGTGACACTCGAGGCAAAAGTAGCTTATTAAGTCAATAATAAGAGGCTCAAATCTATACTCAAAGCGCAGAAAGCAATTCTCCATAGCAACTGCAACTTTCCTTTGTGTACTTGCTATTCAACCGCGCTAGCCTAAACTTTAAATCTAAATTAGTCAATCTCTCAATAGTGTGTCTTAGTCTTTTTCTCAATAGGCGACGCACAGAGCAATAGTTAATATAATAGTACATTAAAAGGGTTATGAAATGTCTGTGGGTTATGAAGGGGTAGTGAGCATGGACGGAATGGTTAGTGGAGGATTAAGGGGTTAACGGATGTTAGTGAGGAGGGTCCAGGTGTAACGGATGTATTTTAATGGTCTGTGGTGTGCGGAATAGTGGATGGGTATGAGGTCAATGCGAGGAGGAGTAAAGGATATAAAAGGGGTTGGGTTTATGGTTCAATATTCTTTAGAATTAAATTATAAAACGTTTTTATAGTTAATAGTGGTAAAATTTTACAAGTTAAATCATTATTATTGTATCTTTCTTGATTTTCTCAATAATCATTTCTAAATCCTAAATCATTGATTGTTGAGTTTCCAACCCTTTGTGAGATCTTAAGAATTTTAATATTACCTTTCAATTATATAAGAATCCTTCTCAAACATAACTCAAAGCAGTAGTTCTTCCTTTGAGTCATCTTTGAATCACTTCCTCAAATCATTCCTCTGTGCTTCAAAGAAGTCTCTAAACTCCTCATCTCACTTACAGGAACATCCTCAACCTTGTGCATAGGTTGTCCAGTGACATCATCATCTCAACATGAAGTTGCATATTTTCTGAAATGGCATAATTCTTCATTCTTTCTGTTTTTCAATGATCCCTCATATCCTTTTATTCATCTTCTCTCACTTCCTTAACTCTTCTTCTATTTCTTTTATCCATCACTTCCTGAACTTCTATCTGGTCCTTTTACATCTTTGAAGACATCTCATCAGGTAATTCATTTTCACACCATCTTTTTTTTAATTTTAACTGATGTTCTTCTTCTGAATTTTTTTTCTATTTCTTTTTTTGTTTTCTCAAATCACATTTTCTTTTTTAAGATGGTTGTCCAGAAGCCTGGCTCTCATATCCACAAAGTAACATCTGATTTGGCTCACTAGTTGTTGAGATATTAATCATCCACTTGGTTTAAACTTCCATCAACTTTATTTTAATCGTCTCAAGTAGGCCTTACTCTGGAACAAATATAATACTTATAAATAAAATAGGTTGCTTAAATAGATCTTTTTAGCCCATTGATAATCCCTGGATTTAATTTTTATAAATCTTTTTTGATTTTCTTTCAAGTCAAAAAAAAAGAGTCAGAAATAGGGTTAAGTTTATTAAAATGATATATAATTTTTTGGAAGACTCTGCAGAATCATGGCTTTTATTTCCAGCAAACAGCATTGAATTTGGTTCATTGGTTGCTGAGATATCTGCTTCCAAAGGTGAGACTTGTTTCATAGACTAATTTTCATTTCTTAAGTTCAATGTTGCATAATATGCATATAGGGCTTATACAATCTATTTCGAATCATACTTCAGGCTTTTGGCTCTGATTTTATCAGCTAAATATCTGTTTTGGATGAGTCCTCCCTATATTATAATTTTTTTTTTCATGAGGATGAATATTAACATTGGTTGAATTTTGGCTAATTCAAATATCAGATTATTTTGATTACAGGTTCTGTCGGTCAGTCGTCTAGAAGAGATAAGAAAAAAAGGAAGAAATGAGAGGAGGAGAAGGAGAAGAGGATTATAGGCAATAAAAGAAATAAAATTTAATAAAATTATTTAATTTATTGAAAGGAATCAACGACAGGTTTCTTGAGAGGTGACAAAAATGAGGTTATTATTAATCAATAATATTATTAGGATGTAAGGACTATGCGCAGCAGACACTATGATCACTATCAGACTTAAAGCAACCTTTAAATTGTTATATAGAATTTTAATTAGAATTTTATTACTAATAAAAAGAATATAAACGTAATATAAAAATTGTATTTAATTTGTTGAGTGTATAATAAGTGATAAGGCTACAGGGGATTATCCAAGGCCCTTTTATAGGCAATGGGTCCTCTGAAGCGCTACTATATTTGTAAATACAATGATTAGAATGGAATAAAACAAACATATCAAAAGAGTAAATGAAACATAACAATATAGAGAAAAACATGAAACAAATAATTAAAAGCCCAATTAAGAATCCAATTTCCCCGTCATTAATTCCCAAATCAGTAAGTGACAATAGTGAATAACTAAACAAGATTGGAAACATAGGAACTATGAGAAATATAATTCCCAACAGATGGTACATTCTGATTAAAAGATATTTTAAGTGAAACAAAAAATAATTTGACGCAACAAAACAAGCAATTAATCTCAATTTAGTCCAAATTAATTTATTTGTTTTTTCTAACACAATTAAGGGTCAAAAGAAGCGTCCTTAATTATTGTTTAGTATCATATGAGAGGTATTATTTAATATATAAATTTAAGTAATTAATTTAAATATATTATAAATCAAATTTACACTTGTAATTATAATATATGTTTTTTAATTAATTAAATATAAATTTATAATTATTAAATACATAAAAATGCGCCATTATTTGTAGAATATATTATATTATGCTCAATTTAATTGTATATATAAAAATATATATAACCAATAAATTTAATGTAACACTTGTATATAATAAAATTCTTATATAATTTCATTATGCAATAAAATATTAAGTTATATTCATTAAATACAAGTCTTACCCACTCTTTAAAGTTTTATAATTTATATATCATTTACTGGACTCCTGGAATAGCCTGGCTGACACTCCCTCACTCTAAAAAAAGAATAAAAAAAAATGCTAAGATTTTTTCTTTTTGTATTTTTTCAACAGAGCAGGCAGATTTGAAATTTCTTTGCCAGGTATCCATGCATCATGTTCAGATGATTTGTTCTTATATCTCAATAAATATTCAGTACCTCTTTCAGAAGTGATAATTCTATCATTGAGAATTTTATCAATTTCTGCTGTTTCTGTGACTTCCTGAGGGTTCTTCTTAGGTCTTCCTCTTCTCTTTGGAAATAAGTCACTGTTGGAAGTATAAGGTTTAAGTAAAGAAATGGGAAAGACAGGATGTTTCCTATCATATGGAGAATACAATACAACTTCTACTGCATTATCACCAACCATTCTTTTAACAACAAATGGTCCTACAAAAGGATCTTTTAATTTGTGGTTACCTTGTAAATTGAAATGGACAGTAGAGATCAACACTTCATCACCCTTGTTAAATGTGTATTCTTTATGGGATTTATCCCATCTTTTCTTTTCATATTCAAATGCTTTATCAATACAGCTCTGAGCATGTTTTCTGCATAGCTGCTGCATTTGCATAAAAGATTTTACACCAGGGTGTAGTTCCAACTTAGGTAATTTATTATTGAGAATCTGAGCAGGAGTGTTTGGGACATAACCTAACCAAAGCTCAAAAGGCTTTTTCTCAGTGACAGAATGAACAGTGCTATTATATGCAAATTCAAGACCAGGCAAAAGAGTGACCCAATCATGAGTAAATCTGTCATTGTCTTTATATTCTAAACCAAAGGCACAATACCTTCTAATCATATCTTCCAGAGTTTGAATCATTCTTTCAGCTAGACCATCAGTCTGAGGATGGTGAGCTGTAGACAATTTTAACTCACAGCCACAAATATCCATCAAAGAGGTCCAAAACTCAGAAGTGAATTTTGGATCCCTATCAGAGATAATGGCTTTTAGAAAACCAATAATATTAAACATGTAAGACCACCATAAGAAAGCTAATTCCTTGGTGGATACATCTTTGTGGGTTGGAATAAATTTGCACATTTTTGTGAATCTATCAACTATTACCCAACAAGAGTTAAAGCTGTCTTTACCTGCAACAGGAAGACCAGTGACAAAATCCATATTAATGATTTGCCAGGGAGCACTAGGTGCTTCAATATGTTGTAATAACCCTGCTCTCTTACCTGTTAACCTTTTAGATTTTTGGCAGGAATCACAAGATTCAACATATAATTTTGTGTCTTCAGACATATTAGCCCACCATGCAGTGTGTTTGATTCTAATCAATGTTTTTTCAAGATCAAAATGTCCAGCTAATATGTCATCATGACAAAGTTTGAGGATAGTTTCTTTCATTGAAGGAGGAATAACAATTACATTGGTAAGCTTCCTTCTATAATATATATAACCATCTTCAATAGAAAACTTTCCTTTATTTAAAGCATTTTGTTACTTTGCAGGAAGAGTTTTTATTAATGCTTGAATTGAAGCATTCTTAGGATCATTCAAAATAGTAACTAATTTATTTAAGTCAGAATCTTTATCATATGAATCCAGTATTAACTGTAATAACTCTTCTTCCATATCAACTATAAATATACCATGTATATGAACAGTATCATCTTCAGGTACATAAGCAGGATTGGAGTCATTATTTGGCAGAGGCAATCTGGAGAGCATATCAACATTAGAGTGAACATTTCCAGCTCTATGGATAATAGTCATCCTTCCTCTGTATTCCTGAACAGCAAGTTGCCACCTGAACATATGTCTGTTAGGTGTTTTGAGGTTTAAGAGAGATTTTACAGCACTACAGTCAGTTACCAACTCAAATTTTTGGTCATCCAAGTAGTAATGAAGTTTCTCAAGAGCCCAAACAACTGCTAAGCACTCCAATTGAGTGGCACCATATTTCAATTCACTATTTCTTAAGGTTCTTGAAATATAACAAATTACAACCTCTGAGGATTTATCATTAATAATTTGCTTTTGGTGAAGGGCAGCACCCAGACCAATAAAGCTAGCATCTGTATAAAGTACAAATGGCTTGTTAAAATCTGGAAGAGCCAATATAGGGGCTGTCATTAAGCAACTTTTCAATGTATTAAAAGCTTTCTGACAGTCATTATTCCAGAGAAAAGCAACATCTTTTCTGGTTAGTTTTGTAAGAGGTAAGGCTATGACCTGATAATTTTTAATATATTGTCTATAATAGCCACACATACCCAAAAAACTTTGGATTTCTCTTACAGAAGTTGGTGCTTTCACATTTTGAATGGCAGCAACTTTATTATGGTCTACACAAATTTGTAAGCCTGACACAACATGGCCAAGGACTTTCAAAGATTGAAAACCAAATTTACACTTTTTTAAAGATAAGGTCATATTGATTTCATCCATTTTTTGGAAAACTCTATTTAAGTGAATCATATGTTCATCAAAAGTTTTAGAAAAAACAATAATATCATCAATATAAACCATGAGCCAACCTTCCATAATTTCTTGATGGAAAGTGTTATCCATGACTTTCTGGAAAACTGAAGGAGCATTTTTAGGGCCAAATGGCATCCTAACATACTTATATATTCCCATATGAGTAGCAATAAGCAAAAAATTTTGAGAATTTTTCTCAACTGGAACTTGATGATAACCTTTATTACCATCCAGACAACTAATAAATTTTGCACCTTGCAAGGTAGCATGTATTGAATTAATTCTGGGTAAAGGATAAATATCATCAACAGTATAAGTATTTAAAGCTCTGTAATCTCCACATAATCTAGCTTTATCTTTTTCATATGAAATCAAGACTGGGGAGATGACACAATATTTGGGGGTGACATTCACTTTCTCAATGATATTCATTTTCAATAATGTTTCAATATTATCTTCAATATCTTTTCTTTTTGATGGAGAAGCAGGATATGGTTTTTTCTTAAGGGAAGGAGGAATATCACTCAAATTACAGGATAAGGTAATTTTCATCTCTTCCTGAACAATTCCCAAGACATGAGAACCATGAGCAAAAGCCATAGGGAAAGAGGTAATAGAGGCAACAATAGAATCCTTTTGTTCATTAGTCAAATGATCACCAAAAGAAGCGGTATTTATTTCATGTAATAAATCATCCATTTCAGTTGTTGTTCTACCTTTACATTGGGTCAGTGAGTTACAAGATTTCAACAAATGCCCAGAAGGTTTAGGAGAAGAAATTTTGAATTTTCTTTTCCCATTCATTCCTAAGGTAAAGCAATTATTTGCTGGGTCTAGTTTCACACCAAACATGGTTAAAATATCATTTCCCATAATAAACCAATTGCTCAAATTATCATTTTTCATGACAACAAACTCACAAATAGCTCTGACAAAACCACCATTATATTTGAAGAATACAGAGGTTTTGTATTTGCCAATAGGAAATAAGGTAGAACCATACCCTCTCCATTTTTCAGAAGTTATAGGCAATAATTTACTTAAATATTCCTTATCCACTGAAGCCAAAGCTTTTTCAGATACTACACTTCCTCCAGCACCAGAATCAAGAACTACATCAACATTTTTACCATTAATGATAACAGGTGCCTTTAAAGGGGATATGGGAATAGAATTGTTAGTAATATCTTTAATTATCTCAGCATTTTCTACTGAAGATAAATTCAATACACAATCTTCAGATATATTATTTAAATAATGGACATCATGTTCCAACATTAAAACATCTTTAACAGATTCATTGTCATAGGAGATATTACTTTCAAAGTCACTGGAAGAATTATTGACATCAAGTTCAACTTCATCAGTGTCTTCATTTTGTTCAACAAGATGAATTTTCTTGTCACAAAAATGACCCTTCTGCCACGGTTTGTTACATTTATAACAAGTATTTGTTGCATATTTTTTAGGTGCAACTGGGGCAGAGGGTTTACCAGATTTTTCTGGGAGCTTTATAGAAGGTTTATTCTGATCATTATAAGATTTACTAAGGTAATTCTTTGGTTCATATCTATGGTTGAGTAGTACTTCATTACAGATATTAATGAAAGAAGAATTTTCCCTTACATGCTCAGTTCTAGCAACAATCAAATCCCTAAGAGAATTTGGTAATTTATACAAGATTTTATCTCTCCAAATGTCATAATCCATCTTTGGATCAATTGCTCTAAGGATTTTAGTTATTTTCATCAGAAAAACAATGGGCTTTTCAACAGAGGAGGATACATATCTAGTATTCTCATACAGTCTTTGCTGAGCTAACCTGAATTTTGAACCACCAAACTGATTCTCAATCAAGGATTTCCAATCATTCCATGTATAATGATTGTTATCTAAGAGGACAGATTCATACCACATCAAGGCTACATTGGAAAATAAAGAAATTAGCTTAGAAACAATTTCCTCATCAGGTAGTTTATAAGATCTCTTTAAATTATCAATTCTTTGGATAAAGTGTTGCCAATCAGAGGAAGAATCACCATCAAAGGTAGGATATTGGTCTAACTTAGGCCAATTTTTCTGACTACTGGGATGGTCCACTTTTTGGTTTGAATTATTCATTAGTAATAATTCCTGAAGTTTAGCCAGGTGTTCAGAAATTTCATTATTTACAGAAACAGCTGGTGCATGACCATCACAAGATTTTTTGCTAGTAGCAAAAGATTTTACAGACTCATTGTCAGTTTGTTTAATGGTTGAAATATGAGGAAGAAAGGATGAACTTTGTTCAGGTTTTTTCCCTTTATTTTTATGCAGCTTATTTGCAGAAATCTCATTTAATTCATTATTGATGGATAAGGTTGAGAACTTTTCCTGTAGGTCAGACACATAGTTTCTTATTCTTGGAATTTCAGACATCTGGTCATTTACTTTTGCAAGAGATAGAACATTTCTGTCCTCAGAAACTGAGTGCTTGGTACTTAGTGCATGGAAATCATTTTTTAGCTTCTTAAACTCATTTTGCAGAGATTTTATTTCATTTTTGAATGAATAATTTTCCTCAATAAGGGGTTTCAATTCACTCAAGGTCTTATGTAGACTGATATTTCTATCTGAGATAGCTCTATGGTCACTTCTTATTTGTTTTTGTTGACTAAGAACAATATTCAAGGTTTCTTTGATTTTTAAATAAGCTGTATCTTGTACAGAAGAACTCACTTTACATTGCAAGTGTAAATTATTTAATCTATCATTTTCATGGATTAACACATCTCTCACATGTTTGTCTTTCACAATATTAAAATCAAGGGTATCTTTCAATATTTCCTCAGAAGTTTTTTCAATTAAGGTATAGATTTCAGGGGGAACAGAATCATTTTTAATTGCAAGAGAAGGATTGATTAAAGATGTAGAAGTTAAATGTAAAGGTTCATCAAATGACAATTTGCTAATTACATCAATAGGGCTACTAGTTACAGGAAGCTGTCTTTTAACAGGTTTAACTGTTCTTTCACCATGTTCAATAATATTACCTGCAGAAGAAGATTTATTAGAAAACATACCCAAGTGACTATCAACCAAATTACTTACCATGGCAGAGGAGGAAACTTCCCCTGGGACTGGGTTTGGGATTGTGCTTGGGCCTTCTTTCTCCTGCTTTGTTGGTAGGGATGAGGAGGTGGATGGAAATTGGGTGTTCTGGATGGTCCAGGCTGATGATGAGGAGGGTGTTGCACATTCTGTTGGTAGTGACTCATTAGATAATCCCATTTCCATTGCTCTACTTCCATAGTATTTGGATTTTGGATGGTTGAGCTGGGTGGCTGTGAAGGTTGAGCCTGAAATTGAAGCTGATTGGGAGGCAATTGAGGAGGGGCCTGGGCCTGAATCTGGTTCCTGAGTTCTTGGACCTGATCCCACAATGTGTCTACCTTTGCTTTGTACGTCATATTTTCTGTCTTCAACTCTTTTATATGACTGGATAGGTTGCTGATTTGTTGTGGCAGAGGAAGCTTTTTTATTTTGAAGCCTTTTGGAAGACCTTCTTGAGGCACTAGAGGCTTTACTTCCTTCTGTGGTACTGGGGGAAGGGGGTTTGGTTTGTTTGCATTTCCTGTCATTTCCACATCCTGCAGTATGTGAATTTTTTGTGTTAGCATAAGATTTTTTATGACCAACTTTAGAAGAACTTACAGTGTCAGCATCATAGTCAATTTCTATCTCATCCACTTGCATGTTATCCATTTTTTCTGCCAAATTGTTGGACATACTAGTGGGAAGATTTATATTTTACTTTGTACTTTATAAAAAAATAATCAAAGTTAGTCAATAATTGCTCCAAATAATATAAAAAAAATTTTTTAATTAATTAAATTATAGAAAAAATAATTTTCAATATAAAGTAATAATTAAAAAATTAATTTTTTTAAAAAAAAAAATGGATTGCAAGTTTGAATTGGGAATAACAAGTAAGTTAATTCAACCAATTAATTACCAATATTAAATATGGCAATATATTGGGACTAAGCACAATGTACTTTTAAGTCAACCAAAATTAACAATAATTAATAATAAAAAAAAATTAAATTAATAATTCAATTTGTATTAATAATAATGTCAATTCTTCTAGGACTAAGAGGATTTAACACTCTATAATGGTCAACTAGGAAAAAAAAAATTTTTAAAATAGAACACTTACACTCAGTGAATCAGCAATTAAGCCACAATCACTGTTATTGCAATAAAAATATAGTAATATGAGTGAGAGGCGCAAAGGTGAACTTACTATAGTGATCGAAAAATCACTTCAAAATAATATAAAAATTAATATTATATAAACCTTAGATGTCGAACCCAAGTTCGAAACACAGTCGCGGCAAAAGTTTCGTTTTGCTAGGTGGTCCGTGCGTTTTGTCGTTCGTCGCCAGGCTCGATCGTCGTCGTCGTTTGGAAAGGCCCCCAGTTGTCGGTCAGTTGTCTAGAAGAGATAAGAAAAAAAGGAAGAAATGAGAGGAGGAGAAGGAGAAGAGGATTATAGGCAATAAAAGAAATAAAATTTAATAAAATTATTTAATTTATTGAAAGGAATCAACGACGGGTTTCTTGAGAGGTGACAAAAATGAGGTTATTATTAATCAATAATATTATTAGGATGTAAGGACTATGCGCAGCAGACACTATGATCACTATCAGACTTAAAGCAACCTTTAAATTGTTATATAGAATTTTAATTAGAATTTTATTACTAATAAAAAGAATATAAACGTAATATAAAAATTGTATTTAATTTGTTGAGTGTATAATAAGTGATAAGGCTACAGGGGATTATCCAAGGCCCTTTTATAGGCAATGGGTCCTCTGAAGCGCTACTATATTTGTAAATACAATGATTAGAATGGAATAAAACAAACATATCAAAAGAGTAAATGAAACATAACAATATAGAGAAAAACATGAAACAAATAATTAAAAGCCCAATTAAGAATCCAATTTCCCCGCCATTAATTCCCAAATCAGTAAGTGACAATAGTGAATAACTAAACAAGATTGGAAACATAGGAACTATGAGAAATATAATTCCCAACAGATGGTACATTCTGATTAAAAGATATTTTAAGTGAAACAAAAAATAATTTGACGCAACAAAACAAGCAATTAATCTCAATTTAGTCCAAATTAATTTATTTGTTTTTTCTAACACAATTAAGGGTCAAAAGAAGCGTCCTTAATTATTGTTTAGTATCATATGAGAGGTATTATTTAATATATAAATTTAAGTAATTAATTTAAATATATTATAAATCAAATTTACACTTGTAATTATAATATATGTTTTTTAATTAATTAAATATAAATTTATAATTATTAAATACATAAAAATGCGCCATTATTTGTAGAATATATTATATTATGCTCAATTTAATTGTATATATAAAAATATATATAACCAATAAATTTAATGTAACACTTGTATATAATAAAATTCTTATATAATTTCATTATGCAATAAAATATTAAGTTATATTCATTAAATACAAGTCTTACCCACTCTTTAAAGTTTTATAATTTATATATCATTTACTGGACTCCTGGAATAGCCTGGCTGACAGGTTCTCTAGAGAAATCAATTTCATTTTCAGAAAGCAGAATCAATTCTGGCTCTGAAATTTCTGAGATATCTACTTTTAAAGTTGAGTCTTTTTATATAAACTTATTTACATTTTTGAATTTTGAAGTTGCATAGTATGCATATTTTTTCTGATACTTTTCATTTTACCACTCCAAAGGTATGTCAATTCCTCAACTTTTTTTTATCATTTGCTTCTTCACTTATTGTCAGCCAGGCTATACCAGGAGCCCAGTAAATTTTATGTCAATCTACTGTAACTAAAAGAGGGTGTAAAAATTTGCTTATTGTGTATATAAATTAATCTTATATTGCATAATGAAATTATATAATTATTTTATTAAATATATATAAATATTATATTAATTTTATTATTATATAAATTATTTATTCATTTAAATTAAGCATGATTCATATTCTAACAATTGAGGCACATTTTTTATGTATTTAATATATACAAATTTATAATTAATTAATTATATATTATAACTATAAGTGTAAAATTGACTTATAATGTAATTAAATTAATTAATTAAATCTATATATTAAATAAAACTTTTCATACATTATTAAACAATAATATTGGGCGCTTTTTTGACCCTTAATTGTGTCAGAAAAATTATTAAATAAATTATAACACTTATTTAATAATATGGTATTAAAATTCTCACTTTAAATTAGAAATATCACTAAATTAATTATATGTTTAATTTAAACTAATTATTGAATTAATTACATAGTTAAAACAATTAATTAAAATTGCTTTATACTGGATTGAATTGATTACATGGATTTTTGCGTGAAAATAATTCTAATTGTTTTAATTAAATCGTTTACATCCTACTGTAAAGTCTGTTTTGGATTCTTTTTCTCACAGATCTTATGTTTCAGGCTTACTTAGTTACTCACTATTTTAATTGACTGGTTTGGGAAATTATGGTGGGAAAATTAGTTACTTATTCATGGGTTTAGTTAATTGTTTCATGTTTTTCTCTTAATTTATCTATGTTTCATTTCTATTCTTTTATATTCTTGTTTTAGTTTATTACTATTTTGTATATACTGATTTGTGGCGCTTCAGAGGTCCCCTGGTCTATAAAAGGGCCTTGGGTAATCCCTTTTAGCCCACCACTTATTATACACTCAATTCAAATACAATTTTAAATAATATTATGTTTATTTTATTTTTCATTAGCATTTTAAGTCTATATTTAAAAGTAAATAAATTATCTAAGGTTGCTTTAAGTCTAATAATAATTATAATTGAGAACCACGCACTACTATATAACTTACAAGATCTAAATATTATAACCTGAACCTCACTGTTTTGTCACTACTCAAATATTGTCGTAGCATTTCTTTAATTCTCTCTCTTACTTTCTTTAACTATCAAATTTTATAAAAAACCTACTTTATTATCCTTCTATTCCTTTCCTCCTTTTTTAATCCTTCTTCTAGAGGACCAGCTTACACTTATTCTTCTTTATAAATTATTTTTTCCCCTGATTTGTTGATTTTTTTGATTTTTTTCAGGAAACGGTATCATCAAATCTATTTGGAACTCTTCTCAGGATAATCATCAATAAAAAATACAAGAGATAATCATAAAACTACCAAGGAAACTCTTTATTTGGAATCTTGTAAAAAGTTTACTCATTTTTTTGGAATCTTGTAAAATGCTTACTCATTTTTTCTTCATTCCAGATCAACAAAAGTCTGATAAACCACGCAAGTAAAGCAAGGGGTGAAGGGTTGATTTCTAGTAAATCTTTAGGGAGGGGTTATAAATATGGTAATTAGAAGATTCTACATTTTTTTTATTTCATAGACTTTAAAATTATCAATTATTAAAGATAATCAATCAAGTAAAAATTTTGTGCAATCAAGCCTTGCTTCTGTATAAGTGTGTTCATTTAATCATTTATTTGTATTGAATGGATGAATTCTAAATACAATTCTTGTCATATTATTTCTTTGGCTTTGGTCACATATGAAATAATTGGCAGGTGGTATTATGAATCCCATTTTTTTTACTTGGTTGATTATCTTTTTTGATTGATTTAGTTAAGAATTTATGAAATGAAAATGAAAATTTAGTGATCTTCACCCCCTCCCACAGTAAATTCCAGTGGGAGTTATTGCCATTTTTTTTCAGGCATAAATATTTTTTTTTCAGACATAAAAATTTTTTTGACATGAAAAAAAAGGCAAGCCCTACCCCCTAATATAGTAAAATTCAGGGAAGTGTATTGCCAAATTTTTAGATTTAGAAAAATAAAATTTGTGAATTTATGTATATGGTGCATAAGGGTTGTTTAATGAAGCTGTTTAAAAACCATAAATAATCAAATTATCAATAGAAATCCAGAATAAATTTTAGTCATGTATATATTGAGAAAAAATTTACTTATAATTTAAATACAAAACATTTAATCAACTGAAATCCTAAAAAATAGCAAGAGTAGAAGCATGCAATGTATATAAGAATGATTCAAAGCATTTTTTACAATCAAAATATTAACTTCTATCTCAGATCTGGAAGAGTTTTTCAAAATGGGTTAATGTGGCATCATTTTAATTTGAACTAAAATGACAAAGTGCAACACAGATTTGAATTGCAGGATGTCTTTGTGGAAAACAAGAATCATTTCTGAAAATTGAGTGATCTTTTATCAATTCAAGTAAACTAAGAAATCCAGGCAAGGTTGTGAAAAATATCTGTTTAAAGCTAATTTCAGGAATGTTGTAAATACCCTCAAAGTTGAATTGATGTTGAGGTTGTATGGAAGGTGTTCTGGAATATAAATAGCAATTCTCCAGCATGTCACACATTTAAGCCAAGTCAAGTTCAGCATTGAAGTTTGTATCAGAGTTAAACAATAGATCCAGGGCTAGAATAGTAGCAGTGATTTCTATTTTATGATGTACTGAAAGAGGCATGTTAGTGAATGGTGATGAAGACTTAGGGTGAGTGTACGATGAAGGGGCTGCTCAAGTGGTGGGAAGTCATGTTTTTCACATGTTGAATAATAAGCCCTTAAGAATTAGGTGAAAAAAAATCTAAGAAGATGGCATGTCTGTACCTAGTGCTGAATAATTAAGATGAAGGAGAGAAGTGTTTTAATGGCTTATTTTTCCCAAAAGAAGGTGTGTTTAAGGTCAAACACACCATAAAAATACACCTGTAAAGGGCAGGTGTATTTCATTTTCTGATGGAGTGTTTGGTGCTATTTTGTGGTTTGTTTATGTGGTGTATTTGATCAAACTTGAGACCCCCTAATGTACTCCATCCCATCTCATTTTCATAGAAAATATCTATTGTTCTAGAACTCTCCTGATCAGAAAAATCCCATTTTAATTTTGAGCCATTAATCCCTTAATCAATTCTCTACCACTCATAATTCTTAATATATCAAAGAATATGCTTTTATATTTCCTCTAATTTTTTTTTCAAGATTTCAAATTTTAGATAACACTACCAGTGACAGGGAGCCTGGCTGGTATTTATTTAAAATTATATAAAAAATTCACTGTGCACCAAGTAAGATATCCCTGATGGGGATATTCAGTGCAAGTTGGGGATATTGTAGGGAGGGACATAAGGATAGAAAAATAAGTGTAAGAAAAATACGTGGGAGAAAAATAAGTGTAATGAAAATATGTGCAAAAAAAAAATATGTGTGAAAAATAAGTGTAAGAAAAATATGTTGCAACCATGTGAAATATTGTTTTTTATTTTTTCTCAAAAAAATGATTTTTTAATATCATTTTTTTATTTTTTACTTTATTTTCTGATTTTTTACCATTTTTTTAATTGTTTTTTGAAAAAAAAAAATTGGTTGCAAGTGATTTTTCTCACACTTATTTTTCTTGAATTTGTTTTTCTTGCACTTACTTTTCTCACATTTATATTTCTTACCTTATGTCTCTTACTAAAATATCCCCAACTCGGACTGGATATCCCCATCAGGGATATCATAATTGGTGTGTAGTGAAAAAAACCCTGAGCCACAGGAAGTGGCTTGGGTTTGAAAATAAAAATAATATTTTGCTGCCAGCTTCAAGCTGGAAGCATTTAATAAAATATAAAAAAAAAATTGACTAAAGCCACTAAAAGTGGCTTTGGTCAATTTAATAATACATCTTACTGGCAGCATAAAACTGCCTGCAAGATTTTGTGTTTAAAAGCAAGCAAAGTTGCATGCAGCAACTTTGCTTGCTTTTTTTTAAATTATTGACTTGCAGCCAGTTTAAAACTGGCTGCAAGTATATTTTTAAAGAAACCAAATTTGCTTTTAGTGACTTTGGTTGTGAGCTCATTTTTACATCTCCCAGCCAGATAACACTGGCTGGGAGGTTTTAAGGTGAGATTCAAGCATCCAATTTTCTTAAGGAAAAATTGGCTTCTTAGAACATAAACTACCAGCCAGGGGGAGCCTGGCTGGTAGTAATTTAATATTACATAAAGAAAATAACCCAAGCCACTTCCTGTGGCTTGGGTTTGAAAATAAAAAAATATTTTTCTTCCAGCTTTAAGCTGGCAGCGTTTAATAAAAAATAAAAAAAAACTTACCAAGGCCACTAAAAGTGGCTTTGGTAAATTTAATAAAAAAATGCCTGCAAGATGTTGTATTTAAAAGCAAGAGAAGTTGAATGCAGAAACTTTGCTTGCTTTTTTTATATTAATGACTTTCAGCCAGTTTAAAACTGGCTTTAAGTATTTTTTTAAAGCAACCAAAATTGCTTGTAGGGACTTTGGTTGCAATATATTTGTTTTTAATCTCCCAGAAAGATAAAAATGTGTTGGAGGTTTTAAGGTGAGATTCAAGCAGCCAATGTTGCTTTAAGCAACATTAGCTACTATAAAAAATAAAACCTCAGCTAGTTTCTGCTGGCTGGTTTGAATTAATAAGAAATAATATGAGAGTTGAGATATTGAAATTCTCCCTACTCTTTTACATGCCATTTGGCATTAATTTTTTGAAAGTGTGAAATGTATATGTGCATAATAAAAAATCAAAGCCAGAAAAAGTTGTATTGGATATTTTTAAATGGAAAAACTTATATACCCAGTTTTAACATGTATGAAATATCAGGATACTGATTTTGTGTGCAGAGTGTTTCGCAGAAATATACGCTTGGTTGTTAACTCTTTTGTAGCCAAATTTCAACTTAATGGCAACAAAAATAATAAGTGATAAAAAATGTGTCTGTAACAGCTGGAGGTGAGTTTTCCCACCTTATGTGAAGAAATGATATGGACAAGTGGATTTAATTTGAAAAAAAAGTAAAAATAAATATTAATTGCATCTGTGTGCAACTATCTAAGGCTTTGGTTCCTCAAATTATACTTTGTGAAACCCTATAAAAATAAGCTGTAAATACAATATGTAAGTATTAATTAAAAGAATGTGAAAATTTTTTGTTATCATTTTTACAATATATTGCTGTGTAAAAACCTGTTGCATATACACCTTATGCAAGTCACTGCATGCCATGCAACGGGCTTCAGTAAGTTGCATGTTTCTATATGCATAACTGTAAGCAAATTTTCATCCAAGTGGAAAATGTTCTACTTCTTTCCTTCCACTTACAACAGACAGGTTATTATAATCATATTTCAATCTGTTTCACTTAAGAGTTTTTTTTTTTGGTTTGTCCCTTATACTTGTTTCTTAAGTAAAAATATTAATTTCACTTTAAATATAAGTTCAACTTTTAGGGAACCCATTTTTCTCAATCATTAGGTTTGCCACCAAAGTAACTTGTTTTATGATTACTAACTTAAATTGTTGGTGTTTTCCTCTCCTTTTTAATCTCTTTAAAAAATAAAAAATAGAACTGATGATTGTTTTTAACTCTTGGAATTTTGATCTCTAACTTGTCATAGTATAATCAAAAAGCAAATTTTTGGTAAGCATCCATAATTTATATTTTCTCCTCTTTCTCTTTTTTTATTTTTTTCATTCAATAAAAATGATACTTATTTTTCTACAATAATCTATTCTTAAAAAATATAATTAAAAGCTTAGTTATCAATTTATTGATCAATCAACTCCTACCAAAGGATTTTTTTAAATTTCAAGTAAGTATATCTTTTTTTCACTATTACATTTTTATAATTTTATTATTCTCAATCATTATATATTAAATAATTAAATAAAATAAAATATCATATTATCCACATGTGTATGGGATAAATTTTTTTCTACATATCAATAATTTATTGTATTGGCCTCCTATAATATTATTAATGGTAGAGGTATAGTTGATTCTTGTTTAAAGAAACTATACCTTTCAACATTATAAATTATGGATATCTGGTGGTTTGATATATTAGGGGGTATCAAAGTTGACCAATCCGCAATTAAATTAATTTTGGATAAGAACCCTTATACCCCAATTATCTTCTGCAATTATTTTTGCTAATAATTGGGATATTTGTCATTTTACACATCAAAGTTGACCTCTTATGCAACATTTTTCTACTCAATTTTTCATAACCACATCTTGGCCTACTTTCATTCATAACCACATCTTTGCCTACTCTCTGGATATGCCTTCTACCTTTCTGCACACTCCTATTCTCATCTCATCCTGTCTATTCAACAACTCGCCATCTCATCTACTTGTTTTTTCTCCTTTTCATCTTCAATTATCTTAACATTCTCCATCACCATAGATCTTCTCAAAGGCAGCCTTCCTCCAGTTGCTCTTCAAATAGCACTACTCCCTCTTTCCCCCTCTCATCTGAGAAATAAAAGACCGTTCAATTAAAAAAAGATGATCATCTCATTCTTATCAGCTGACTTAAAACTAAATCTAACTATGATTCTTGTTTTGGTACCAAAAATGCAGCTAAAGTATGAAGGCCCCCAGCATCAAAAGTTAATAGTTATCATTTAATGGCCAACAAATTACAGAATAAGACCAAGGGAAATATAGATCTTTTAACTAAACATATGTCTGAATTCTTCAAGCATTATCAAGCCAAATACAAGAAGAAAAAGACTCTTTCATCTTCTACTGGTTTTGGTATTACTGGCCTCAATATCAGTAAGGGCATCAAATCCATTGAAAATAAACTTGATTCTTTATGTCTTTACTTTAAAGAGATGGATGCTGTTTTTGGAGAGAAATCTGATGTTAATTCTGCAAATATGTTGAATGGTGAAGATGCTATATTCAAACATTATTTCAAAAGAAATTTTTCCCTTTCTTCTTCTACTAAAGCCTCCCCTCATTTAACTTCCACCAATAAAGATATCTTTTAAATAGATCCTTATGGAAATATAAACCAACCTGATCTAACTCAAGTATGTTTTTTTTCTTTTATCTTACCAGTTCTATTTTTATTTACATTTTCTTATTTCTAAATAGGCTGAAGAAAAAATGCAGGAGCCACAATCAACAGAGTCAGAAGCCAGCGAAAATGATGAGGAGGAAAAAGTGACCTTAAACAAAAAGAAAAGGGCTTCAAGTAGTCTAAATTTCAACTCTCAAAGAAGAAGAAAAAGTGATACTTCATCTCAACCCTTTTTTCTTCTATCAAAGAACTTTTGGAGACAGGTGATGCTAGTAAGTGATACCAAACCTCTTAATAATTTACTCTGCTTTTCTTCTACTTTTTTTTAATATTTATTATCACTCTATAAAAAGTGGAAGTTTCTAAAGAGACTCTAAAGTTTGAAAAGAAAAAACATGAGCTCACTTTAAGGAGGGATGAAAGGTTACATGATTTGGAAGAGAAAAAGTTTGAACTCTCTTTACAGAAGGATGATAGGACACAAGTCTTGGAGGAGAGGAAGTACAAATTCTCTTTATGGAAGGATGATAGGACAAAAGTCTTGGAGGAGAGGAAGTACAAACTCTCTTTATGGAAGAATGATAGGGAAAAAGACTTGGAGGAGAAGAAATTCAAGTAATCTCTAAGTGTTGAAAATACAAAGAAAGAGGAGAAAACATTTGAGCATCAAAACCTCATGGAACAGATGAAATATAAGCTTGATCTTGAAGAAAATTCCAAAAAGAAAGATTTCTTGATAAAATGTGTTAAAGCTAATAAATCTGTTGAAGAAATGGAACATTTAGAGAAATTTTTTGATGACTAGTTTGTTTTATTTCTCTCATACTTCAACTGTTCATAATTTATTGTACATTACCTTTTATCTTAATTTCCTGTATTTCTTTACTCTATCCATCATTAGTTGAATTTTCATATTTTAATGTTATAAATTCTTTTTTAAATAAAATTTTCAAGACTTTTTAATGTTAAAAATTCTTTTTTAGTTAAAATTTTCAAGTCACATTTAAAAATTTCCCAATTCCACCCCTGCATTTGATTGAACTAAGGGGCAGGTATCACCAAAAATCTTGAAAGTAAAAATTTTGAAAGTCTTATATGAAATTTGGAAATACTCCCCCCTGCATTTTATTTAAGTAAGGGATGGGTATCACCTAAAATTTAAAGTCAATTTTTATTTGTAATTCTTATATGAGAATTTGGCAAACCCCCCCCCACTGTATTTTATTGAATTAAGGGAAGGGTATCACCAAAGTTTCAAGTCAATTATTTTTTTAAAGTCTGATATGAAATTTTGGAAATACCCCCCCTATATTTTATTGAATTAAGGGATGAGTATCACCAAATTTTCAATTCAAAATTTTCATTAAAGTCTGATATGAAAATTTGGAAATACCCCCCTTAATTTCATTGAATTAAGGGAAGGGTATCACCAAATTTTCAAGTCAAAATTTTTTTTAAAGTTTGATATAAAAATTTGGCAAAACCCCCTCTGAAATTTATTGAATCAAATAAATCAAATGGAAAAAAATTGAAAATTGAAAATTTCTACAACCAATTATTTTCACCAGTCCCAATCAAGTTTTCCTATCTTATATAATAGCCAGTAGAAGGACCTAAGGCCAGATGCACCATTATATAAAAACAGTAATCTATCTTGATGTAACTTTGAAAAATATTTGGAAGAGACAAATCCAAAATTAAATGAAAAAAATTAAAAAGGAAAAAATAAGATTGAAAAAAAGGAAAAAAAAAAAGGAAAATTTAAAAAAATTAAAAAAGATAAAAAATAAAAAAAATAAAAAAAATAAAAAAAATTAATAAAAAACAAAAAAAACAAAAAAAAATTGGAAGAAAATATTTAATGATAGAAAATTTTTCATAATATTTTAGTTATCATACTTGACAGACCTACTAAGAACAATTTTGTATCTAATTTTTTATTTTTGCTTGTTAATAAGATTAATTAGACCTTCATTTATTTGGAATGAACAGCAAAAATGGGTTAATTCTTGAAAAGAAATTAAAGTTGGAGGTGCTTTAGTTGTTTCATGCCAATGTTGAGAAGGATTCCATATAGACTCAACTATTCCATTGGCACTACCAAAATCAATAATACATTTATGGTCAGAAAAATAAAGGCCATGTCCCTCATCAGAAGAGGGTGATGGAATAGGAAAACCAGTCTCTGGATTAATATAGGAGCAAATTCCAAATTTTAGACAATTTTTATCATGTTTATCTAGATGAAAATTATTATAGAATCCTTTATAAGTGATGATAACACTAGAACAGAAAATGTAAGCATTTATTACTTTTTCCCATTCATTATCAGACAAATTTGATAAACCAGATTCTAAAGTAAGTTGATGGTTTTTTTGAAAATCTTGGATAAATAATATTTTAAAAATATTGGCCAAGAAAACATTAAATTATCCAAAAGAATTCCATCGTTTCAGATCTTCTTCAATTTGCTCTGGTTTTAAATTTTTCAATAAAGAATAAATTCCTGAAATATTTGACAAAATTAAAAATTACTTATAATAAGAGAATATTTACATACCAAAAGAAACTTCTTGATCATATCCTGGTTGCCAACCAAAACCTTTCATGACACCAGAAATCAAATTTTTATTTGATAAGGGTTGTCTAACCAAAGCTATTTAATAGAGAGTAGAAATTAAATCAGAAAGCTTGAAAAAAACTTCATCATTTTTCCCATTAAATTAATGAACTTATAAGATGAATTGAGGTTTGTATCTATTATTGACAACTGCAAAAATGAGATCTGTACTGCCTTCTGTAAGGTTTTTGATGTTTTTGTAAAAAAAAATTTTCTTAAGATTTTATATTGAAGTCTTATAAAATTTGAGATTTTCCAAATGTCCAAAAAATGTTTTGTAAAATATCTTCATCCTAATCAATTTTCTATTTTGATAAAATTTCTTCATTGAAATGCTTGATTCATTAGCTGGTTCCATGATTTTCTGCTTTTTATTTTCTGGTAAGGAAAACTCAGATTGATTGGAAGAAGGAATAGAATTGAAGGAAATTGAAGAGATAGAAGAAAGTAAAGATAAAGAAGAGAATATATTTGATGGTTATTCTTGGAGCTCTAAAGATTTGAAGACAAGGAAGAAAGAGGGGATAAAGATAATTCAGAAGAAATTTATGATAAAGAAGATGAGCGAGTTAAATTTTCCATAGTAACCTCCTGGAAAAAAAATTTATAAAACAAAAAAAATAAAATAAAATAAAATAAATATATTAAAAAAAACCTAAAAATAAAAAATTATCAGTAAAATGATTGAAAAGGAAAAGTTTTTTTGGAAAAAAAAAACAAAAAAAATATTGCAAAAAAATCAGTAAAAAATTTTAAAAAAAATAAATATTCAAAATTAAAACCTGAATTATGATTGAAATACTAGGAAGTATCCTAGAAAAAAAATTCTAAAAAAAAAAATGTTAAATTAATTGCATAAAATAAAAATAAAAATAAATCTTGAATGTTTTTTGAAATACCAGATAAAGTTCTTGAAACAACAAACAAATTCACCAAAAAAAAAGTAAAAAGAAAATTAAATTAAATTCAGTAAATTTAATTGCAAAAAAAAATCAATAAAAAATAAATAAATAAAAATTACTTACCTGCTATTGGAAATACCACTTGATGTCATTCAATCCAATTTCTTAAAAAAAAATTTAGAAAAAATTGAAGTCAGTAAATTTCAGAATAATTATTTATTTTTAATAACAAACACAAGTAAAAAAAATAAATTACCTGATTTATTTTGGAAACAGGGGGATATTTCCAGAAAATAAGGGAAAGAAAAAAAATTCTGTAAAAACAAATTAAAAAGCAGAGATAAGTCTTTTTTTTCTTGCTTCAAAATGCTCCCCAAAAATTCCCCCTCTTTACCCCCTCAATCCAGCCTTTAACCCTTCCTTTCCCACCTGAAACCCCCCCTTTAACCCCTCCTTTCCCACCTATAAACCCCCCTTTACCCCCTCCTTGCCCGCCTCAAACCCCCCTCAAACCCCTGCACAAACCCCCTATGCCTATCTTATTGAATTGTTACCAATTTGATAAGTTAGTGAATCATTGCTCTTGATTTTTCACTAACTTATCAAATCATTATAGATTCAATATGTTAATGGATAATCAAGAAGGATTGTTCATTAACTTATTGATTCAATAGCAATTTGATAAGTAGGTCCTGGGGGGGTGTGGAGGGGTTTGAGGGGGGGATTGAGGTGGGATTGAGGGGATAAAGGGGGGTGAAGGGGGGTTCGAGGTGGGAAAGGAGGGGGTAAAGGGGGGTTGAGGTTGGCAAGGAGGGATTAAATGTGGGAATTGAGGTGGCCAAGAAGGGGAGAAAGGGGTGTAGGGAGGAAGACAAGGAGGGGGGAAAGGTGGATGATGGAGGAAGACAAGGAGGGATGAAAAGGAGATGATGGAGGGGGTAAAGGGGGGGACTTGAGGTGGCCAAGAAGGGTAGAAAGGAGGCTATGGAGGCAGACAATGAGGGGGGAAAGGGGGATGATGAAGGAAGACAAGGAGGGATGAAAAGGGGATGATGGAGGAGGTAAAGGGGGGGACTTGAGGTGGCCAAGAAGGTGAGAAAGGAGGTTATGGAGGCAGACAAGTAGGGGGGAAAGGGGGATGATGGAGGGTGAAAAAAAAGAAAAAAAGATAAAACAAAAAAAAAATTAGTCTAACCTTGAAATCCAAAAAAAGGCACTTACAGGACAAAAAAAAACAAGAAAAAATAAATTTTTAGCAAGTAAAAAAATAAAAAATGAGAAAAAAAATGACTTACCTGGAGAGATGAGATGAGAAAATAAAGGAATTGAAAAAATTTGACAGATGTTTGAGGAGAGGAGGAAATGGATATTAGGGATGAATAAAAAATGAAACAGTGAAAAGTTATGTGATTGCAGAAAATATGTGATTTCTTGTTGAGCTGATGAAATGAAACAAATGAGACATCCAAAAAAGAGAATTGAGAGCAGATTCAAAATTTTAGATATGCAAAAAAATAACTAACACAAGTGAATAAAAAATGGAACATGAAAATAACACAAGTGAAAAAAACAAGGAAGCTGAAAATTTGGAGAGTATGAAAAAATAATTTTTAAGAGGGTCATGAAGAGAAATGTTGGAGAGTAATAGGCATAATGACAGAGCGCATGCCAGTAGAAAGAATTTTTTTTGATTCAAGGGAGGGGAGAGCTGGTTCTGGTTCAGGATCCTCTTCTGCATAAAGATCATTCCACTCATCATTTGAATCAGCTATGATAGCATGGAGTATAACACAATTCATTATCCAATGATTTGCAGTTTTGATTTCAATTTTTTTTGAAATTGGATTCTGAGCTCCCGGAGACTAGAAAATCTTTCCTTTAAAATACCTATAGAATGTTCAATCCATACTCTTGATTGGGCAAGGTGATAATTAAAGGTGGTTTTGGGGTCATTTTCTATAGTTGCACCATGGAAAGAAGGTATAAATTACTTTCCACTTGCATATGCTAAGTCTGCAAGGAGGTACTGAGATTTTTCAAAGTATGAGTCAGAAGTTTAAAAAATCTTTGTTCTATGGAAGACAAAAGAGTCATGAAATGAGCCGGGGCAGCCACTATGAAAAGCAATAAATTTTTTATTGAAATTGCATACAAGTTTAACAGCAATAGAGTATCTAGAAAGAAGGTAAAAATTCAGTTTATGAAATATGTGAAATTGGAGAACCTGTTGAAGAAAGATTTTTTTGTAATCAAAATAATGGTTGCCATCATTAGCAGACTTTTGACTCAAATTTATAGTTGTACCATCAACAAATCCTACACATCCAGGGAAACCTTCAGCTTGCATTAATTGAGAGGATTCAAGTTGCTGTTGTGGATTTGGCCAAGCAAGTGTTTGAGACTTGAGAGAAAGGATGGAAATCATACAGCTCTTGATGTATAATATCACTGTCCCATATCCTATGGTAAAGAGATTTTCCAAAATTCTTGCAGCAGCACCATTTCCATTTGAGCCAAAGCAACATAGTGCAACAGCAAGTTGAAAAGCAGGATCATGCTGTTTATTTTGAGAATTGTTATGAAATATAGGATGTTTGGAGATGAGTTGATAAATTTTGAAGAAAGAATCAGAAGAAGTTTGAAATAGTTGAGTGAAGTTTAATTGAGGAATGTTGAAAATGGAGCAGAGATCATATCTGGAATCATGATGAAGATTTGGCCCCCTTGGGTTTATGTAACACTTTTTGGAAAGAAAAGACATATAGGCTAGACAATCTTCCAAATAATAGTCTGTTTTATAGCAAGGAACTAAAAGTAAATTGATAGCATTCACAGTTGAGTGAAGTAGCTGCCTAGTAGAGAGGTGTTTCATAGTTGTTGGTGGAAGGCTCCGCCAAATTTGCAGTTGGGGTGTGTAGATAGAAAAAAAGTTTAAGTGTTTTCCACCAAAATTAAGTAGCATAAAGTGAGGAAAGACTTAAGGATGGCAGCAGCAACTATAATTCATGTGAATTTCTTAAAAATCCATCATGGAGGTGATGAGTTTGAGATCAGTAATTAGGAATGGAAATTGGGGTATAAGAGGCGGGATAATGCATTATTGTGGATTCCTTATCCACTAGCCCTGGGGCTAGTGGATAGGATTCTTCTGCAATTAATAATGTCTGATCCTGGGAAAAATAATTCCTGATCTCTAATTTCTGATTGTTCAACTTTGATACCCCCTATTATTGATATATGGAGAAAAATTAAATAAAGCATCAACACATAATTATGTATTATTGATATATTTATCATAATAATTGAGCATTGGATTTAAGCTTCAAATTTTATTGTTTATGTTTAGGGTATAGTTGAATCTTGTGTGCCCAACACATAGGGCAGAATAATATACTCGTAAGCAATAAAATGAAGCTTTAATTCCAGATACTTTATTAATATTTTAAATGCAGCTAATACTCATGTTTGCTACATGCATGTTGGATATGATTTTTAATTCAATATTAAGAATATAATGATTATATTTGGAGGCCTTGTTTCTAACCATTGCATTATTTTGCACTTTTTATGTATTCATTTTTGACTTAAATTAATTTCTTATCCACTAAAATACAAGATGGAAGCTTCACAAAATGTGGATAAAATCTAGAAGCAAATGTTTGGGACTTTCCACAAGTGTAGGCCAAGGAACCTCATGAAACAAATAAATGTTGTCATGATTACCGTTTATACAAAAAAGTGTCATTGGCCTATTACTTTATATTAGGAATTTGAAATATAAGAGTTATTTATAAGAAATTTATGAAAAAATAAAAAATATTTGATGACTCTACTCATCCTAATATTTTTTGATCTAAATAAAGTTTTTTTATATCTTTTAAATTTAACTTCTTTTTTAACCTTGTTTATTTGTTGGATTAAGTTTTGGCTGATTTGAAAAGAACATCCAAAATGTGTGAACTCTTGACAATATTCCAAGTCATGTGGAGCTTTGGTTGTTTGGTGATGATCCTGAGAAGAGTTCCAAATAGTTTTGATGATTCCAGTTTCCAATCCAAAATTGATTCTACAGTTGTGATCCAGAAAGTATAGCCCATGACCTTTTATTTTAGCTGGGGAAGGAATAGGTTTTCCAGTAAATGGATTAATATAATAGAAAATTCCCAAAGATAATTGGTGTCATTCTTATCAGTATAAATATTGTTATGAAACCCAGAATGTAATTTTTTAAGCAATTGGCCAAGAAACAATTGAGTGATCCAAAGCTCTGGGAGATAAAATCCTGGATAATTATTATATATAAGAATTTCAGAATCCTTAATCTCTAATTATGCAATATATAAACACAAAATAAATTATGGGATATTTTTGAAAAAAAGGCTCAATTTTAAAAGTTAATATCTCAGAAACCAATGAACCAAATTAAAATCCCTCATGTAAAATGAAATATAGGCTTCAGGAGAGTCTTCTGTTAAGGGACATGTGATTTAAATAAACCTAACCCTAATTTGTTACATAAAAACATAAAATTTAAAATTTAAATTGGGAAAAAAGGCTCAACTTTAACATTCAATATCTCATCAACCACTGAGCCAAATTCAAATCTGTTGGTGCGAAATGAAAGGTAGCCTTCAGAAAAATCTTCAGTTAAAATAAAATCAGATTTTTATAACTCTAAACCTAATTCTGAGTCTCATTTTTACAATTTTCAAAAACTTGAAAAGTGGTGATGGAAATGAGAACAGCAGGAGTATAATAAGTTTACAGTTATCCAGATAAGAGCTATACATATATTTAAGTATGAAAATTTCATAGAAGGAATGAGATATTATATAGGCATTTAAAAAAAGCAGAAGAAACTGACCTTGATTAAAAAGTAGGAAAAATAGAGTGAGAAAGACTAATGTTGGAATTTGGGAGAAATTGAATATCAAGTAAGTGAAATGCATAAAGAATGTGAACTGTATGTGTTTTAATGAAATGGAGCCAAAAAAAGTGAAATAGGGGAAAGGGGGGATAATGACCATGCCAAGGAGGGATGAATAGTAGGGTGATGGAGCTAAAAAAGAAAGTAAAGTGGTAGAGAAATAAAAGGTAAATTTTACCATTGAAATCAAAAATAACCACTTGCAAAAAAAAAATTAGATGCAAAAAAAACAGAATAAAAAGAAAAAAAAAATTATTATTAGCAATCAAAAAATTAAAAAAATAATAAAATGACTTACCTGGAGAGATGAGATGAAAAACTAAATGAAACCAAATTTTTTAAGGGATGTTGGAGGAGAAGAGGAAAAGGATATGAGGGATGAAACAAAAAAGAAACAGTGAAAAATTATGCAATTTCAGAAAAGATGTGATTTCATGTTGAGCTGGTGTCACGCTCCACATGACACTTGAGGCAAAAGCAGCTCATTAAATCAATAATACAGAGGTCTAAATCCATACTCGAAGCACAGAAACAATTCTACATAGCAACTGCAACTTTCCTTTGTGTACTCACTATTCAACCACGCTAGTCTAAACTCTAAATCTAAATTAGTCAATCTCTCAATAGTGTGTGTTAGTCTTTTCCTCAATAAGCAACACATAGCGCAATAGTTAATGTAATAGTCTGCTAAAAGGTTTATTAAGTATCTGTGGGTTATTATCAGGGGTAGTGAGCATGGACGGGATGGTTAGTGGAGGATTAAAGGGTTAATGGATGTTAGTGAGTAGGGTCCAAGTGTAACAGGTGTAATTTTGGTGGTCTGTGGTGTGCAGAATGATGGATGGGTATGAGGTCAATGCGAGGAGGAGTAATGGATATAAAAGGGTTGGATTGTGGTTCAATATTCCTTTAGAATTAAATTATAAACATATATATAGTTAATAGTGGTAAAGCTTCAGGTTAAATCATTATTATTGTACATTTCCTTATTTTTCTCAGTAATCATTTCTAAATCTTAAATCTATGATTATTGAGTTTCCAACCCTTTGTGAGATCTTAAGAATATTAATATTACCTTTAAATTATATTAGAATTCTTATCAAACATATCTCAAAGCAGTAGCTCTTCCTTCTAGTCATCTTCAAATCACTTCCTCGAACATTTCCTCTGTTCTTTGAAGAAGTTTCTAAACTCCCTCCATCTCACTTCCAGGAACACCCTCAACCTTGTGCATAAGTCATCCGGTGACAGTAAAATTTAATTCTCCGTAGTTCTCATTCTTTGGCACTACTACGTCCTTTTTTCAGGTGTTGTAAATTCTTTAAATGGCACCTGTTCAACGCACTCCTCCTAGGGGCGCTACTACTAGGGCTCGCGCCAGAAGCAGGCCAAAAGCAACATGGACTGTTTTTCGCACTCACTCCCTGGAACCTCTTGACCTTAGGGAACGGGGACACTCAGTCCAATCTGTAGAAGAAATCTCCCAGGATTTTGATGATTCTAGCAAGGAAGAAGAAGGAGAGGATACAATGCATGAGGCACCATCTGCCCCTGCTACTCACTCTTCTGGTCAACCCTCGGAACCTGGACCATCAAATTCTCTGAAAGACTTCATGAGGCTTTTCATGAAAACCCTTTCCAATCCAATGTCTTCGGAGGGATCTAAATTCAAAACTCCTTCCATGAAATCTCCTGATAAATTCAATGGAGAACATCCAGACAGATTGGGCCCCTTCTTTCAAACCTGCAAGCTCCTGTTCCATAACAACCCTCGAACCTTCAATAAAGACCAATCAAAGGTTGTTTAAACTTCTTCATTCCTAGCCGTAAAAGCAGCAAGGTGGTTAAAACCTTATCTTCTCATGCTCTCTTTGACAGAAACCCACTAACTCATCAATAACTGGGAAAATTTCAAAGACCAACTCTTTACGTTGTTTGGTGACCCTAATGAAACTTACAACGCAAAAATTAAACTTGATTTTCTCCGCATGAGTGATAATGGTAAAGCCTTTGAATATATTTCGAACTTCAGAGCCCTTCAAACTCGAGTAGGTTGGAATGATGCTGCCCTCAAGTATCATTTCAAAAAAGGACTTCCTTCAAGGATTCTGGATCAATTAAATCTTCATGGTCAGAAGATGACTACTTTAATGGATTTAATGGATCGAACCCTCAAACTCAATGGCGTTTACCAAGGACGACTACAAAATTGTCGATACGCCAACAAATCTCAAGGCCTAAATTCTGAATCAGGACCTTATTCGCACCCACGGACAACTCAATCCAAACCCAATAAGGGAAAGGAAAAACCTCAACCAAAAGGATCAAACCCAGGCGATATCAGTAAAGTACTGGATCCTAAAGGGAAATTTAAAGAAGCTGAGAGAAAGAGGCGAGCAGATAATGGGTTATGTATGTATTGTGGGGGTAAGCACAAGCTGGAAGATTGTGTAAAATTGAAGGAAAGAGAAGGTACTAGTTCGAAGTCAAAAAACTAGTAGATAGTTTACTTGTGTGCAAAGCAAACTATCTTATCTCTCCCAGTGCACAGAATCTCCATGTCTTAAGGACTTGAGTTGCCTTAAATCGCTTGAGATTCATTCTTTTTAAGGAGGATACCCCCTTCAGTTGTCTTATAGACTCTGGAGCTTTAATTTCTTTTGTCAGTTTATCTTTTGCCGAGAAGTTACAGCTGACATTTACAGATATCAATCAAACTCCAATTTATTTGGTTGAATCAGAGGAACCCAAATATTGGGTCAGTAAGAAAGTTTTATGGGTTTTCAACTTTCCAATCTTTCCCCCCTTCGAGTGGGAATTATCAGTCTTGGAGGCCCCAAGAATGGATGATACCATTCTTGGCCATGACTTTTTAACGCATTGGAATCCTGAAATTGATTGGACACGGGGATTGATCACCCAACGCACTAAGTATATTTCTAATTCTTCAATGCAGGTCAATAGGGAGTTAAACAACCTGCCTGACAACCTCCTGATAGAGGACAAATCTCTGCCAGATGACTTGCAAGCATCTGATCTTTCTCTAAATGAGAAATCGGCTAACCCTTCTAGCTTGATCACTTCACTCAAAGAGGATTTAAATTGCCTTGAAGTAGTCGAATTACGCTCTCTCAATTCTGGTCTTCCCTCGACAGATTCTCTCGAAGATGATGAGGACAACCAAATCAATATTGAAGCCATTAAATCAACTCTACTGGAAATCTATCATTATTTCCTCGTTTTATTCTCAATCTGCAAGGCTGATATATTACCACCTCATTGACCCTACGACCATCAAATTGAGTTAATAGGTCCAGTACCTCCGGCAGGTCCTGTCTATTCTTTATCAAAGGAAAAATCTCAAGTTCTTCAAGACTAAATTACAGAGAATGTAGCCAAAGGTTTTATCAGAGCCAGTAAATCTCCAACAGGCTCCCCTGTTCTTTTTGTAAAGAAAAAAGATGGTAGCCTCAGGTTGTGTGTTGACTATAGAAAGCTAATCACAGTTACAAAGAAGAATGCATATCCAGTTCCTCCTATTTCATTGCTTCTTACCCTTTTTAATGGTGCTAATTTCTTTTATAAATTTGATCTTAGAGGTGCTTATAATCTTATTTGCATTGCCGAAGGTCATGAACCACTGACCGCAATGCGCACTAGATTTGGTAGTTTTGAATATTTAGTAATGCCCTTTGGATTATGTAATGCACCATCTACTTTTCAAACTTTTGTTAATGACATCTTTCAAGATGTTGTCAAAAAATTTGTTGTCGTCTACTTAGACAATATTTTAATTTTATTGAAGACACTGGAAGAACATATTCATCATGTTCGACAGGTTCTAAATTGCCTTCAAGATCACGGTCTCTAAGCCAAGCACAATAAATGGGAATTTCATCTTAAATATATTGATTTTTTGGGGTTTAAGTTTTCCACTGACGGTTTAGTCATGGACGAAAAAAAGGTCCAAAAAATCCTGGAATGGCCTAAGCCTAAAACTGTTAAATCCCTCCAAGGATTTTTGGGTTTTGCCAATTTTTATAGAAGATTTATCAAAGATTACTCTAAAACTATTTCCAATCTTACTTCTCTTCTTAGAAAAGATATTCCTTTTGTTTTTACTTCTACAGCACAAAAGGAACTCAAAGCATTGAAGACTGCATTTACCACAGCTCCAATTCTTTGTCACTTTGATCCTTCTGCTCCGACAATAGTCGAGACAGATGTTAGCAATTATGCTATTGCCGGGGTCATATCTCAATTCAATCCTGAAACAAAATTTTTTCATCCTGTTGCTTTTGAGTCAGGCAAACTAATTGCGGCAGAATTAAATTATTAAATTCATGACAAAGAGCTTTTAGCTATTATTCATTGTCTTAAAAAATGGCTCTCTTTTCTTCTCAGCCTAGATAGTCCTTTTCAAATCCTGACTGACCATAATTCTTTGAAATACTTTATGTCTTTTAAAGTGTTAACCAGGCGTCAAGCAAGGTGGGCTGAATTTTGGTCTGAATTTCCTTTTTCTATTTCCTATTGCCCAGGTAAGAACTGCATTGTCCCAGATATCTTGTCACATCGGGACGACGTTTACCCACAGTGGGGGACGCATTTTCTGACAAGAACACAGCAAATGTGAAATCAATCTTCATCGAATCAATGTTAACGACTCATCAACTTAATTCGATGACAATTGAATCTTTTCAAAATCCACTATCCAATATCCTTGAAGCTCAGTCTAAGGACAATTATTGTTTAGGGTTAAAATACAAAATACTCTTGAAGCAAGGGGCCAAAAGATTTAGTATTGAATCAGGTCTATTAGTTTTCGAAGGTAGAGTAGTCATACCTGACAAGAATGAAATAAAATTATGGATTTTCAATAGTCAACATGATTCTCCATTAGCTGGTCATTTTGGGGTTTATAAAACCTACCAGTTAATAGCGAGGTATTTCTTCTGGCCAGGAATGACCAGAGAAATCAAGGCCTATATAAGATCTTGCTATAAATGTAATATGAATAAGGCTCCCTGTCACCAGAAGCATGGTTTTCTTCAACCACTTCCTATTCCCTCTAAACCTTGGGAATATTTATAGATGGATTTTATTTCTCAACTTCCTCTTTCTAATAATTTTGATGCTATATTAGTAATAGTAGATATATTTTCAAAAATGTCTATTTTTATTAAAACCACTACTACTGCTACAGCAGAAGATTTGTCAAAATTGTTTCTAGAATATGTATTTTCCAAACATGGCTTACCTAATGATATTGTTTCAGATAGAGGCTCATTGTTTGTATTCACATTCTGGACTAAATTGTGTCAACAACTCAATATCACAAGGAATCTCTCCATGGCCTATCATCCTGAAACCGATGGGCAAACGGAAAGGGTCAACCAAATCCTCAAACAATACCTTTGAATGTATGTCAGTTACCAACAAGATGATTGGACCACATGGTTACCATTGGCCGAATTTGCTTATAATAACTCGACTCATTCTTTGACACAAAAATCTCCTTTTGAAACTGTTTATGGAAGACATCCGCAATTCAACTCAATCCATGTAGGAACTAGTCATCCTGCCAAACATTATCTTCGAACCATATCACGACTCCAAAAAGAACTTAAATCAAACTTGGAATTAGCGATTCAAAGGTACAAGGAACAGGCTGACAAACATTGACAATCTTCTCCTTCCTTTAAACCAGGCGACAAAGTATGGCTCAATGCACAAAACATTTGAACAACTTGACCATCAAAGAAATTGGCCGAAAAATGCTTGGGACCTTTTGAAATCGACTTCAAAGTCTCTAAAGCTGCATTTTGACTCAAGCTACCTCCTAAATGGAAGGCTATTCACCCTGTTTTTCACGTATCTCTCCTGGAACTGGCTCAAGAAACATACCTGGGCAGGAACCAACCTCCTCCGGAAACGGTCGAAGTAGAAGACCATCTAGAGTAGGAAGTAAGCCGTATCCTTGATTCAAGAATGCGCAAGGGGAAACTCTAATACCTAGTGGAATGGGAAGGCTTCCTCAATGACTCAGACAAAACATCCTGGGAACCAGCCATCAATGTTTCTAACACCCCTGAACTCCTAAAATCTTTTCATTTTAAATATCCTTTAAAACCAAAACCTTAGAACTCTCTTCTCTTTTTTTTCTTTCTCTTTTCTTTTCCTTTATTAAAATTCTAAAACTTCTTCTCTTCTGAAAAATCCTTAATCTGTTTTCTCTTTTTCTTCTCTCTTCTTCTCAAAAGCTTTTTTCAACCTTCTTTAAAAATAAATAAATTAATTAAATAAATAAAATAAAATAAACTAAAATTAAAAGTTAAAATTAAAAAATTAAATAATAATAATAAAATCTTAAAATTCATTAAAATAAAATCTTTAAAATCAATAAATTCCTTTAAATTTTCTTTTTCTGCTTTCAAACTTTTCTTCTTTTCCCTTATTTCTTTTTCTTTGAACTATCAATAATTTTCACAAACTCAATATGACAATCTTTCTCAAGCTTCACTTCAACCTTTAAATCTCTCTTTTAAAATTCTTCCAACAAATTACTTCTCTCTTTCAAATTCTTTTTTTTTAAAAACTATTTATTTTTATTCTTTCTTTTCAAATAACCAAAATTCCTCAAAAACTTCAATAAATAAACTTTCACAAATAACAAACTTTTCTCTCATTAAATTTTTATTTCAAAAGAAATTGTTTCAATCAACTATTTTTTTTCTTTCTTACTTAAATTTTTCTTTTCAAAACTTAAACTAAAGTTTCCTTGTTTCACATTCTTTCATTTCTTCTTTCAAAATTTAAAACAAAATTTTATTCAATCTTTTCTTTTTTCCTTTTTTTTTTTCTCAAAATCTTATAAAATATATATTAAAATTTCAATTAAAACAAAAAAATAAAATATAAATATAAATACACAAATTGCTTTCTACTTTTCTCCCTCCCTCTTTCTTTCTTTTTTCTCTATCCATTTCAAATTTTCTCCTGTATTTTCTCCCGAACCAACTTCTTCATTTTTTCCAAAACCACCCTTATTTCCTTCCTGCATTTCTCAAATACCTCCTCCTCTCCTACCGGTACCACTTCCCCAATTTCTATTAATTCTTCAGCCACGTCAAATGAGGCAGCATCAACATTCTTTTTGACCTCACCACTTAAATCTTTGATGAATCAAGCTCATCGACCCTGCCAAGGTTTCTTCGACCATACCTGGTCAAGCGTTTTCTCGTTGTCCTCCCTCAAATCAATTGCAAGTTGATTTTCCTCAACTGGCAGCAATGGCGCAGCTTCCACAATGACATCTGAATTCTAAAACATACGTTCATCAGTAACAAAATTTTTTGATATAAAAAGAAAAACAGACTTACTTCAAAAAACCAGTCAGCCTCTAAAAATAACTTTGGGTGACCTCCACCGTCACTTCCTTCTCCTCTTCATCATCTTCAATTACCATCTGCCGCTTCTTCGGCATCCACCTCGAGATGGGGACTTCATCCTCATCCTCTTCAACCAACTCATCTACCTCCTCGTCCACCCCTTGTTTTTTACCTGTGGCCTGGGTTACCCAGGCTGCCACGGTATCCTTGACCTCCTCCTCAATCTCTCCCACCGACTGATTGTCCCCAAACGACACGTCCCAAATATCTTTGACCACCTCTTTGGTCTTTGTTGTTACCCCATATTTAGTTTTTGTAAAACGTCGTTCGATTTCCACGTTTTTTGATAAGGCATCACACGTCACCCGTCTTCAGTGGAAAAACTCGCATTTCTGGCAAGGACCTCATGTAGCTGTGCTTTCGACGCAAAAATATTCCATCGATTCACAGGCCGTGCAGGCTTGAGAATATTTCCGGGTAACCATTCCACCATCCGCTTTGGGGTGTGGAGGTGTGGGAGTTGGGGTAGGACAAGTTGACATAATAAATATAAAATAATTAAAAGAAGAGTTAAGAGAAAGTTGTGTGGGAAGAATATGTCTCATTCTCAACAGAGCTCGCAGTTTTATACCCGGGAATCTGTCACATGCCACGTTATAGACTGTTCTAAAGTACTAAGCAGTAGACACAATGCGAGATGGGTTGGTTCTCCTCTTCAATTTCTAAAAAGAAGCGCCTGCCACTCTTATTTTTAAAGACAGCGCAATAATGTGTAACACTAATATTTGATTAGAAAGTTTATAAGATGAGAGATGAGTTTTAGAGATCAGGAAAAACAAGTATTACTATCTGGATATTTCTATTATTAATAAGCGCTAATATCCACAGCTACTCCCTCTTGAAGTGCTCTCTTTGAATATACCTTATTATAGCAATAAAATAACTCTAATAATAGTCAATCTTACTAAATCTATATATTCCCTCTATATATTCTACTTACTAAAAGACTCCCTATCTTGATCAAATAGTCCTCCTTTTTATATTTTTCCAGTACTCAAGACACAGTTCCCTAGTGGATCTCCAGCGCTGGCTCCTATGACTACTAACGCTAGTATTAACTTGTTTCACTCATACTCCACATATGCGCTTTTGACTATACCTTCTTTTTTGTTTCAGCGCTTTTTTTAGGTTTGACCCATTCTAACGTTGATCCTAGTCGCCTTGACTCTTGGGTAGTTTTGTGATTGTGTCCCCACTCTCCTTTCTTTAATATGAAGTTCATAGTCCTAACAATTCACTTAACTAGTTAGCCTCCCTTATTACCTGTTTCAGTAAGCTACCCAGCCAGCCGCGGTACAGTATACTATGCACTTGAGTTGTCCTTAAGCCATAACACTTTCCTTAATGCGTAACACATAATTATTGGAAAGTCCAAATCCATATTGTTTAGTGCTTTACAGTCCTAAATCAATAACACACAATTCCTTATTGTGTGGCACATCTTGCTGCAAAATCCGAGCGCACTAATCCTTAATCCTTTTCCGCACTTCCATTTCCTTTGTTCTTTGAAACACACAAATAAATATTATATTTTAGCACTACCTACTGCGCTAACTTCCTTTGTTCTTCCTGGACTACGCGCGCTGATTGGTCTAAAATTATGCTACCTGCGAGGCGCGTACCACATTCTCCCTCTACTCGCAACTGTCCCCAGGAGCCCATAAATACCTGCGTCTTGCAGTGTTTCCTTCCTCCATCTTCTATCTTCTTCTCTTATCTGTCATCCTTCATATCTTTCAATGAATACCAGAAGAACTAATCCTAAAACTGAAAATACCGCCAACGTCGTGGACGCAATTTGAAAGTTCATGCGCACTCAGCCCCCTGCTGCTCCACCAACAACACCCATAACTACACTGATGGGTTAGACAAGATGCACCCTCTGCATCGAAAATGGCATAGCTCCTTGTCATTTCTCAAAAGCCAGACATGGCGAAAATTTCTTCACTGTAAGTAATCTTCACTTTCCTTCCTTGCTGTTACTAACCTTTCATTTCTTTCCCCTTTTTTTTTTTTTTTTTTTTTTTTTTTAGTCATGCTATTACTGCAAGAAACGCAAAAAGAAGTGTAGTTACAATGGGCTGCCCACCGTTGCACACCTGGACCCTAACGCTTCAACCACTAATATGATGAGTCAAATGACCATCAAGCACCCGGCTCCTGCTCCTGTTACCCCACCTGGCAACAAACAAGCCAAAGTTGGTTACTGCGAACCTACACCCAGTAGCGTCGCTTCTATCCCAAGATCTCTCTTTTCATACGAGACTACCGTAAGTCTTCCTTTTCTAATGCTAACATTCTCTCTCTTTTTTTTTTTTTTAGAATGCGCCAGGCACACCTTACGCTGCAATGCCTCTGCCTCCTAACGTTCCTCTATTCCTTCCAGCCTTCGAAGAAGATCCCGTCTTGGATACAGAGCCTATTCCGGAGTGTACTCCTCGAATACCCACCCCTGACTGGACAACTATGCAGCCGGTCTTTGATACCATTATCCCGGACGAATCGCCCATCAAAACTTTTCCGGACGTTGATGATGAAGAGCCCGCCATGGCTCAAAACTGGGAATTCGCAGAGCAAATTGCCTGCGCTCCATACAATGCGACCATGCGTTGTATGAACAACATTTTAACTGCTGTCAAAGGATTCCTCGAGGCGGTCCCGGTTTATACTCACTCCGAGTATAACAAATGAAAACAGCTAATAACCACCTTGCAACAAAACATGCAAGAGGCTGTTAACGACTGGGATTTCTGCGTTCCAATCTTTGATGATGCAGAATACTAAAAAATCTTCCTTGTATATATTCCCTGTAAATTGTATATTACCTTGTAAAAAAAACTGTAATATTATTTTTTTTATTTTCCCTTAATTTTCCTGTGAGAATTCTACAACTGCGAGATGAGTTGCCTTCAAAAAAAAAATTATCCTTTTTCTAAGCAGCGCACCCTTCTACTAAGTGCTTATGAATGATGAAACAACAAAATATAACAACTTGAGATTGTTGCTACTTTCTATAGCAGCAAATACTTTCCCTGCATCATATATGCATGCGCTCTCTTGTAATCTTCAGATTTTTGCAATATATGACTTTCCCTTGAACGCGACAGATTTGCCTTTCCTTGGGTAATTCATTATGAGAAAAAATTTTCACTATCTTCTTAGAAACCATCCAGCGCTCAAGTCAGACATGGTGCAACTGATGACTCCTCTATGATGCCATTGTTATCTTATAAATAGCCTTTCTCATAACCTAGATCTCTTTCATCCAAATATTATGACTCAATATTGTACCGTTCCCAAAGATCAAGCATGCTTGTTTTGTAAACGCCAAAAATTTCATTGTACATTTTCTAAACCTCGGGGGTATGCCTCCTTTAGACCTGCCTGTGACAATTTCTTCAGATACCACAAAACTTGCAATATCTCTTTTAACCAGAATACTCCTCGGCCTACTGGTTATATTCGCTTTCCACCTAGCTCTACTAGTAGCGCTCCCATAGTTACAACCACTAGTCCCACTCTCCACTAATAATAATGTTTGTTATGAATCACCATTGCTTCCTAGTTTTCCCAGGCGCAAAATATCTATTCAGCCTAGCGCTAAACCTTCTTCCACTTCGAGCTCTAATGCTTCTATGCGCTCAGGCTCTACTGCAGCTGCTCCTGACGCGGTTACCATTACTTTGCCATCAGCGCGCCCACAAAACTTATTAGCAAGTAAGTATCCTTTATTATACTTACGCTCTTCTTGCCCACTGACTTCTTGTCAGGCTTCAATGAATCCATCTCCCTGGGATGGGTTCCTATTCCTTTACCCTTTGTCCATTCCATGCAAATGTTTTCCAGACTTTGTCTTATATATGACGCTATGTCTCTATCCTATTCTAACGCACCAGCTTTTTCTGAATCTGAACTTGAAGCTCACTATACTCATATAGAAATGATAGGTCAACTAATGAACAAAATCATCTCATAAACTATTCTTGGATTCCCCGCCAATCCCTGTCGCTTCGTCATGCCTGAAGACTGGAAAGGATATCCTATTAGCTTTCACCCTGATACCAAATAGCCCACTAGTGCTTCTCCTTATGAGCCTCCTCTGTCCATTCTCCCTGTACATAGTCTTCATATATTTTTCATGCTATGCCTTCAAATAATCTTTTTAGACATGGCGCTATTTTATTACACCTGTCTTCCATACTATAGAGCTCCTAACTTTGCTCCCTCTACTTTCTTTAAAAAACTGTAAACCCTAAAAAAAATCATAAATAAACTTTTATATCATAAAACTTTACCGCCTTTACTGTGATAAAGCAATATACCATGTAAAATAAGAATTGAACTGTAGAGCGCCCCATCTATAAATCGCTATTCCACTCCTGGTTAGTTAAACCATTAGCTGAATTCCCAGCGTCTTTTGCGTTTACATGGTACACATCTCCTTTAATCCAATTACCTATTTGGTCATGTCCCCTTTAATAATGAAAAAATATATATAAGATTTCATTTTCCTCTACGCCCTCATATAAGCGCTTATGCCAGTTGCCTGTTCAGCCATAGTCCGCCTAACTTCCAGTTAGCACCTTCTATCCGTCACATCTGTGTCAAAGCCTCCTGTGAGTCCTCTTAGAAAAACAAAACTTAACATAACTTGTTAGCTTAACCTCTTCCAGGAGGTATTATTCTGGTAGTTTTTCCTCATTCCAGAGGTTATCTTGTATCACTGGAACACCCCTTGGGTAGAATCTTTTGATCTGATCTGCAGCCACACGTCGCTTCCACTCAGTACCATCCAATTCCTCCAGTAAATAAGACCCTCCAGTTATCTGATTTCTTATCCTATATGGACCATTCCATCTGTCAGAAAACATCTTTCCCCATTGGCTTTCTAAACTTTTATTATAAACCAAAACCGAATCTCCAGGGTTTAATGGCTTTCTTAACCTATGTGCTAAGCGCTCATCCCAATATTTAACTGACTTGTCCCGGATCTGCATCATTCTTTCATATGCCTTCTCCACAATCTTGTCTTTCCTTTCAAGCTGCACTACCCTCGCTAGAATTAAATCTTCAGTTGAGCACACTTGATCCCAGTCACATCCTAGAGAAGATCCAGCCTCCAGATCAATAGTTAGTACCGCCCTTTGACCAAACATCAGTTCATACAGTGAAAACCCTGTTTTTCTTTTAACTGAAATCCTTTCTGAAAACAAAACTAATGGCAAGTAGTTCTTCCACTTCACCCCATTATTTCCACATAATTTTACTAGCGCATCCTTTATAACTTGATGCCCTCTTTCTACCATTCCCTCTGCTTCAGGATAATATGGTGTTGCAACTTGTAACTTTGCGCCAATACCTTTTACTACCTCTTGGAATTCTCCAGAAAATTCAGTGCCACCATCTAAGGTTACCATCTTCATTACTCCATACCTGTAAATCCATTCTTTCTTGAAAAATTCAGCTACATTTCTTGCCTTGAGATCTACCAATGGCGCTGCTTCAACCCATCCTGATAGATCATCCCTGGCTACTACCAAGTATTTAAAGCATCCTTCTTTTATATGAACTGCATCTAAACTGACCCTACCAAAAACAGTATCTTCGCCCGTCGCTCTACCTTCCTCTTTTAACTTTCTGTAACTCCTGCTCTGACATTCAGGACAAGATTTAATCCAATCTCTTACTTCATTTTTCATATTGGGGCACCAGAATCTTTCCCTAACTCTGCAATACGTCTCATCTTGACTTCTATGTCCTAAATTCTCATGTAACTCCCTGAGTATCTTCTCCTTCCCTTCCCTAGTTTGAACAACTAACTGAGGAGATGAAGTTCTATTCTTCCATAACTTCCCATTTTTAATAAAATAATCTTTAGCGCGCTTCTCAATATTGCGCCAAACCTTTATATTGCAAAAATTTGGTCGACTATTACCTTCCAAATATAACCTTAACAACTCTACTCCCTCATCAATAGATGTGTTGTCTTCAGAATACTCCCCTTCTTCGAGATGAGTACTACTGTCTTGACTTCCCCTTGAATCATCTTCATCATCTGACTCTTCCACTACCTTGCCTTGCACACTCCTTGTAGCTACGTTAGCTTCAGCGTCCCCTAAATCCAGTTTCAGACTACCCTTGCTACAAACATCTTTTGCATTGTCAATATCTAGTTTTATGTCTTTACGGACATTCCACGTTACTAGTTTATTGTCATCATGGACAATACTGCCTGCTAGTTTATTGTCATTGCGGAAGTTACTGTTAAATCTTTCATAACAATAATCTATCCCATTTACCCATTTCTTATCTTCTTCAAATTCTTCTGCTTCCGAGTCTTCTTCACACAACGGTCTTCTTGACAATGAATCCAGCATAGTGAATGATTTCTTGGTTTATGGACTAAATCTAAAGAAAACAAATTAATCTGCGCTACCCACCTTGTCATGGGCACATCTTCTAAACTTGGGCTACTAATCATTTGCACCAAAGATAGCACATCAACCTTCAGCTCAAAATGCTGCCCCCAAAGCATCCATTGTAGCTTCTTAAGAATTTTCACTACTCCACATAACTCCAGCTTGGACTGAGAGTACCTGGACTCCACTTTGGTAAAAGTCTTAGACTCATAAAGTACAGGTCTATCATTACCTTCCTCATCCTCCTGCATCAAAACTGCGCCCACCGCGGACACACTAGAATCTACCGCTAGAGTAATTTTCCGAGCGCCTGGTCCATACTCCAATTTCTTCAAAAGAATATCTTTCCCTACAATCCTTTTCAATAACTCAAATGACTCCTTGTATTCCTCCATCCAATCCCACACAACATCTTTTCTTGTTAAGCACCGTAAAGGTGAAGAAAACAAAGAAAAATCTTGAATAAACATTCTTACATATGTACAGATGCCTAAAAACCCTCTAACTTCCTTAGTATTTCTTGGTCTCGGCCACGTAAGAACCTTATTCCTCTGTTTTTCAGCAACGATTCTCCCTTCCTTTCATACCACATGTCCCACTATATCTAGAGCTGAAACACAACAAGTAAATTTGGACCCAGAAATCGTTAATCCTGCCTCTTCTATCCTAAATAGCACTCTTTCCAAAGTAATCACATATTCCCAAACAAACTTTCTAATATACGGATTCTCTTCTAACACTTACCCATCATAATCACTGGCTGGTCCTTTTATACCACCATCATTGATGAAAATTCCCACATGTTCTGGAATTTCATCCTGCAATATCCACATCATCTGTGCTTGATATACCGCCACAGAATTTGTTGTGCCTTGCAGTAACCTTGTCAACCTGAAGCGCCCCAGTGGTGTTTCAAACGTCGTCATGGGTCTGGATGATTCATCCAATTTGCGCTCATTTTATCCTCTCATAATATTACCTAATCCATATCATGCACATCCCGCAAAAGAATTCACAACCTCCTCTGGCGTTGGTGGCATCCCTGCGTCCTTCACTGTAACCTTGTTCATCTCCCTAAGATCATGAACAACCTTTAATTTACCATTATTTTTAACAACGCAAAACACTGGACTTGAATAACTAGACATAGACTGTTCATACAAGCCAGACTTTAAACTTCCACTAATTAATTCCGTATACTCTTCTCTTATAGCCGCTGGTATTGGAAAAGTCTTCTTCTGCCACGGCGCATGAGGTATAACTGGAACAATATAAGGTTTACCATAAGAGTGTTTCAACTAACCTCTTTTCTCTTCTGAAAACGCAATAGAATTTTGCCCTAAGAACCGTAACATGTAACAAAAACTTCTTTTCTTCCTGCGATAACCATTCCTCTGGTCCAAAATTAACCATCTGAAGCCTTTCCATTGTAATCTTACTAGTAGGCGCAAAATAAGGCAGAAACTTTGTTAAAGGGGTATCATAAGGATTCCTAGACAGCACCGGCCTCTGCAAAGGAGGATTTAAATCAGGCATTGCTACATTCACTGGTTTATACTTTGATGCAAAACAGCTCTTACTTCTTCCTTCATTAATTAAAATAAAACCCTTTCTAATATAACTACGGGTTGCACCTAAATCCTGTTTTTGTCTTTTCTTTTTAATATAAGTATAGCAATATCTATAATCAAAGAAATTAAAAATCTTAGGTATGATACATTCTACAGTAGTATTCCCAAGACACCTATGAAGTACCACTTTACGTATCCCTTCTTGTTGGACTGACTGGTTACTATCCGGGTTCCTCTCATCCTGGGAGATAGTAACACCTAAAATTCCAGTCCCTAATAAAAATGTTGGTGCCTTCCTGGCAGTCTCCCTATCTTGTCATCTGAGACTTCCTTATAAAATTCTCTTTCTTTCTCTAACCGCGCAGCTCCAGAGTACTTAGTTTCCCAGCCACCATCCTTGGGCGCTACTAAGACCGCTGTTACTGGAACACCATCATCACCAATAATCCATATTCCAATAGTCTTATTCAAACAATAATCTACAGTTGCAGAATAATCCATTAAAAATGGCATGCCTAAATCTGGTTTAACTACACCCATTGGAACATAAAAATGTATATCCCTCGTTGCTCCGGCAACTCTAGTGCATACATAATTTGCTACACCTATAACAGGTAACCTACCTCCACCAATTCCTGCGACAGTGCCTTCACCGTCTTTAACAGAAGACCTAACTCCACTGCATCATCCACTGACACCACGTTTATTTGTGAACCTGTATCCACTAACGCTTTAATTTGCTTACCATTTACAGTAATTGTTAAATACCCTAAGGGTCCTGCATAATGTGGCGCCCTAGGTATTTTAACAACCGGCTGAAATGACTGCTGTTCAACATCAAACTCAGTGCAATTAGCAATCCTTTGCTTCCTACACTTATCCACAATTCCATTTGCTACATCCGGCACTACTGCTGTCAGCATCCCCAATGGAACAGAAACTGTAGTTTTCAAACATTGCGCAACTAAATCCTCAGCTGCTTTAGGAAAATCAGAGTGAACCAGGCGCAGCATTCTCCATTTAGGTTGAGTTGCCTTTGCACCAGCTTTTGCTCTTCCAGGTAGGTTCTTTGGAGTATTGTGCCTTGCTCCTGGCATTCCTTCAGCAGGTACTGCTCTTTTCTGTACTACCTCTGACTCCTCCAACATTTCCATTTGATCTTCTACCTGGTGATCCACACTATAACCTCCTGGTTCCATACCATCCATTTCAACATCCTCGATAGGCACAGGTGTATTTTCTCTAGTAGTATACCCTACTTCATCCATATCCTCTGGATTTTCATACCTAGTGCCAGTCCTTCTTGGCCTAGTAACTGTAGGTGGGGCCATTTTCTTGTTCTTTGCAGCAAACATCTCCAAACGTGCTGTGGTGAGTGGCGCTGAAACTGCTCCCTCTTTTACTTTAAAATCCAGCACTGCGCAAGTAACTGCAAAATTGACTGACTTTGCATCCTTGCCTTTCTCTTTAATTTCAGGCTCTTTGCCCTTGTTTGACCTGCCTTCCATAGACTTTCTATTAATATGATTGATGACCATGGCTCACATCCCTTTATCCTTGTCTTTAATAAGCTTAGTGCTGTCTTCCAACATAAGAATAGTCCCATCCTCGTAAACTACCTTTTCCTCTTTATCTGTCAGTATAGTCTAGTATATAAGTATGATATAATAGTGTTATTTTATGGTCCTACTACTTATTAATAAATGATTTAGTGATTAAACCTCAGGGGAAGACTGATAGAATAGTTATACTCAAATAAAACTCACAATACTTGGATTTAAATGCGTGCTAGTGGTGGAAAATAGAAGAATAAAATATAGTTATAGCTTTTATAAAGATAATATCAATTTATAAGGGCTTTATAATATATTTCTGAATGCTAATAATTGTATTGTAGTGTTTGTTTGAAGTGTAGTAATTAAATGATGATAATAAACCTTCAAAATCCCTTCTTACTTATACCCAAATCCACTGGAGTGCACAGACCTTCAATCCAGATGATGTCACTGCTATCCCCGGCAATTACAGCACTGTGAGGGCCCATCACCTCCCCATGGCGTCCACTTCAAGCAGTTTCAACACCCAGACCTCCAGTAAGGACCCTCCATCACTATTAATAATAACACAGAGTCATACCATAAATAGAAAACCCAGATAAAAGCAGATACCATAAAGAAACAGGTAAAATAAATGATCAAAAAGAGATTTAATGAAACTAAAAGCATATAAAGGAAACAAATAAAATGTCCAAGCCCCCAATAACATCCCCAAGCATCCACATTAACCCAAAAACATCTTTCCAACCCATAAATCCGTGAATAACCATCCAAGGAAGTAATTTTAGTTGTCCAAACTGGGTGTATGCGCCTGATATAGGTGTCTATGCTTCTGTAGGCGTTGTGAGTCCACTGATTTCGTCCATATGACCTAAAATAAGCAGAAAACAAAGGTTATAGGCTATTAAGGGGCTAAAACCCACTTATATACCTAAATATACATAATATACTGCATATTTCACTGAATATGAGATTTATGTATACATATAAGCTTATGTATGTCAATAATTACTTCATATCACTTAAGATAAGTATATTATGACTCCATTAACACCTTAATAAGTATTATTAGGCCATGGATAAGCTATTTAAACTATTATAAATTATATAATAGAATAATAATTATATATATATATAATAAAATAATATATATTATTATTTTAACCTTATTTTTAAGATATAAGCTTAATCTAGTTAAGGTTATCTTATTTTAAGCATAAGAAATACTCAGTCCTAAGGAGATTTAGGCTGACACTCCCTCACCCCAAAAAAAACAATTAAAAAAAAATGTTCAGACATTTTAATTAATCTTAAGGAATGAAATAATAAAATAAAAAATAATTTTTATAATACATATACTGAATGAACAGTATTATTTAGATTTAAATTTTTTCAAGAGATTTTTAAGATCAGAGATTTCATTTTCTGGAATCCACTGGTCATATTCACTTGATTTATTTTTAAATCTTAATAGATACTCAACTCCCTTTTCTTTAGTAAGGTGTCTCTTTTTAAGTATCTTTTCAATTTCTTCTTTTTCCACTATTTCTTCAGGTTGCTGTTTATGCCTTCCTGATCTTCTTTGAAAGAGAGCAGTATCATTAGAATGGTATGGTTTTATAAGAGAAATAGGAAATACTGGATGTTTTCTATCATAAGGTGCATATAGAATAACCTCAACAGCATTTTTACCAACCATCTTTTTAACTACAAATGGTCCAATGAATGGATCCTTCAATTTAACATTACCATTTAAATTGAAATGTAGCGTTGAAATAAGGACTTCATCACCCTCTTTGAACATTTGTTCTTTATGGGCTTTATCCCATCTTTTCTTTTCATACTCAAAAGCCTTATTTATACATTCTTGAGCATGTTTTCTGCATAATTCCTGCATCTGAAGAAAAGATTTAGTACCTGGATGAATATCCAATCTAGGTAACTTATTAAGAGTTTTAGCAGGGGTATTAGGTACATAACCCAACCATAACTCAAATGGCTTTTTGCCAGTGACAGAATGTACTGTACTATTATATGCAAATTCTAAACCTGGGATAAGGGTTACCCAATCATGCGTGAATTTGTCATTGTCTTTAAAATTAAGACCAAAAGCACAGTATCTTCTTATCATATCTTCTAAGGTTTGTATCATTCTTTCTGCTAGCCCATCAGTTTGTGGATGGTGTGCTGTAGAAAGTTTTAATTGACACCCTGAAACATCCATAAGTGACGTCCAGAACTCAGAAGTAAATTTAGGATCTCTGTCAGAAACTATTGCTTTGGGGAAACCTGCTGTATTTAACATTTGTGTCCACCATAAAAAAGCTAAGTCCTTTGCAGAAACCTCTTTGTGGGTAGGAATAAATTTACACATCTTTGTAAATCTATCTACAATTACCCAGCAGGAGTTATAACTCTTATGCCCTGCTATTGGCAAACCTGTTACAAAGTCCATGTTAATGATTTCCCATGGAGCTTTTGGTTGCTCAATTTGTTGTAATAAACCAGCTCTTTTTCCTGTTAATCTTTTAGATTTTTGACAAGAATCACATGTTTCAACATATTTCTGAACATCCTCAGACATGTTAATCCACCAAGCTGTGTTTTTTAATCTGGTTAATGTTTTATGGTAGTCAAAATGACCTGCTAATATATCATCATGACATATACTTAACATTAACTCCTTCATTGAAGGGGGAATTACAATTACATTACTTAATTTTTTTCTGTAATATATAAAACCATCCTCAATGGAAAATTTTCCTTTCTCTAATGCCTCTTTATACTTATTTGGTAATGTTTTTATTAAAACATTCATTGAAGCATTAGATGGATCATTTAATATTGTAGTTAATTTACTTAAGTCAGGATCTGAATTATAATTATCAAGAATTGATTGCATAAATTCATCCTCAAGATCTACAATATAAATGCCATAAATGTTAATAATCTCTGACTCAGGAACATAAGCAGGATTATCATCATTATTAGGCAGAGGTACTCTAGATAACAGATCTACATTAGAGTGCAAGGTTCCTGCTCTATGTGTAATAGTCATCCGTCCTCTGTATTCTTGTACAGCTAATTGCCATCTAAACATGTGTCTATTAGGAGTTTTCATGTTTAAGAGTGACTTAACTGCACTACAGTCAGTTATTAACTCAAATTTTTGGTCTTCAAGGTAATAATGTAGCTTTTCAAGAGCCCATACTACTGCCAAACATTCAAGTTGAGTAGCACCATATTTCAATTCACCACTTCTCAGAGTACATGAAATATAGCAGATTACTACTTCTGACATTCTACCTTCAATAAGTTGTTTTTGATGCAAAGCAGCACCCAGTCCAATAAAACTTGCATCTGTATATAATACAAAAGGTAATTGGAAATCTGGTAATCCCAAGATAGGAGCTGTCATTAAACATTCTTTCAACTTATTAAAAGCTTGTTGTCTTTCATTATTCCAAATGAAAGCTTCTGATTTCTTTATCAGTGTGGTCAGTGGTGCAGCAATTGATTGGTAGTTTTTTATATATTGTCTATAATAACCACACATTCCAAGAAAAGATTGTACATCCTTCACATTTTGAGGAATGCCAATATTCTTTATTGCAGCCACTTTATTTTGGTCTACACATATTTGTAAGCCAGATACAATATGACCAAGCACTTTTAAAGATTCAAACCCAAATTTACATTTTTTCAATGCAAGGGTCATTTTTATTTCATCCATTTTCTGAAATACTTTCCTTAAATGGATTAAGTGTTCATCAAAAGTTTTAGAGAACACTATGATGTCATCAATGTATACCATTAACCATCCCTCAATCATTTAATTATGGAATGTTATATCCATTAACTTCTGAAATACTGATGGAGCATTTTTTGGTCCAAATGGCATTCTGACATACTTATAAATTCCCATGTGTGTTGTTATCAACAAAAAGTTCTGTGAATTCTTTTCAACAGGAATTTGATGGTACCCTTTATTTCCATCTAGGCAACTTATATATTTAGCACCTTTAAGGGTAGCATGTATAGAGGCAATCCTTGGCAAGGGATAAATATCATCTACTGTAAATGTATTTAATGCTCTATAATCACCGCACAGTCTTGCTTTATCTTGTTCATAAGAAATCAGCACTGGTGATATTACACAATATTTTGGTGTAGTTTCAACCTTCTCAAGAATGTTCATTTTTAATAACATCTTAATATTATCCTCTATGTCTTTCCTCTTCATTGGTGAAGCAGGGTATGGTTTCTTTTTAAGACTAGCAGGAATATTATCCATATCACAGGTTAAACTAATTTTCATTTCATGTTCTTTTACAAGGCCAAGTTCATTTGTACCATGTGCAAAAGCCATTGGAAAAGCTTTAATTAATTCCAAAATATTATCTTTCTCAGTTTCACTTATCTGAGTGCCAAATGATGCTTTTGAAATTTCTGTTTCCAGAAGTTGCAACTCATTGGATTCTCTTCCTTTAGACGGGGAATTTGTTACTGACTCAATGTGTAAGACAGTGTTAAAAGAATTTATCTTAAATTTCCTTTTACCATTCATGCCAATTGTAAAATTGTTATTAGCAGGGTCTAATTTTACACCAAATTTAGTCAGAATATCATTTCCAATGATAAAACAGTTACTACAATTTGTATTATCCATTACTACAAAGTCACAAGTTACCCTTACATAACCATGTTGGTGTTTAAAGAAAACAGCAGCTTTGTATTTACCAATGGGGTGTAGTACTGATCCAAAACCTCTCCAATTTTTATTTTGAAGTGGTTCAAGCTTAAACTTATATTCACTATCAATTTTCTGTAATGTATTAGTGGAAACAACTGAACCAGCAGCTCCTGTGTCCAATACTATATTAACATTTTCACCAGAAATGATAGCTGGAACCGTGATAGGTGTCATTCTAAAGTTATCAGCTTGTATATCCTTAATGATTTCAGCATCCTCAAAATTCATTAAAGATTCATTTGAGTCCATATTTAATATTGGATTTTCAAAGATGGACAAATCATCTTCCAACATACAGACTTCATTTTCATCACTATATGAGATATTGCTGTCATAATCACTTGATTCTTTACTTTTTTCAGTTTCAGTTTCAGATTCACGTTGATTTTCAACAATATTTATGTTTTTCTCACATTTGTGACCTTTGACCCAAGGTTTGTTACACTTATAACAAGTATTTGTTTCATACTTTTTAGGTACTACAGGTGCAGTAGGTTTTTTCTGCTTCTCCTGAAGTGTTTTTGAATTCTGAGTTTTTACAGGTTCAACATTTTGCTTATAAGTGGAATACCTTGATTCATACTTATGGTTTAATAATATTTCATTGCAAATATTAATAAAGTCAGAATATTCAGTAACATTTAATGTTCTAGCTACAACAATGTCTCTGACAGATATAGGTAATTTGTATATTATCTTATCTTTCCATAAGTTAAAATCCATATGAGGCTCAATGGCTTTTAATATTTTGTTTAAATTCATTAAAAATACCATAGGTTTGTCACCATTCAACGGATCATACCTAGTCTTCTCATACAGTCTCTGCTGAGTAAGCCTGAATTTAGAACCTCCAAATTGTTTTTCAATAAGTTGTTTCCATTCAGCCCAAAAGTAGTCTCTACCCTCACTTAAGACAGCTTCAAACCATAATAAAGCTGCATCCTTAAATAAAGAAATTAATTTTGATGTTATCTCTTCATCTGGTAACTTATATGAGAATTTCAAGTTGTCAATTCTTTGAATAAAATGTTGCCAATCAGAGCTGGCTTCCCCATCATAAGTTGGGTACTGATCTATCTTAGGCCAGTTCTTCTGATTGGATTTTATCTCACTAATCTTAGGTAAATTCAACAACTCATTTACTTTTGATAAATGGTCTTGTATTTCTTCCTGCATGGATTTGTGACTTACATTTTCAGATTTGACACTACCACCAGATGGTTTTAATTGTGGTGGTACAGGGAAGGAATGAGATTCACTTTTGCCAATGAAAGGATTATTATTATATTGATTATACTTATGATTATCCTGGTTCATTAGTAGATTGGAAGTTTCAATCTCAACTTTAGTTAATCTTTATAGCAACTCAGAGACACTTTGATTTGTCTGTGCAAAAGATAACTTTGTTCTTGATTCAGTCTTTAATAAGTGTGTTTCATATAATTTTTCTAACTCACAAAATTTGTTTGAAAGGTCATTATATTTATTACTCAATGAATCATATTTAAGAGTTAGAGACAAATGTTCTTTCTCTAATTCTTTATTACGTGTTGCTAATTGAGAAATGTTCAATGTCAAGGATGAAATTGTATCACTAGTGAGCTTAACTGTCTGTTCCTCACAATCAGTCATTCTATTCCACAATGCTGAAACAATTCTATGGACAGTTGGATTATTGTTAAAATATTCCATGTCCTCCTTTTCAATTCTCTCACTCTCCTGTGAACTTCTCATCTCACTAGTAGGTGGTTGCAACTGAGGATTAACTGTATTATCATTGTATATAGTACTGTTATTATGGACAAAAGACAAGTCAGGTGTATCTACTCTAAAACCTAAATTTCTTAAATCCTCCTCTATTTTTTGTACAGATTTAACATCAATAGAATTACCTATATTGTAATTATCAGTATTATGTCTAATCTGAGAGGGTAAGTTACTTACCAAGGGATGGTTGCCAGTCCTGATTTTTGGCGCTTTTTTCCCTTGTAAGGGTGAGCTGAGGAAGTCAGATGAGGGGGTGGATCCCTGTTGCAACTGTGGCTTGTCCACTGTTGGTGAAACCAGTCCCATTTCCATTTGTCTACCAGGATTTTCTCCTGGGAGTGAGTGGACCCTCCTTGGGTAGGGGGTTGCTGATTTGATTGACTGGGCTGGCCTCCCTTTAATTCTGCCATTGCCTGATTCATCTGCTGAAATCCTACCTTGCAATTGTTTTGCAACTGCTCTACTTCTTTGAACATGAGAGATTTTGATTCCTCCAACTTCAGAACCTGTTTGGCCAGGTGGGACAGTTGATCATGAAGAGGAGGAGATGTCTTTTTTATATTTATCTTTTTTAAGAGGGCGTCCTTTTCCTCTATACTCATGCTTTCTGGCTGGGGGTACTGTTGTCCCTCCATGGTGATGTCCTGGAAAGTTTTTGTTAGCTTTAGACCTGGTATTATAAGCAGGCTGTTCACTTACACTATCCTGGGGAGCACTCATATTGTTCAGAATAACAATATTTTACGTCTACAAAAGGAAAAAACTCTGTGGAATTAGTAGACAAATAATATTAGCAATTATATTACTAATAAAAAAGCAATGGAGCTTACCCTGAATTTATATCTTTATTTATTTAAATAAAATATAAGAAAAATTCAAAAAAATCTGTTAAAAATATAATAATAAGTTTAACTAGACCTCTATAAGGGTGAATAATTAGCTTACTAAGCTTTAGCCAAATACCAATTTAATTGGGTGTTATATTGGTGTCCAAATACCAAGTGAAATTGGGTTTATATTGGGTACAGTTACTACTGTAAATATCTAATTTTTATGATAAAAAATTAGTACAATTATTATAAGGGTTCTTTTCCGCAATCAATGAGTTATGATGACCCACTAATATGCAGCAGACCCAAATATTTGGTTAATTTTGAGCTGTACTAAGGTAAAAATCACGTCCCAAGGCTTATACTAAATAATAAGTAAAATATAAGGAAAGACCCCCAATTGTCAGTATAGTCTAGTATATAAGTATGATATAATAGTGTTATTTTATGGTCCTACTACTTATTAATAAATGATTTAGTGATTAAACCTCAGGGGAAGACTGATAGAATAGTTATACTCAAGTCAAACTCACAATACTTGGATTTAAATGCGTGCTAGTGGTGGAAAATAGAAGAATAAAATATAGTTATAGCTTTTATAAAGATAATATCAATTTATAAGGGCTTTATAATATATTTCTTAATGCTAAAAATTTTATTGTAGTGTTTGTTTGAAGTGTAGTAATTGAATGATGATAATAAACCGTCAAAATCCCTTCTTACTTATACCCAAATCCACTGGAGTGCACAGACCTTCAATCCAGATGATGTCACTGCTATCCCCGGCAATTACAGCACTGTGAGGGCCCATCACCTCCCCATGGCGTCCACTTCAAGCATTTTCAACACCCAGACCTCCAGTAAGGACCCTCCATCACTATTAATAATAACACAGAGTCATACCATAAATAGAAAACCCAGATAAAAGCGGATACCATAAAGAAACAGGTAAAATAAATGATCAAAAAGAGATTTAATGAAACTAAAAGCATATAAAGGAAAAAAATAAAATTTCCAAGCCCCCAATAACATCCCCAAGCATCACATTAACCCAAAAACATCTTTCCAACTCATAAATCCGTGAATAACCATCCAAGGAAGTAATTTTAGTTGTCCAAACTGGGTGTATGCGCATGATATAGGTGTCTATGCTTCTGTAGGCGTTGTGAGTCCACTGATTTCGTCCATATGACCTAAAATAAGCAGAAAAATAAAGGTTATAGGCTATTAAGGGGCTAAAACCCACTTATATACCTAAATATACATAATATACTGCATATTTCACTGAATATGAGATTTATGTATACATATAAGCTTATGTATGTCAATAATTACTTCATATCACTTAAGATAAGTATATTATGACTCCATTAACACCTTAATAAGTACTATTAGGCCATGGATAAGCTATTTAAACTATTATAAATTATATAATAGAATAATAATTATATATATATATAATAAAATAATATATATTATTATTTTAACCTTATTTTTAAGATATAAGCTTAATCTACTTAAGGTTATCTTATTTTAAGCATAAGAAATACTCAGTTCTAAGGATATTTAGGCTGAAATTATCCCTTTGAAGCGCATTACACCTCATCCTAGTATGCCCCTCTTTATTACAATAATAGCACACCATAGCAGAAAAACGCAAAGGTTGAGGAGAACTCTTGGGCCTAAACAACTCTTTTGCCTTTTCCGCTTCAATTATCTTTTTCTCCAACTCATCAATCCTTGCCATAACTGAATCTGGCTCCTTAGTAAAAACTTTAACTTTAGGAGATTACATCTGAGGAGGCGATCGTACGCCAGACGCATCTTCATTCATCTCCTCATTATCCAAAGCAACCCTAGCTGCGCAAAGCTCAACTCAACACAACTTCATTTCAGCTTCCACTGCCGTTTCTACTTCTTCTAATCCAGGGTACTTATAATTTCCATCCCTTTTTTTAACCAGCTTTCCTTCGTTATCCAAGCGCCTTTTTGCCCAGTCTTCAACTTCTGGCGCTAACACTTTACAAAACCAAGGTAAAGACACATTAGCATCACTAAAATCTTCATTACTAACTAAATATTCCACTATTCAGTCGAAGTCTTCCCTAAAACTTTTAAATTACTTAGGGTCTCAAACACCCCCTTTAGCTTTAACCCTTTTTACCAAAATATCCAGGTCCTTCATGGTATACCTAGTTTCCTCAGTAACCTTTGGCCATCTCTTGAGCATCTGTTCTTTTAGCGCTGGCCAATCTCGCTCTTCATGCCCTTTTAGATCCTCTAAATTGTCTTTGCACTCATTAGTTACAAAGAATAGTACTTAATGCACCATATCATATTCAGTTGCTCCATGAACTTCAGCTGCCTGTTTAAACCTGCGTAAAAACTTCTTGGTATTAATGCCCACAAAATGCAAGCTTTCATATTTACACCTAATGATAGTAGTTACCGTCTTTGGCAACAATGCCAAAGAATTGGATGATTTAACCCTCATCTGACATCCCCTAGATGTAGTCGCAGTAGGATCCATTCCCAAAATATAAAATCAAAACAGAGATCACAAAAATACACACTTGGTAATTAAACCTTACTATATTCATAATACAGCCCTACGCTATCTTCTGATAACGGCTATTAATCCACTCGTTGTAGACCCTACAACTCTTCCGCTGGAGCGCCGGCTTGATTATGTCCTCTTGACGAAACCCTAATAACCAAATAATCTAATCAAAAACACTAGTTACAATTATGCCACTGTTGGGACACCAATTGTAGACTGTTCTAAAGTACTAAGCAGTAGACACAATGCAAGATGGGTTGTTTCTCCTCTTCAATTTCTAAAAAGAAGCGCCTGCCACTCTTTTTTTAAAGACAGCGCAATAATGTGTAACACTAATATTTGTTTAGAAAGTTCATAAGATGAGAGATGAGTTTTAGAGATCAGGAAAAACAAGTATTACTATCTGGATATTTCTATTATTAATAAGCGCTAATATCCACAGCTACTCCCTCTTGAAGTGCTCTCTTTGAATATACCTTATTATAGCAATAAAATAACTCTAATAATAGTCAATCCTACTAAATCTATATATTCCCTCTATATATTCTACTTACTAAAAGACTCCCTATCTTGATAAAATAGTCCTCCTTTTTATATTTTTCCAGTATTCAGGACACAGTTCCCTAGTGGATCTCCAGCGCTGGCTCCTATGATTACTAATGCTAGTATTAACTTGTTTCACTCATACTCCACATATGCACTTTTGACTATACCTTCGTTTTTGTTTCAGTGCTATTTTCAGGTTTGACCCATTCTAATGTTGATCCTAGTTGCCTTGACTCTTGGGTAGTTTTGTGATTGAGTCCCCACTCTCCTTTCTTTAATACTAAGTTCATAGTCCTAACAATTCATTCAATTAGTTAGCCTCCCTTATTACCTGTTTCAGTAAGTTACACAGCCAGCCGCGGTACAGTATACTATGCACTTGAGTTGTCCTTAAGCCATAACTCTTTCCTTAATGTGTAACACATAATTATTGGAAAGTCCAAATCCATATTGTTTAGTGCTTTACAGTCCTAAATCAAAAACACACAATTCCCCATTGTGTGGCACATCTTGCTGCAAAATCTGAGCGCACCAACCCTTAATCCTTTTCTGTACTTCCATTTCCTTTGTTCTTTGAAACACACAAATACATATTATATTTTAGCATTACCTACTGTGCTAACTTCCTTCGTTTTTCCTGGACTATGCGCGCTGATTGGTCTAAAATTATGCTACCTGCGAGGCGTGTACCACAACGTGACACTCGAGGCAAAAGCAGCTCATTAAATCAATAATACAGAGGTCTAAATCCATACTCAAAGCGCAGAAACAATTCTACATAGCAACTGCAACTTTCCTTTGTGTACTCACTATTCAACTGCACTAGTCTAAACTTTAAATCTAAATTAGTCAATCTCTTAATTGTGTGTTTGGTCTTTTCTTCAATAAGCAACACACAGCGCAATAGTTAATGTAATATTCCGCTAATAGGTTTATTAAGTATATGTGGGTTATTAACAGGGGTAGTGAGCATGGACGAGATTGTTAGTGGAGGATTAAAGGGTTAACGGATGTTAGTGAGGAGGGTCCAGGTGTAACAGGTTTATTTTTGGAGGTCTGTGGTGTGCGGAATGATGGATGGGTATGAGGTCAATGCGAGGAGGGGTAATGGATATAAAAGGGGTTGGATTTTGGTTTGATATTTCTTTAGAATTAAATTATAAAACATATATATAGTTAATAGTGGTAAAGCTTCAGGTTAAATCATTATTACTGTACATTTCCTTATTTTTCTCAGTAATCATTTCTGAAACTTAAATCTTTGATTATTGAGTTTCCAACCCTTTGTGAGATCTTAAGAATATTAATATTACCTTTAAATTATATTAGAATTCTTATCAAACATATCTCAAAGCAGTAGCTCTTCCTTTGAGTCATCTTTGAATCACTTCCGCGAACATTTCCTCTGTGCTTCAAAGAAGTTTCTAAACTCCTTCCTCCATCTCACTTTCCCAGGAACACCCTCAACCTTGTGCATAGGTCATCTAGTGACAGGATAGAGGCAGCCGCTTGAAGGCCTGTAGCAATGAGTTTGTTCCCATTAGGAATAAATGAGAGAGATGGGTCAATAAAAACTCCCAGCCACTTTAAAAAGGGGACAGGCTGCAAGTGATGACCATTAAAGGGGAGGGATGGGGGATGTAACAAATGCTGTTTTCTCTTGGTGAGGAGTAGCCATCTGGTCTTTGAGAAGTTAAAAACTGCAGAATTTCTGGAGCTCCATGCTACAGCTTCCGAGCTAAGTGAGGATAATGATTGCACCACCTCTTCTGGATCCTTGTTAGCAGAAAGATATACTACATCATTGGTATATCCTAGTGCTAAATAGGAACTAGAGATAGATGGAAGGGAGAGTAGGTTAGCATTGTACAGGATATATAGGATTGGCAAGAGGTAAGATCCCTGTGGGAGGCCCTTTGGGGAGAAGCACTGAGGAGACTCATAAGAGGAGAAGGCAATACTAGTTTGCCTTCCAACTAGAGAGTTTATAATCAATGAGGTTAAGTTGCAAGGAATAGGAAGAGAATAAAGGGAAGATTCAAGTCTAGTGACGTTAACTGAGGGGAAAGTGCCCTTAACATCTAGGGAAAGAGCACCAACTATGTTTTCTTTTCTCCACTGGTCTTTGGTCCATGTGGAGAAGTGGAGAAGGGCATTTGAGGTACATCTGAATGGACGGCCCCCATAGTGGTTGTCAGGGAGGAGATTATTGTTTTGAAGGTTAAAGGATAGGTTTTGTATAAGTAGGGCCTCAAGAAGCTTGTCCATGGTGTTCAGAAGTGCAATTGGGTGGTATGCTCCAGGGACTGAGTAGTCTGGGCATCCAGGTTTTGGAATAATGATGGTGCTGGCACATTTCCAGGGAGCAGGGTAATGACCAGTGTCCAGACATTTCTGAAAGATTGGGAGATGGATGGCAGAGACTGCCTCCGGGTTGCAATGGAGGAAAGAGTTAGGGATGTTGTCAGGGCCTGGGGCTCTGCCTTTCTTGGTCTTCAGGAGAGTGGCCTTGATTTCCTGTATGGAGAAGGGGGGGAAAGGGGAACAAGGGAAGGAGGGGGGAGGGGACATCAGATAGGTCACAGGGAATAGATGCAACTGAGGTGCCATCAAACAGAATTTGGGCCTTCAGTAAGTTGTCAGTAATTGGTGTTCCATGGCAATTAAAAAGAGGGGGATTAGCATGTAAGTGGGTTACATGAGGGGGAGACTTAGCTGGTTTATGAAGAGATTGTGGGGTGAGGGAGGAGAGGTAGTGATGCCAATGAAGCTTTTTGAGATATTTTATTTTGGCACAGAAAATTTTTCTCACTGCAACAAATTCAGCCTCAAGGTGTGGTGCTGGGGAATGCCTGAACTTCCTTTGAGCTTGGTAGCAGGTCTTCTTGAGGGGATCCAAGATACTTGAGTTTCACCAGGCATGGCATGTTGAGCTGGGCTTCTGCAGCAGAATAAAATTTTCCATTAGTTCAATAAATTTGGAAGCGACTTGTTCAGCAGCCAAGTCAATTGAGGAGTGGGAGGGGAGGGGGACAATAGGGGTAAGAGAGGCAAGAGCGTAATGAAGAGATGACTCACCAAAAGTCTTCCAATTTCTGTAGTGTTTGTTTGGTGGGAGAGGAGGGTGGAGATAGCTTTGTGGTCTGAGAGGTGAGAGTGACTGCCCTCTTGGTCCGTGACGCAGCTGCCTAGCAGTTTAGGTTGTCGTCGGATAACTGCCCTAATTAATATAATACAGCCAAGCCACAAAAGCTTGCGGAATTTTTGATGAAAAAATAAAAGTTTCGTCAACAAAAAAATGATTTGCCTTTTCAAAAAGAAGTACTCCCGCCCTATCCCCGACACTTGTGAATAGTCAAATCATTTTTTGGTGAGAACAACTTTGATTTTTTCGTCAAAAATTCCGCAAGCTTTTGTGGCTTGGCTGTAAGTTTAGATAGCTTAACAAACAAGCATTGTTGCCGGGGTCAAAATATGCATACCGAAGGAGTTTACCAAAACGAGTGTGGATGCCCTAACTCCGATATTTGCTTTTGACATACTGGAAACAACCAATGGGATATTATCATATTTCCACTATATACTATTCCATTACAACTTTAGGCAAAAAGTACTGCATGACACTCCTGTAATAGTTGTAACAGGGTAATCAGTGCTACCAGAGGCATGTAGTGCTTTGCTTGTATTGGTGTAATTGCTCGATTATTTGTAACATTATTCAACTGTAATTATAATTGCTGTAAAAATTCTCTTCATCAATTCGACTAGCAATCACTTGCCCTGCAAGTTTTGATAGCTGAATCATCACCTTACATGATAAAATAGTTGAGGTAAAAATTATATAATATAAATATTTTACAACAAAGTTCATCATTCTCTTTCCATTGAATTTCAACAAGCCAAAATGAGGGGGGGTCATATTTACAAACCTTACATCAAAAAAAAGAGAAGAAAAAAAAGAGTGGGTTCGCAATGTTTTTATTATCAAATCTCTAAAATCAAAAAGACATATGAGGGAATAAAAATAAAACTTTGCACACCAAATTGAAAATTTCAGAATCGAAAAGAATGAGGCACCAGTGAAAACGATAAGTGAATATCAAGCTGGACATCGTTTCCCAAATCCTCTCTGATTTCCAGGAGCTGGTCCTTTTGGGCATCGAATAGCTGTGGCAACAGATGTTTCTTCTGACTTTGGAATAGCTGATTTCTGTTCTGTATCCTGTTGTGCTTCATTTGTTTGAAAAATCCTCCGGCGAGCATCAACATAGGATTTCTCTCGTTCAGCTAAAAGTTGAGGCGAAGATTTCGACATAGATCTTGATGATTCAGGCGGCGGAGTAGTACGTTGTGGTGCTTTAGATCGTTTGAGAATAGTAATCTTAGGCTCGCCAAATATGGCAGACGGAGGAGGTAATTTACTACCCGATGTTGAAGCCGAGTTATTCACAATTTCATACTGAGGAGTCGTATTACTGTAAAGATGCCACCATTGAGCGATACTTAAAATAATGTAAGTATAGTTTGGGAACTCACGCAAGATTCCAAATAGTTTCTGGATTTTCAGATTCAAAATGGTTTACACGTTTTACCTCTTTGACTTCTTCAACAGTAGGCAATATTGGTGAAAAATCGTAGTCAGCCTTGTGAAACGAAAAAATAAATAAATAAATAAAAATGAAGATTTGAATTCATGTGACATGTCAGTAATTTGTACCTTCCTAGAAAGTACAAATGAACTGACACTTTCCCAATCATCGCAGGTCTCCGTTAATTGGACAGAAGACTTTTTAACCATGAGCTATTTTTGAATGATAAGGATTGCAAGAAGTGGTTGCTCTGGACGAATGTTGATGAATCCCAGCCAGCCAGAATCTAGGAAGGTCACGTGATAGAGTGTAGAATTTATATAAGTTGGGATTGACAATCACAGAAGGAGTTGTATGATGGCATAATAAATATTAGATCCATTCTAATAAAAAAAATTACTTTCTTTTTCTTTGAAAAATATTAAGGGGTTCCAAACTTAAAAATATGCCGTCAATTAAAATGATTTTTTTCGCCACAAGCATACAACTACAAATTCGACTTTTATTATCAGAAAAACGGGGGTTTTGGTGCAAAATCACTGGACAGTGTCACTCTAAAGCTTTCAATAAAGGAAAGATGATTGAAATACATGAAGGATTTATATTAATTATGGAAGTTCAATACTGTTACAAATGATTATACCCCTCACACCCCTACAAGAGCCGGCATTCCAATGAAAAAAATATCTTATGTCGCTCGTCAACTATCTTAAAATCTGTTACTTGCCAAACCAGTGATGATTTAGTTCAATATATATATATTATGCTGTGGCCTTTTGTTTTTCAATTACTCAAAAAAAATTTCATTGAATTTTTTTCTGTATAAGTTCTTAGCTCATTGGCAAAATGTTGAAAGAAAGCCACATCTTCCTCTCCAAAAACCTTTTCAGGATCCTCGCTGTGACCTGCCAAAACAAATCCGCCTTTGACTTTTGGTTCTTCCATTGACGAACCTGGTGACAAACGTTCCATGAGACGCTGCTCTAAGTAGCCATCATTTTCAATTTTATTTGAGACAAGAGAATATGGCTTAATCTTTGTTTCTTTACTCGTGATGACAGAAACAGCAAGTAAAATGCTTAAGCAGTATGGCTCTTTTTTTCTTGAATTGGCATAACTGCATTTTTGCGACTTGTCAATTTGATTCACGCGATCTTCAGACAGTGGAGTTCGGGCTTGATAAACCAGGCAGCCAGGATTCCCCTGCTTTTTTTTTAAAGCTTTATAGTGCTGGCGATAATCCAGTACTGGGGGGGGGAACGGCAGATTATAACTAGAAACGATGATTGTTTCTCCATTTGACTGAGTAATATCATCATCACCTTCATCGGAAATTGAAATATGGCCATGCCCTTCAAGGGTTGGGTTGGGCACAACAGCTGCTAGGTACACCAATGTGAGATTTAAGGTTTCTGCGATTAACTGAGTAGCCAAATCCAAGGTATCAAAAATCTCGCTATCCAAATTCAGATTCTTATTTCTTACTGCGGTCGATGACTGAGACGGTTGGCTGGTTTGTGCAATAATAAATGGACATGGTTCATACTCGATTTTCGAACCCTTTAAAAAGGTATTCATGGAATCCAAAAAGTCGATTTTTCTTTCAGCTGCTCTTTCTCTAGAATTACTTTCTTGGAGCCAATCGTTAAATCCCTTTTTAAAGACGTTTCTTTTGTAGATCATTTTTGCTGAAAACCATGCACTAATTACCTTTGTACACACTTCACTCATTTTACACAGCTCTTGTTGGTTTTCACCAGAAAATTCACTTCGCGGATGACTGTCAAGTAGGCATAATGTGCCTATCGGATAGCATGTATCCATTTCGGAAATTTGTGATAAGTTTTTAGGCGATAAAACTGGCACTCCGGCATAAAACCTGGTGTCATATGGTTGTTTTATACCCCCTTTAAATCTCCAATCTTTCAGTGTATCGTGTACATAGAGTCCGCTTGGGTCACCAAGCATGGTATGTGCACCTGTTTTTTTTTTGGTTTTTTTGGATAAATCATAAAAGTATAGGAAAGTTTCGTCTAAGAATCAATGTAAAGACTATGTTGTACAAGCTAAATCTTTGAAATTTAAAATCTTACAGATGGAATGTTCACGAGGAGTCGCCATCGGCATATCCCACCCGCTGTAAGCCAGTGCAAGAACCTGATCGCCATCTTCGACCTATCAAACATAAAAGTAGTTAAATAGATAAGATCAAAGGCTGTCACAAAAGAACTTCTTTGATTTACCGTTATTATGGAACAATCAACATTAAATTTTTCATGACAATAATTGACAATTTCATTGAATGCTGGATAATTTTTTAAGCTTTTCTGAGGAAGTCGAACGGCTTCTTCGAAGAAAACTTGTGAACTTCCAACAAGATAATTTCTCCGCGTTTCCAAACTACAGCCAATGCTTGTCGAATTCGTATCACTACTTTGACTATGGTACTCACTATTATCATCACTGGTCGCTTCTTCCGGAAATGGATTTGGACAAGGCGGGGTAAAATAAAGGTTATAAAGGCTTTCAGTAAAATAGCCTCCATCACTACTGATACTGTCATTTCTCTGATGTCCCCATTCTTGTTCGTCTCGGTGATTTGGACAAGGAGAACCAGAACTTGATTCTTCTCCATTCAAATTCTGACTGAGAATATTTTTACCACCGTCGCTGCAGCAAGTAAGTACTTCTAATTTTTTCATGGATTGTAGTCGCCATTCCGACACTGACGAGCTCGTACACTCGCCCTTTGGAAGTAAAACAGAAGTACTCTTGGCGCTATTTTTGTATCCTAATCTTTTAAGTAAATCCTGACTTTTCTGATAAAATATTGACCTGGGCGGTTGATATACTTGAATGACCCCGAATTCTGATGTAGCACACCTTAAGAAGGCTCGGGGCGGTTCAGGTGGGTGACAGATATCAATCAAGCCCTAGTAAAGATTATTAGCAAGAACAAATATTTAGAGGCAAGCTGATCAGTAAGAGTCGCATCATACTCTTAGCCCCAAAATAGGAAGTAGAAACCGAGTCTTACCGTTGCATAAGCATTATTATATGATTCCCAATCCTTTGGTTTTTCGGAATCAGGGCTGAAAGCGCTAATCTTTCTCTTCAACTTCTCGAGTGTTTTGTTGAACGGCTTCTGAGCAGTTGACACAACAGAAAAAGAGTTTTTACTAGAGATTCCAGAATATTGAGAGTCACTGCAGGCCATTCTATCCCCAAGCACAAAAGAAGAACAAATTTAAATGTGTAAGCCCAGCTTGATACAATACTACTGCACCTTCTGGGACAACAACGAATCGTAAAATGAAGTTTAAACCTAAGATGGATATCTTCAAATCTTGCTCAAAGCTAAAGCAGAGAACTGACCTGTGCAAGATAATTTGAACACTTGGGCCTTGAACGCTTACGCTGGAAAACACATGCGCTCAATTTGAAGGTGTCCTTGATGAACAATTTGACCCTTACTATAATGCTGATTATTTTTATTTCCAATACTTGCACTTTTGGTAATCTATGATAAGCTCAAGCGTTTACTAATCAATAATTAAATTACCTGCTCTACACTTTTTGGGTGTTTAAATGAGGTGCCAATTAAAATAGTTATTTTTAATCGCCATGACTCATAATTTTTTCCTCGCTTCAACACAACATACGTAAACCACGTAGGGGTAAGTAAAAGTTGTTCCGACAGAAAGATTTTTAGTACTAGATGGTTCCAGTCCGATGAGCGTTCAGCTATCTAATGACTCCAATTTCTAGTCCGGCCATTTGTAATTTATGCACCTTATCAATTGTTGTAAGATTCCCTAAACTGCGTGACAAAACACGACAAAAACATGTTTTAGATGTCTGGGCGTTGATAATAAGAAATCGGGGTTCCCTTTACAGCTACTTGTTAAATGATTGCGGGTTTCTTGCTTCTTATGCCTGTCCAAAAGCATAGGACAGATGACCCTAAACTCATGTTTTTGGCGGGAGAGGGAAGATCAGAAAACCGCTAGCTTTTTGCAAATTTGCAAGCAGCTGTATTTTTATTTACTCGTCACCACTCAATTTTTTCGTCAGCTGTGCAGCTCATGGTCAAGTGACGAGTATCGTGGGGCGATAATCATTTTGGCCGATTTCGTGCATATTTTTTTGCATCTCTCACTTTTCATTTTTCAGCCTTATAACCATCCTCAAATCTGTGACTTTGAACCTTTATTTTCGAGCTCTTAAAATTTGATTTAATCACCTAGTATCTTTAATTTCTTTTATTCTTTGGGAAAAAACAGATCTTCTTTTACTGTAAAGAATTCTTATGAGTTTCAGCAGTTTGACCATAATATGGAAAAGCTTTACAGTTGCAAAACCCAGTATAACCTTCAACGGAAGACTCAGGTAACTATCTTGACAGGATGGGGTGCCACTGCAACCTGAATTGCTTGATATTTGGAGCCTCTTTAGACCACAGCACCTTGTAGTACATCTAGCTAGGCGAGACATGCCTGTGGATATACTTCAGAACATTACAGACTCAACTACCTGCCGTATGCAAGTAGTTAATGCTACTGATGGTGCTTCAACCTCCTGGTGGCCTACAACTTATTTTTGTAGTTTTTTTCCAAAATCATTCTATTATTTATTTTTTCATGGCTATCGAAAACCAGGATTTTTATAGTGGTAGCATTAGTTCCGTCAGGTCACTGATTTTTGACCCAACCAAATAGAATTTTTACAAAAAAAATAACTTTTATAAAAATGAGGCCCTGAAATGAAATATAAACTTTGTATTTTTAATCTCTGGTGTCCTGTAGACGAAATTTAAAAGCAAGATCATTGTTCAGTGAAAAATGAAAAATATTTCGAGAATTGAAAATTGGCCAAAAAAATTGTTACCCCACAGTACAGCCCCTGGCAATAAGTCCTCGACACTTTTCAAACATTTGGTTGACTTCAAATTCGTGACTGAAACGACCTGAAACTTTTCAGTATGATAAATTCAAAGCTCTAGATTCAAATTAGAGGATATCAAAGGTTCTAAACACACTTTTCAAATGCAACACCAGGATTAGGATTTTAAAAAGTCTCACATTTCGTTTAAGAGTAAGATACTACTCGAAAATCCGACACCATCTAGGATTTTGTAACCTTTGGAAGATTTATACTCTAACACAACCCAAAACTTTTATCATTATCATGTGATCAATTCATTCAGTTATATTGCTACATGCAAAGCCTGTTTTTTGACTATTTCTATCCACTTGAAAATCTAAGTAGAAAATTCATTGGGCTTGAATTATGAATCACGTCAATGTCACTCAGAAAACTATCATTTACCTTATATTTTCAATTTATGGACTTGATATGAGATAGTGCATGTTGGTTTAATCAGGTTTTAGATCATATCACTGATTTCATTTTTCTTTAAACTGAAATGATGAATATAATAAAAGCCGGCGGATCGTCTAAAAGAAGGAAGAAAAGTACAACAAAAACAGAAGAAGAAAAATACAAAAGAGAAAAATGAGAAGAAACTAAAAGAAAAATTACAACTAATACAGAATATAAGGATTTTCAAATACAACTCTTGGATGTAAAGGGTTTATTTAATTCAAGTAAGTAATTTTAATTTTCTCTACTATATCAAAAACACAATAAAATATTTGAACCACTCTTAAAGCAACCTTATATGTAATTAGATTTCTCAACTTATATATTGTAAACCCAGTAATATATTTGATAGAAAAATACTAGAAATTGTAACAAAAAGGTTATTGATGAAATGTAAAGTAATGTAAGTAATGTGGACTACAAGATGAGAAGCCAAAGCCTTTAAATAGGCAAATGAGGCCCTCTGAAATGCTACTAAGTGTATATACAAAATAAAAGAAGGAAATAAAATTTAATATTAAGTGAAACAAATAAAATGAGGTTGCTATGGTACTAATTACAAAACCAGAAATAAAAGACCTGCTGTATCCACCCCTTGAGCCCTGTAACAATTTAATGTAGTTATATAGGATACTTCAGTGATATAAAACAGGGAGTTTTTAACTATAGTAATACTAAACACATTTAAAAAAATTATTTTACTAAAAAATCCAATGTTTTGTGAAACATAAAAATTATACTATGTGGGACATACAAATTGTTATATACTTAGTTAATATAGTTTAAAACAATATTTATCAAGTAAGTTAAAAAAAACTGTACTAATATAATAGTTATGGTAATTAAACAAGTAAGTATTTTAATAAAATCATTTTATTAAAAAAACATTTATATTTGGAATAAATTTTTTTGCTTGTTTAAATAGATAAATAAATAAATTATTTATTTATTTATTTATTGGTTTATTGCCCCCATTGTGAGTACAAAGAGTGCTCAATAATTTTGTAAAGTATTATTATTTTTATGATTTAATCTATATAATGAAATAATCAATTAATTACATTATAAGTAGATGATATTACTTATAATATTTTGGAATTAATTAATTATTAATTTATAATCATTAAGTGCATAAAATATACTAACCTTTTTATAGAATATATTTTTCTATTGTATTTAATTGTATATACTGTATATATAATAATAAAATCAATATAACAATTTATTTAAAAATATTTTTATATAATTTTATTTTAATGTAATATTTTATTTGTATATATGTGAATCCAATTTTTCTCTTATTGTGATTTAACATAAGATTTTACTTTACTATCAGTAAGCCTGGCCAACACTCACTCACTCTAAAAAACAAAAAAAATGCTAAGATTTTTTCTTTTTACACTTTTTCAAAAGAGTAGAGAGGTTAGAAATTTCTTTTCCAGGTATCCAAGTATCATGCTCATATGATTTTTTTGTATCTCAATAAGTATTCAGTACCTTTCTCTGAAGTGATAATTCTATCAATTTCTGCAGTTTCTGTGAATTCCTGAGAGTTTTTCTTAAGTCTACCTTTTCTTTTAGGAAATAAGTCACTTTTGGAAGTATAAGGTTTAAGTAGGGAGATAGGGAAAACAGGATGTTTTCAATCATATGGAGAATACAATACTACTTCTACTGCATTATCACCAACCATTATTTTAACAACAAATTTTTTCACAAAAGAATCCTTTAGTTTGTTATTTCCCTGTAAATTAAAGTGGACTGTAGATATCATTACTTCATCACCCTTTTCAAATATGGGATTTATCCCATCTTTACTTTTCATATTCAAATGCCTTATCAATACAACTTTAAGCATTTTTTCTGCATAGTTGTTGCATTTTCATAAAAGATTTAATACCAGGATGAAGTTTCAACTTTGGTAATTTATTATTGAGAATTTGAGCAGGAGTATTTGGGAAATAACCTAGCCAGAGCTCAAAGGTTCTCTTTCAGTGAAAGAATGTACATTGCTATTATAAGCAAATTCAAGGCCTGATAATAGAGTAACCCAGCCATGTGTAAATCTGTCATTATTTTTATATTCTAATCCAAAGGCACAATACCATCTAATCATATCTTCTAGAGTTTGAATCATTCTTTCAGCTAAATCATCAGTTTGAGGATGTTGGGAAGTAGATAATTTTAACTCACAGCCACATATATCCATTAAAGATATTAAAAATTCGGATGTAAATTTTAGGTCTCTGTCAGAGATAATGGCTTTTGGGAAAACAATAATGTTAAGCATGTATTACCACCATAAGAAAGCTAAATGTTTGGTGGGAACATCTTTATGGGTGGGAATGAAGTGCAAATTTTGGTGAATCTATCCACTATTACCCAACATTAATTATAAGTGCCTTTTCCTGCTACAGGAAGACCAGTGAAAAAATCCATATTAATGATTTACCATGGAGCATAAGGTGCTTCAATATGTTGCATTAATCCTTCCCTTTTTCCTGTTAAATTTATAGATTTTTGGCAAGAATCACAAGATTCAACATACAATTTTGTGTCTTCAGACATATTAGCCCACCATGCAGTATTTTTTATTTTGACCATGGTTTTTTCTAGATCAAAATGACCTGCCAATATATCATCAGGACAAAGTTTTAAGATGGTTTCTTTCATGGAAGGAGGAATTAAAATAACATTAGTAAGTTTTATCCTGTAATAAATATAACTATCATAAATTGAAAACTTTCCTTTATTCAAAGAATTCTGGTACCTTGGGGGGAGAGTTTTTATTAATTCTGTAATTAAAGCATTCTTTGGATCATTTAAGATTGTGACTAATTTATTTAAATCAGAATCTTTTTTCATATGAATCCAGAATAAATTGCAATAAATCCTCTTCCATATCAGCTATATATATATCATGTATATGAATTGTGTCATCTTCAGGTACATAAGCTGGGTTGGAGTCATCATTTGGAAGAGGTAATATAGACAGCATATCTACATTGGAATGAAAATTTACAGACCTGTGAATAATTTTCATTCCATCCCTGTGTTATTAAAAAGCTAGTTACCACCTAAAAATATGTCTGTTTGATGTTTTTAGGTTTTATAGGGAATTAACTGCACTAAAACCAGTAACCAACTCAAATTTTTGGTCATCTAAGTAATAATGAAGTTTTTTAAAAGCCCATACAACTGCTAAACACTCTAATTGAGTGGAACAATATTTCAATTCACTATTTCTCAAGGTCTTTGAAATATAACAAATAAGTACTTCTCAATCTTTATCATTAATTATTTGTTTTTGGTGGAAAGAAGCTCCTAGTCCAAGAAAACTTGCATCTGTGTAGAGTACAAAAGGTTTATTGAAATCTGGGAGAGCAAGAATTGGAGCAGACATTAAACATTTTTTCAATGTATTAAAGGCTCCCTGTGATTCATTACTCCAGATAAAAGCAACATCTTTTCTGGTTAATTTAGTAAGAGGTAGGGATATGACTTGATAATTTTATATACATTGTCTATAATAGCCACACATTTCTAAAAAACTTTTTGTTTCTCTAACAGAAGTTGGTGATTTCACATTTTGAATTGCAGAAACTTAGCTTTGAACTACACATATTTGTAAATCTTACACAACAAGAATCAGGACTTTCAAGGATTGAAAACCAAATTTGAATTTTTTCAATGATAAGGTCATGTTAATATCATCCATCTTCTGAAAAACTCTATCAAATTGACTCATGTGCTCATCAAAGGTTTTAGAAAAAACTATGATTTCATCAATATAGACCATTAACCATCCTTCAATTGTTTCCTGATGAAAATAATTATCCATCACTTTTTGAAAAACTGAAGGGGAATTTTCAGGGCCAAATGGCATTCTAACATACTTATATATTCCCACATGTTTAGCAATTAGCAAGAAATTCTGAGAGTTCTTTTAAACAGGGATTTGATGATAGCCTTTATAACCATCTAGACAACTAATAAATTTTGCACCTTGAAAGGTAGCATGTATTGAGTTTATTCTGGGTAAAGGATAAATATCATCCACTGTATAAGTTTTCAATGCTCTATAGTCCCCACATTATCTAGCTTTATCTTTTTCATATGAGATTAAGACAGATAAGATGACACAGTATTTTGGGGTAACATCAACTTTCTCAATAATGTTCATTTTCAAGAGGATAGTGATATTATCCTCAATATCTTTTCTCTTTGTTGTAGAAGCAGGATATGGTTTTTTCTTGAGGCTGAGAGGGATTTCATTCAAGTTACAGGATAAAGTAACTTTCATTTCTTCCTTAATAACTCCTAATTCATGAGATCCATGAGCAAAAGCCATAGGAAAAGATGTAATCAAGGCAATTATAGAATCTTTCTGATCACCAGTTAAATTATCACCAAATGGAGAAGTATTTATTTCAGACAATATACTATCCATTTCTTCTGTTGATCTACCTTTACATTGAATTAATGAATAAAAAATTTTAAAAGGTGTGCAGTTGTTTTTTTAGAGGAAGAATTTTTAAATTTTCTTTCTCCATTCTTTCCCAATGTGAAAAAATTGGTTGTAGGATCTAATTTGATACCAAACATGGTTAAAATGTCATTTCTCATAATAAACCAATTGCTTAAGTTGTAAATATTTATCACAGAAAATTCAAAAAACAGTTCTGACAAAACCACCATTATACTTAAGTAATACAGTGGTTTTGCATTTGCCAATGGAACATAAAACAGAACTATAACCTCTCCATTTTTCAGATGTCATAGGTAATAATTTACTATGATAATTTTCAGCTACAGAAGCTAGTGCTTTCTCAGATACTACACTTCTTCCAGCACCAGTGTCAAGAACAACCTCAAAATTTTTACCATTCATTATAACAGGTGCTCTCAAGGGAGATATTAATATAGAATTGTCAGTAATATCCTTTATAGTTTCAGAATTTTCTACTTAAGACAAATCAAAGTTAAAAACTTCAGATAAATTATCTAAATATTGGACATCTTGTTCTAGAATTAGAACTTCATTTAAAGAATCATTGTTATAAGAGATATTAATATCACATTCACTAGAAGAATCCTTAATTTTAGCTTCAGGATTATCTGTTTCCTCAGTTTTTTCAACGAGGTAGATTTTCTTGTCACAAACATGTCCTTTCTTCCATGCTCTGTTACATTTAAAACAAGTTTTTTTTGCATATTTCTTAGGTGCTACTGGGGAAGAGGTTTTACCAGATTTTTCTGGGAGTTTTTTATGAAATTCTCTGCTGATCATTGTAAGATTTTAAGGGATAATTCTTTGGTTCATATCAATGGTTGAGTAATACTTCATTACAGATATCAATAAAAGAAGAATATTCTCTTACATTCTTAGTTCTAGATACAATCAAATCTCTGAGAGAATATGGTAATTTATAGAGAATTTTGTCTCTCCAAATATCATAATCCATTTTTAGATCTATAGCTCTAAGAATGTTTGTTATTTTCATAAGGAAAACAATAGGTTTTTCAGCAGAGGAGGATATATATTTAGAATTCTCATATAATCTATGTTGTGCCAACCTGAATTTTGAACCACCAAATTGATTCTCAATTAACGTCTTCCACTCATTCCATGTATAGTGATTGTTATACAATAAAAAAGATTCATACCACATCAATGCTACATTGAAAAACAATAAGATTAATTTAGAAAAAATTTCTTCATCTGGAAATTTATTAAAAAATTTTAAATTATCTTTTCTTTGAATAAAATGTTGCAAGTCAGATAAATAATCACCATCAAACATAGGATATTGATCATGTTTAGGCCAATTCTTATTGCTACTAGGCTTTTTAACTTTAAGATTGGGACTATTCATAGTACTCAATTCTTGAAGCTTATAAATGTCTTCAGAAATTTCATTATTCAAAGAAACAGCTGGTTCATCACAAGTATTAAATTTTTTGTTGGTCACAAAAGATTTCATAGAATCATTGTCTGAATTATTTGTGGCTACATTAAAAGAGGAAACTCTTTGTTCAGGTTTTCTACCTTTATTTCTAGTAGTAGATTTTTTTACCACATTATATTTTTCATCAGGAATAACTGGTAATTTAGAAAATTTTTCCTCAAGACTCAATAATTTATTTCTTAACATAGGAATATAAGAAAGTTGATCTTTAATTTTTGCAAGAGAAAGAACAGTACTGTCTTCCTCTACTGAAAATTTATCACTCAAAGCTTGGAAATCAATTTTCCATTTATTCAATTCATTTTGTAAGGTCTTATTATCATTTTTAATGAAGTTTTTTTATCTATGAGGGGTTTTAATTCACTAATAACTTTATGCAGATGATAATTTTTATCTGAAGGTGATTTGTGATCATTTTCTATAACTTTTTTTTGATCCAGTAAATTATTTAAAGTGTCTTTTAATTTACAATAAGCTCTACCTTTTACAGAAGAACTCACTTTACAATTTAAATTCAAATCATTTAATCTTTCATTTACATGCTTTAATAAATCTTTCAGAACTTTATCTTTTATTACACAAAAGTCAGGAGAATCTTTTAAAATCTCTTCAGAAGTTTGTTCAAGTAAGACATAAATTTAAGGTGCAACAGAATCATTTTTAATTGCAAGAGAAAGATTTAATAAATAATTTGAAGTTAAATGTAAAGGCTCACCAAATGAAAATTTACTTATTACATCATTTCAACTACTCATTACAGAAATTTGTTTTTTAAGAGGTCTTACAGTTCTAACACTACTTTCAACAATATTACCTGAAGAGGAAGATTAAGTATTATACATACTAACATGCCTATCAAAAAGGCTACTTACTGTGGCAGAGGAGGAAACTTCCCCTGGGCCTGAGCCTTTATTTTTCTGCTTCCCTGGTAAGGACGTACAGGTTGAGGATAGTAATTGTGTGTCCTGGATGGGCCAGGTTGATGATCTAGAGAAGGTTGCACATTCCTCCGGTAATGATTTATGAGATAATCCCATTTCCACTCTTCTACCTCCATAGTCTTTGAGGTTTATTGAGTATATTGTGGATTTTGTTGTATAGTTTAATGATGAATTTGGCTGCTCTTTTAAAGCTCTTGAATCTGATCCCAAATTGTATCCACTCTGGCTTTGTACTTTATATTTTCTAATTTCATTTCTTTTAAATGACCTGATAGGTTGGTTACCTGCTGTGCCAGAGGGATCTTTTTTATTTTAATATTTTTTGAGGGACTGTCCAGATTTATTAGAGGTTTGACTTCTTTCTGAATTTTAGGAGGAGGAAGTTTTATCGATTCTCCTGACATTTGTATGTCCTGAAGAATTTTATGGCTTTCTGTCAGCTGCTGAATCTTTACAAGTTAATTTTGAAGAACCTACAGATTCAAAATCAACATCAACATCTATTTTGCCAACATGCAGATTATCCATTCTATCAGTTAAATTGCTAGACATAAAATATGTATAATAACAAGAAAAGAAATAAAAGTTAATCAAAAATAATTTTTAAATTCAAATTTTTTAGATAATATAAAATTTATCAATTTAATACCTTAAATAAAAAATATGAGAAACAAAATTATATTTATTATGATTATTATTTATGTTGTAAAACAATGATCAAAAGAAATTTTTATTTCAATTAATTTAAATTGATGATATTTATTATGATTCTCTTTTATGTAATAAAACAATAATCAAAAAAAAATTTATTTCAATGAATTTAAATTGATTATATTTATTAAAATAATAACCAACAAAAATTTTAGTTGGCACTAAACACTAAGTGTTATCATTTTCAACCAATATTATTAAGTATTGATGATAATTAATTTAATAAATAATCAAAAAATGTTGATATTCTAAGACTAAGAGAATCACTCTGTTATTATCAACTAGAAAAAAAATTATTTTTTTTTATTACTTACACACAGTGACTCAGCATAATAGCCAATGATGCTGTTATTGCAATAAAAGCTCAAATTTAAATTTGTTGAAGTAAGGGTTTACTTACTATAGTGATTGAAAAATCACACTGAAATATATATTTTTTAGTATATATAATCCTTTTGTCTAAAACCCCAGATCAAATCACAGCAGTGGCAAAAATTTGGATTTTGTGCAAGGGTGGTCCGTGTGTTGAGTTGTTTGTCCAAAAAGTCAAAACTTCATTATTAGGAAAGTTCCCCAATTGTCAGTGGATTTTCTAAAAGAAGGAAGAAAAGTACAACAAAAAAAGAAGAAGAAAAAGACACAAGAGAACAATAAGAAAAAAAAAAAGAAAAATTACAACTAATACAGAATATGAGGATTTTCAAATACAACTCTTGGATGTAAAGGGTTTATTTAATTCAAGTAAGTAATTTTAATTTTCTCTACTATATAAAAAAACAACAAAATATTTGAACCTCTTTTAAAGCAACCTTATATGTAATTAGATTTCTCTACTTATATATTGTAAACACAGTAATATATTTGATAGAAAAATACTAGAAATTGTAACAAAAATGTTATTGATGAAATGTAAAATAATGTAAGTATTTTGAACTAAAAAGTGAGAAACCAAAGCCTTTAAGTAGGTAAATTAGTCCCTCTGAAATGCTACTAAGTGTATACACAAAATAAAATAAGGAAAACAATTTAATATTAAGTGAAACAAATAAAATGAGGATGCTATGGTACTAATTACAAAACAAGAAATAAAAGACTTGTTTTATCCACCCCTTGAACCCTGTAAAAATGTAATGTAGTTATTTAAAATACTTCATTGATATAAAACAGGGATTTTGTAACTATAGTAATACTAAACATGTTACATCATTTTTTATTTTATTAAAAAATCTATTGTTTTGGGAAAAATAAAAATTGTACTTTTTGTGATGAACAAATCGCTATATACTTAGTTAATATAGTTTAAAAAAATATTTATTAAGTAAGTTAAATAAATTTTATTAATATAACAGTAATGGTAATTAAACAAGAAAGTATCTTAAAAAAATTATTTTATTAAAATAAAACATTTTTATTTGGAATAAATTTTTTAACTTGTTTAATTAATTAATTAATTTATTTATTTACTTATTGGTTTATTGACCCCATTTTGAGTACAAAGAGTGCTCAAAAATTTTGTAAAGTGTTTATATTAGGGGGTATCAATGTTCAGGGATCTGCAATTAAATTAATTGCAGATAAAAATCCTTATACCCCAATTATCTTCCGCAATTATTTTTGCTAATAATTGGGTTATTAGACACTTTACGTGTCAATTTTCACCTCTTATCTGAAATTTTTCTACTCAATTTTTCATAACCACATACCAGACAACTTTCTGTCATAACCACATCTTGGCCTTCTTTCATTCATAACATCTGCAATTATATGTCATGTGACTTGCATACAAATCAATCATGGATGTGATGAGTTTGAGATCAGGAATTAGGAATGGAAATTGGGGTATAGGAGGCAGGATAATGCATTATTGTGGATTCCTTATCCACTAGCCCCAGGGCTAGTGGATAAGAAGCTTCCGCAATTAATAATAGGTGATCCTGGGAAAAAAATTCTGATACCTAATTGCGGATCTCCGAACATTGATACCCCCTATTAAGTGCATAAAATATACTAATTTTTTTAAAAAATATATATTTCTATTGTAATTAATTGTATATACAGTATATATAATAATAAAATTAATATAAAATTTTATTTAAAAATATTTTTATATAATTTTATTTTAATATAATATTTTATTTGTATATATTTAAATCAAATTTTTCTCTTATTCTATTTTAAAATAAGAGTTTACTTTACTCTCAGTATAGCCTGGCTGAAAATAAGGATCAAAATTATTTATGTCATTTCTAAAAATAATAAATAGATAGATTCTCTAAATATTTTGATATTAATATTGTCAGCCAGGCTATCTCAGGGGTCCAGTTATTTATACAATAAATTACTGTAAAGGAATAACTTTATGTAAATACAAAAAATTATTTAAATAAAATTATAAATGTTTTGTGAATAAATAAAATAAATATTATACTTAATTTTATTATTAAATAAATTGTATTACATAAATAAATATAATATTCTATAATATGATGGTGTGATTTATATGTATAAATAAATTATTTAAAGTTATATTATAAGTGTAAATTTAACTTACACAGTAATTACAATTTTAATAATAACATTTATATAAACTAAATACAACCTATCATATAATAATATTCATCAATATTTGGCGCTTCTTTGACCCTTTATTGTGTCACCAATATTACTAAATTAATTTAATATGATTAAATTTAAATTATCATGTTAAAAGGTTCCTGTATTAATTTAATTAGTTGTTCAATTAATTTAATAGTTAATTTACTTGAAATAGTTAATTTACTATTGCTTATACTGAGTGAAGATTATTCAAAAGCGTAAAAATAATTCCTTTTATTTTAATTATACTTTTTTCAGCTATTTGTATTCCTTCTTTAGATTTCTTTCTCACAGCTCTCATATTTTCATACTCATGTTGTTAATTGTTATATTGATTCTATTCTTTTTTAGAGATTACTGATGGGAAAAATATTTGTTTATTCACGGATTTATTTTTTATGTTTTTAATTAGATTCTTTTAATCTAATTGTTTCACATTATTTTACCTTTTTGTAGATACTATTGGAATGCTCCAGAATGTCCTCTTGCCTATAAAAAGCTTTAGAAGTCTCTCTGGTAGCTCATCACTTACTATACACTCACTCATCATATTTTAAATGTATTTCTTTTATTTACTATTTTTATTAGTTCAATACATCTAATTTAAATACTATATAAATAATTATAGCTTGCCTTAAGATTTATTATACTATTATTGAACTGATGCGCTTTGAACATTTATAATGAATTATAATATTTTAAAATTTAATTAAATACTTACAACTTTGTCACATCTCAACTATCTTGTCTTCTTACTCCCTTATATTACACCTATTTTATTTCATTTTACTCTACTACCTTAAAAATCCCATCCTCCTTTCTATTATTCCTTTTATTATCTTCAATCTTCTAGACATCCCGGCTGATAAATATGTACTACTTTTTTCAGATTCAATTTTTTTTATTTTTTTATTTTTATTTTAATATTAATATTAATTTTTGTTTTTTTTTATATTTATATTTTAATTTTTATTTTTATTTTTATTTTTATTTTTATTTTTATTTTTATTTTTATTTTTATTTTTATTTTTATTTTTATTTTTATTTTTATTTTTATTTTTATTTTTATTTTTATTTTTATTTTTATTTTTATTTTTATTTTTATTTTTATTTTTATTTTTATTTTTATTTTTATTTTTATTTTTATTTTTATTTTTATTTTTATTTTTATTTTTATATTTATATTTATATTTATTTTTATTTTTATTTTTATTTTTATTTTTATTTTTATTTTTATTTTTATTTTTATTTTTATTTTTATTTTTATTTTTATTTTTATTTTTATTTTTGTTTTTGTTTATATTTATATTTATATTTATATTTATATTTATATTTTTATTTTTATTTCAATTTAAATTTAAATTTAATTTTTATTTTTTTTAATAAAGATAACCATTTAATTGTCAAATTTCTGAAAGGTTTAACTCATGCTTAAATGGCTTCTTATTAGGGGGTATCAATGTTGACTGATCCGCAATTGAATTAATTGCAGATAAAAATCATTATACCCCAATTATCTTCCACAATTATTTTTTCTAATGATTGGGTTATTAGACCTTTTACGTGTCATTGTTCACCTCTATCCAACATTTTTATCCTTAATTTTTCATAAACACATCTTGGACAACTTTCTGGATGTGCCAGCCTGCCTACCTTGCTGGGCACTCCCATTCTGGATATTCATTTCCGTTCAAAACCCCTCCCCATCTCATCTGTTTTTTTCTTCTCCTTTTCATCTTCAAATATCTCAACATGCCCTGTAATCATAGATATTCTCAAAGACAGCCTTTCCCCAGTTGTTCTTCAAATCCCATTACTCCCTCTTTCCCCTGTTCAGCTGAGAAATCAAAAACTTTTCAACTAAAAAAAGATGATCATCTCATACTTATCAACTGGCTGAAAACAAAAACTAATTATGATTCTTATTTTGGTACTGAGAATGCAACTAAAGTAGGACATCCCTCTGCATCAAAAGTCAATGGCTATCTTCTAATAGCCAATGAATTACAAAATAAGACAAAAGGAAGGATTGATCTTTTAACTAAACAGATGTCTGAAAATTTCAAGCATTACTGGGCCAAATTAAAAAAGGCAAAGACTCTTTCATTTTCTACTGGTTTTAGTATTACTGAAATTGATATCAGTAAGTGCATTAAATTCATAGATGATAAACTTGAATCTCTATGTCTATACTTTAAAGAGAAGGATGCTGTTTTTGGAGAGCGAGCTGATGTTAATCCTGCAAACATGTTGAATGGTGAATATGCTATCTCCAAACATGATATCAAAAAAAATCTTTTCCCATCCTCTTCCTCCACTCAAGCCTCCCCTGTTCTAAACTCAACAAATCTAGATAGCTTTCCAATAGATATTTATGATGATATAAACCAATGTGATCCCACTCCAGAAAGTTTTTATTTCTTTTCTAGTTGTTTTATTTTTTTTATTCCTAAAAGGCGAATGAACAAAACCAGAATCCTCAAGCAAGTGAGTCTGAAGCTAGCATCAATGATGAAGAGGAAAATGTTACCTCCAAAAAAAAGCAAAGACCATTAACTACTTTGAATTTCAACAGTCAAAGAAAGAGAAACAGAGCTAGTTTTTTCTAAACCCCTTTTTCTTCCATTGATGATTTTCTGGAGAATTGTGAATCTGGTAAGTGATAGCATACCTCTTAATAATTAAGTGAGCTTTTCCTTTCATTTGTTAATATTCCTTTTCAATCTATTTAAAGTTTAAGTTTCAAGAGATACTCTCAACTTTCAAAAGAATCAATACAAGTTCTCTTTAAAAAGGGATGTTAGGGCACAAGACTTGGAGGAGAAGAAATTTGAGCTTTCTTTACAGAGGGATGAAAGGGTACTAGACTTGGAGGAGAAGAAATTTGAGCTTTCTTCGAAGAGGGATGAGAGGGCACATGAATTGGAGGAGAAGAAATTTGAGATAAAGAAAGAGGAGAAGGCTCTTGAGTACAATTTCCTATTGGATCAAATAAAACTCAAGTATCAGCTTGAAGATGGTTCAAAAAATAAATTTTTCTTGAGAGAATGTGTTAAAGCTAATAAATCTATTGAGGAAGTTGAATGCTTAATAAAAATGTTTGATAACTAGTTTTTTTTATTTTTTTTAGAAAGTTTTCTTGATAGAATGTATTAAAGCTGATAATCAATCCTTGGCACACACTCCTCACTGAGATGTGAAACATTTTATTGCAACATTTTAGATTATTTTCTTGTTTGGTTAAATAAATTTTGTTTCATTTCTTTTTGGTGATAGTTTCATATGTTCTGACTTTTAAAAGTCTTGATTCTAGATGATTTTTTTTATAAAAATTTGAAAAACTCATACATGTTTTATTTTTGTTATGATTAAAGAATTATTCTTAATTTATTTCTCTTACTCTTAAAAGTTGAACTTGTTTCAGAAAAAGAACAATTGCTAATTGAAATCATCAAGTTGGAGTCTCATGAAAAAACTGCAGAACGTCAATTACTTTTTGAGGAAAAGAAGTGGTTTCATTTACAATCAAAGGAAGAATAATTTTTAGAAATTAAGAAAGATTGTTTGAATTTGGAGAGGGAGAAGGATAGGATTCAAAGAGAGAATGATGAAAAATTCAAAAATAATCAATTTCAAATGGAGAACACCAAAATTCAGTTACAAGCCAATGAATTAAAAATGATTTATGTCAAAAAAAAATTTTTGGCAATACCCTCCCCTGCTATTTACCATAACAGGGGGTGGGGATCACCATTTTTTTTCTAATTCAGAAAAAAATGGCAATACCCTCCCCTGTGTTTTATTGAATTAGGGGAATAGATTGCCAAAATTTATGTTCATTGCCTAAATTAGCATGTAAATAAGTCTTATAAGATAATTTACAAACCTAAATTAATGACAATTCAAGTTAAAATGTGAGTGGAAATCATCTGTGACCAAAGTCAATGAAATCAAACACAAATGTATACATGAAACTCATGAGAAAAATGAATTTCCTCATGATTACTGTTATAGGACACACAGCCAATTGCTATTAATTTAGGTAAGTAGAGTATCATATATGACATGTAAAATGTTAATTTGTGAAATAAAAAAAAAAGTTGACAACCTATATTACACCCCATACTTTTTTTTTTCTATTTAATGTTTTTTGTTTTACCTCACGTTTTTCTCATACCTTATCAAACCTATTAACCAGCTCCCTATTTATTTGAAAAAAAAAGCCAAAGTGAGTAAATTATTCACAGGATTTTTAAAGTTTTTTTATTTTTGTTAAATTTACCTTCTTTTTTTACCTTGTTTATTCTGTGGATTAATTTTTGACTGATTTGAAATGAACATTTAAAAGGTGTGAACTCTTGACAAAATTCCAAGCCAGGTGGAGCTTTGGTCATTTGGTGATGAACTTCAGAAAAAAATTTTAGGTAAAGAATAGATGCCTATGGAAATAAAATGGGTGATGTTATTTTAAGAATGAAAAATATATTATCAGACATACCAAGAGAATATCCTTTAACAAATCCTGGTCTAAACATGAAATAAATTAAATGAAATTTAGAAAAAAGGCTCAACTTTAAAGGTCAATATCTCAGCAACCACTGAGACAAATTCAAATCCATTTATGGGAAATGAAAGATAGGCTTCAGAAGAATCTTCAGTTAAAAGAACCTAAGATTTGAACAAACCTAACCCTAATTTTGACTCTAATTTTCAAAATTGTACTAAAATTTGAAAATTGATGATGAAAATTCCAACAAGATAGAGATATAAGCCTAGATAATCATCAGATAAGATTTTCAGAAGCCTTGTTATCTAATTATGCAACATAAAGGCATAAAATAAATTAAGTAACATATGGGAAAAAAGGCTCAACTTTTAAGGTCAAAATATCAGCAACCACTGAACCAAATTAAAACCTGTTTGTGGGAAATAAAAGATAGGCTTCAGGAGAATTTTCAGTTAAAGTACATGTAGTTTAAATAAACCTAAACCTAATTTATTACATAAAAATATGAAATAAAAAAAATTAAATTGGGAAAAAAAGGCTCAAATTTAAAGATCAATATCTCAGAAACCACTGAACCAAATTCAGATCTTTTTGTGGGAAATGAAAGGTAGCCTTCAGGAAAACCTTCAGTAAAATGAAAACTAGATTCAAATAAACCCAACCCTAATTCCGAGTTTGATTCTCAAAGTTTTAAAAAAACATGAAAAGTTGTAATGGAGATGATAACAAGAAGAGTTTAATAAGTCCACTGTTATCCAGATAAGAGTCATTCATATATTTAAGTATGAAATTTTCATAGAAGGAAAGGGATATCATTTAGTTATAAAAAATGAGATGAAACTTACCTTGATTGAAAAGTGGGAAAAATAGAGTGAGAAAGAATAATGTTGGAATTAGGGGAAATTGAATATGGAGTAAGTGAAATGCATAAAGAATGTACAATGTATGTTTTTTAATGACATGGAACAAAAAAAAAGTGAAATAGGGGAAAGGGGTGACAATGACAATTCCAAGGAGGAATGATGAGTAGGGTGATGGAGCTAAAAAATAAAGAAAAGAGGGAGAGAAAAAAAGGTTAATTTTACAATAAAAATCAAAAATAACCACTTACAAAAAAATTTAGATACAAAAAAGAAAGAAAAAACAAAAAAAAACAAAAAAAAAATATAATCAGCAATCAAAAAAATGAATAAAATTACTTACCTGGAGAGATGAGATGAGAGAATAAATGAAAAAAAATTGTTTGAGTGATGTTGGAGGAGAAGAGGAAAAGGATATAAGAGATGAATGAAAAAAAGAAACAGTGAAAAATTATGCAATTGCAGAAAATATGTGATTTCATGTTGAGCTGGTGAATGAAAACAAATGAGACATCCAAAAAAGAGAAATTCAGCGTAATTTCAAAATTAAAATTAATATGCAAAATACAAACACCAAACCAAACAAATAAAGCAAAGAAGTTGAACATTTGGAGAGTATAAAAAAATTTAAAGGGTTGTGTTTCAAAATTTTGGAGGGTGTTTGGCATAATGACAGAGCGTATGCTGGTGGAATGAATGTTTTGTGATTTAATCGAGGGGAGAGCTTGTGTAGGTCTGGGATCCTATTCTTCATAAAGATAATTGAATAGAAATATAAGCTTAAGTGTCTTCCAACCCAGAGTTAGAGTTAGAGTCAGAATCTAAAACTAAAGTGATAGCATTCATAGATGTGTGAAGTTGCTTCCTAGTAGAGAGGTGCTTCATTATTGTCAGTAGAAGGTTTAGGTGATGAGTTGGAAGTGGGAATTTGCCACCAAATGAGCATATGGGGTGTGTAGATAGAAAAAAACTTTATGTGTTTGCCACCAAAATTAAGTATCATAGAGTGATGAGATACATAAGGATGGAATCTGCAATTATATGTCATGTGACTTGCTTACAAATCAATTATGGATGTAATGATTTTGGGATCAGGAATTAGGAATGTATATTGGGGTATAAGAGGCAGGATAATGCATTATTGTGGATTCCTTATTTGCAGCCGTGGGGCTAGTGGATAAGTATCTTCCGCAATTAATAATGTCTGATACTGTCAGCCTGAATATCCTTAGGACTGAGTATTTCTTATGCTTAAAATAAGATAACCTTAAGTAGATTAAGCTTATATCTTAAAAATAAGGTTAAAATAATAATATATATTATTTTATTATATATATATATAATTATTATTCTATTATATAACTTATAATAGTTTAAATAGCTTATCCATGGCCTAATAATATTTATTAAGGTGTTAATGGAGTCATAATATACTTATCTTAAGTGATATGAAGTAATTATTGACATACATAAGCTTATATGTATACATAAATCTCATATTCTGTGAAATATGCAGTATATTATGTATATTTAGGTATATAAGTGGGTTTTAGCCCCTTAATAGCCTATAACCTTTGTTTTTCTGCTTATTTTAGGTCATATGGACGAAATCAGTGGACTCACAACGCCTACAGAAGCATAGACACCTATATCAGGCGCATACACCCAGTTTGGACAACTAAAATTACTTCCTTGGATGGTTATTCACGGATTTATGGGTTGGAAGGATTTTTCTGGGTTAATGTGGATGCTTGGGGATGTTATTGGGGGCTTGAACATTATATTTGTTTCCTTTATATGCTTTTAGTTTCATTAAATCTCTTTTTGATTATTTATTTTACCTGTTTCTTTATGGTATCCACTTTTATCTGGGTTTTCTATTTATGGTATGGATCAGTGTTATTATTAATAGTGATGGAGGGTCCTTACTGGAGGTCTGGGTGTTGAAACTGCTTGAAGTGGACGCCATGGGGAGGTGATGGGCCCTCACAGTGCTGTAATTGCCGGGGATAGCAGTGACATCATCTGGATTGAAGGTCTGTGCACTCCAGTGGATTTGGGTATAAGTAAGGAGGGATTTTAACGGTTATTTATCATCATTCAATTACTAAAACTCCAAAAAACACTACTATACAATTATTAACCTTTAGAAATATATTATAAAGCCACTATAAACTGATTTTATCTTTATATAAAGCTATAACTATATTTTATTCATCTATTTTTTACCACTAGCACGCACTTAAATCCAAGTATTGTGAGTTTGACTTGAGTATAACTATTTTATTAGTCTTCCCCTGAGGTTTGATCACTTAATCATTTATCAATAAGTAGTAGGACCATAAATAAACACTATTATATCATACTTATATACTAGACTATACTGACAGATACTGGGATAAAAAATTCCTGATCCCTAATTGCGCATCCCTGAACATTGATACCCCCTATTGTTTATTCAATTCTATGTGAAATTGGCTTTCATATTTTCTTGCTTGTTTTCTAAATAGGGGGTATCAAAGTTAGAAATATGTAATTATATAAAAGTGATTTCACAACACAAAGCGTAAAGCCACAAACTTGCCTTTAAATCTCAGTAAAAAGGCACTTTGAGGCACAATATGGAATATTTAAAAAATATTCTTGATTGATTTGGTGGAAAAAAGAGGTATCTTGAAATGCATGATATCTAACTTTGATACCTCCTAATATATGGATGATGTTTCATCTATAATGTATTTTTCAAGTTGCAATAAAGCATATGTTTTATGTCGGTCTGAGTTCAGGTACAGAGAAGTGAATATCTTGATTACTCAGTTTTATAGAAGATTTTAATGGTCCTATATGAAAACTGTAGTAAAAATCCAATAAGTATTAAAATATAACTCAATATAAGTGTCTCAGTAATTTTAATCTCACTAATTATAAATGGTTTACAATCTTATAGTTGGTAGAAAAAAAAGATGTAATTATTCAAAAACTACTCAAAGACTTTAAAAGTACTATTGATATGTATTGTAATTTTAATAGTTATATATTTTAATTGTAATGATAAAGAATGTAGAAAATAAGACCAAAACCCCCTCTTTTTATACCCAATAATTCTCCAATGTATCCCCCTGATTTACCAGTCCTATACACAGCCAATGAAGCCTCATTCTAGCTAATACAATTTTCCATAAACAGGTTGAATGACCAATAACACAATTAGAATTATATCACCCATCAAACTTCTAGAGTAATAGGGATAATCCATCAAAATAAATGAATAGGCAAATAAAAGAAGGTTTATGCATGTAATACCTTAAGATAAAAGACTAAAAAAAGAAAGAATAAAAATAAATATTACACCATATTTAGGGGGGTTAGAAGTAGAAATTGTGGGGCTAATTATTCCAAATTACTACGTGAAATCCCTATGCAAAAATAACCAAAATTTACTGAGAAACCACTGAGAAACCCAAAAAAGGACATTAGATGTGGGGTAACTGAATTCAGTCTTTTTCAGGTGCTTGCATGGGTAAATTCTTGACTAATTTAGGCTAATTTAAGTGTGGTAGTTACATTTTGGCACCAAAATTGAAATTATAAATTAAATTAGTGCATATAATGAGGTCAATGCACTTATAATTAAATTAGGACATTAAATAAATGCCTGTCCCCTATTTTAGTGTTTTTCCCCATAGTGGGAATATAATTTGGGGTAATTATAGTTTTAAAAAGCTAACTTTTCTAAAAATGAAGCTATTCATGTGGGAAAAATTCAGGCAGGATGTGGCCAGTACACAAAGGCCATTCACTACGCAATATAGGGGGTGGACTTGCTAGCAAGTCCCCAACCTGAAATCAGTCAAAACTCAGATGGAACTCAGACTGAACTCATACTGAACTCATATTGAACTCTACTTGAAGACCCAGCTAAAACTGTTCTGCTGAGTGGTGTTCATCCCTGATTGTATGGTTCCTTTGTCAATAGCTCAATGTGTGTTCAATCTGTGGTGAATTTGAGTCCAAGGTTGTGGACTTGCTAACAAGTCAGCCCCCCATATTGTGCGGTGATTTCTGGCATGAAAAACACCAAATTTGAAAAGTGTTATTTTTATGCATTTGAGTAGCCAAATAGATAGTCCTAATTAAGACAAATTGATCTTTCAAGGGTCATTTTTAGTATTATTAAATTTATAGCTCATATATTCAACTTTTAAGTGATTTAAAGCACATTTCTTGTTTTCACATAAAACAATGAAAACAACAGCTTTAAGTCTACTTAAGAATTATGTAGCCTTATTTTAAAGGTTCTTAAGATTGCCCTTGAACATTAAAACTTAATATTAAGTACATAAGACTTATAAAAGGTGGATATATGCATGTATATAATGGCATATGTTGTATTTTATCATAAATTTCACTTATGTATACAACTTGTGTACCTTTATTTATTGTTCCTATGTATAGTCAATTTGTTTAAAATAATTTATAAGTACTTTTCACTCAGTCCTGGGAATATCCAAGATGACACTATATGACCTAAATTACTTCTCTTGGCAGGGGACAGGAAAAAAGAACTATGCAATTGTTTTTGAAATATCTTTACTTGACATATTTTTGCTCATATCACCTCAGGAAAAGTTGAAGAATAAATTTCTCAAAGTGTCCTCCAAAATTCTCTGATGATATATGGAGCTCCAAAATATTACTCACAGATTATTTCGAAGAATTACTCCAAGATTACTAAAAAATATGTTGTTTACCAGTTGTCTTTCCTCAAGGGGGTTGGAGCTGTGTCATATACTTATCAGGGGGTGTCAAATATTACCATATATTCCTTGTGGATTTCAGTCTCAAAAAAACATTCCAGGAAACTTTCATAAATGGCTGAATTAGGTTTCAAAATCTTAAAAATGAGGCCAAATGCTTCTTACTCTTACACCATATCACCAACAAAAATTCAGCCCATCAATACCCATTTCAGGCTAAGGTCAGGTACAGATACATGTATAGCTTATTTTAGTCAGTTTTCAAGAAGATGTAAATGTTCTAGTATTAATTGGAGTATTATAGGATGCAATAAAGTACTAAAATAATTAAATTTATTAGTCTTATTAATTTAATCTCACTTATTATAATGGTCAAAACTTACAGGTGGTAGGAAAATAGTAAAATTATTAAAACAATATTCAAAATGCTTATAAAATTAATAATGAATATTATTGTAATTTATTAATTATGAAAAATAAAATATGTAGTAAAAATTTAAAATAATAGAAAAAAACTCCTCCTCATATACCAATAAATCTCTGGTGTCCACCCCTTGTTCCCCAGACCCCCTACACTGCTATCCCTTGCCATTACAGCACTGTGAGGGTTCTCATTTCCTCATAGCATCCACTTCAAGAATTTTCACAGGCCCAGAGTCCAAAGAACTTTCCCCTCTCAGAAAAACCTAATTATTCCAAAATATACTAATATGGGAGAATAATCCATAAAAATGAAATAAAAACTCCAAAAAAGCATATATGTTTGTCAATATGATAAGGAACTAAATAAAATACCTCATTAAAAAAAGGTGAAAAGTAAAAATTAAAGCAATAAATATAATTAAAATCCCACTGAAGCTTTCATTCCAAAAATACCCAATAGGGGGTCTCAAACCTTACAAAATACACCACAAAAACACACCACAAAAAAGGTACCAAAACCATCATCAAAAATTGAAATACACCTTCCCTGGACAGGTGTATTTTTACAGCATATTTTTCCCCAAAAATTTCTTTCTTTGGTTCAAAAAAGTAATAAAAACACTTCCCTTTTTCATCATGATTAGTCAGCACTATGTAAAAAGTTTCCAACATCTAGATTTTTTTTCACTTAATCCTTAAGGGAATATTCATATGAGAAAGGTATATGACTTACTAGAACTTAATCAATCCCTTAATCATACACATAACCTTCATCTTTATCACTGCTCATCAACATAACATTCTGTAAGATTTTAAAGCCTTTTAAATATATATGTCAATCTTTTCCAGTTACTAAAATTGTGGCTAGTTTGCAAAACTCAATGGAGCCAACCTTTTAAATATGAATGTTGATTTTTTCCAGTTACAAAAATCATGTCTAGTTGGCAAAACTAAGTGGAGCCAACCTAGGCATAAGTGTAATAAGGCAAACCAATGTATTGAATAGTGGATCACAAAATGTGATTAAATAAGTGATTTATTTTAATGAAATAGTGATAGAAAAATCAATATAGGAAATGTAGTTAGAACAGAATAAATGTAAGAATAATAGCAAGCTGTATTTAACCTTTTAAATATAAATGTCAATTTTTTTTCAGTTACAAAAATTGTGGCTAGTTGGAAAAACTCAATGGAGCCAACCTATGAATGATAATTATCAGAATAGAAATAATGAATAATAATGTAGGTAAAGAATACCTAGGAACAAGTGTAACCAGGTGAAACAATGTATTGAATAGCAGATAGCAAAATGTGATTAAATAAGTGATTTATTTTATTAAAATAGTGATAGAAAAATCAATGCAGAAAACAACATTACATTTTCTATTTAGTACTGTGTAACACTATTACTATTACTAACCTAACCTAAATCTAAACTATCAGCTAACAGCATGAAAACGTCTCATTTTTAGAGTTAAATACATATATATACACTACGCAATATAGGGGGTGGACATGCTAGCAAGTCCCCAACCTGAACTGAGATGGAACTCAGACTGAACTCATACTGAACCCATACTGAACTCGACTTGAACACCCACCTAAAACTGTTCTGCTGAGTGGTGTTCATCCCTGATTGTATGGTTCCTTTGTCTATAGCTCAATGTGTGTTCAATCTGTGGTGAGTTTGGGTCCAAGGTTGAGGACTTGCTAGCAAGTCTGCTGTGGTACGCGCCTTGCAGGTAGTTTGATTTTGGACCAATCAGCTGGCATAGTCCAGGAAGAACAAAGGAGGTTCATATCGCAGAAGGTAGTGCTAAACTATAATACGTATTTGTGTGTTTCAAGAACAAAGGGAAATAGAAGCGCAGAAGAGGATTCAGGGTCTGTGCACTTGGATTTTGCAGCAGGATGTGCTGCACAATGGGGAATTGTGTGTTATCAATTTAGGAATGCAAGCGCTGAGCAATATGGATTTGGATTTTCCAATAATCATGTGTTATTCACTAAGGAAGGAATTATGGCTTAAGGAAAGATTCAAGTGCAAAGTATACTGCACTACGGCTAGTGTGGTAACTTACTGAAACATGTGATATAGGAGGTTAACTAGTTAAAAGTCAAAGCAACTAGGATCAGCATTAGAAGGAGTCAAACTTGGAAGTAGCGCTGAAACAAAACAAAGTTACAGTCAGGGGCGTGTATGTGGAGTACAAGTGAAACAAGTTAATACTAGGGTTAGTAAGGATAGGGTATGTTTTAGGTGCTTTAGTTATTACGAGCGGTGTACGTAGTTTACTAATGGATTAGTTATTGTTTTACTAACATGGAGCTAGAGTCAGCTCTGGAGATCCACTAGGGAACTGTGTTTAGAGCGCTGGAAAAATATAAAAAGGGTATTTCATCTATAAATAAGAGGGAGAACAATTGACGAATAGTTAGTTAACATACAAGTGGTTAATAATTGTGGAGTCAAGTATAAGATATTAGATTTTCTGCAATTGATTGTTTGAGAATATATAGATTCAGTGGGATTAACTATTATTAGAGTTATTTTATTGCTATAATAAGGCATATTCAAAGAGAGCGCTTCAAGAGGGAGTAGCTGTGGATATTAATGCTTGTTAAGAATAGAAATATCCAGATAATAATACTTGTTTTTCCGATATTTTAAACTCATTTCTCAACTTATAAACTTTCTAATCACATATTAGTGTTACACATTATTGCACTGTCTTTAAAAATAAGAGTGGCAGGCACTTCTTTTTAGAAATTGAAAAGAAGGACCAACCCATCTTGCATTGTGTCTACTGCTTAGTACTTTAGAACTCTCTACACCGCCCCCCATATTGTGTGGTGATATATGATTCTAGAGAGTAGTTGAGCTAGCCCATTGTCATTTTGAGCTAGGAAGTATTTTTTTTTGAAGTCTGAAACATGACACTTTCATTCTTACATAAACTTGAGATCACTGATACATCTCTAGATCTTGATATAATGGTTAATTATGATACCAATTCTTATGCTGAAATTGACTTGGATTTCATGTGTAAAATTTTGAAAAGCTGCTACTTATTTCATATGAAATATTTCACACAACAACAACCTTGATATCACCTTAATTTTTTTCCAACATTCCTCACCACACAATATGGGGGGCAGACTTGCTAGGGTGTCTTCAACCTTGGACCCAAACTCACCACAGATTGAACACACATTGAGCTATTGATAAAGGAACCATACAATCAGGGATGAAAACCACTCAGAAGAACATTTTTAGGTGGTTTTTCATGTAGATTTCAGTATGGGTTCAGTATGAGTTCAGTCTGAGTTCCATCTGATTTCAGGTTGAGGACTTACTAGCAAGTCCACCTCCTATATTGCATAGTGCCTGAAGCTGTATTTTAACAAATGTTTTGTACAACTTTTCCTGGTTTTCTTATTTTACTTGAATTGATTCAAGCTTACTTAATTTTCAAAAATAATTCTAATTTTCCTCAAAGAGATCCAGCTATTCAAATATCTGTGGAATATTTCTGTATAGGCTCAAATGGTAGTGGTGCAGCATTAACCTATCTTGAAAACCTCTTCCAAATTATTCAAGGAAAAGTTCACCTTTATACAAAGAAAGTAATAACTGCAATTCTTTCTCTTGAATCTCAACTTTTGAAATGGCCCAAGAAATAAGAATGGTTGGAAAATTCCTAGGTGATGTAAACAGAAGGTTTTCCTGGCTGCATTGGCTCTGTTGATGGTAGCATCATACCTTTGAGTCAAAAGCTTTCCAAAGATGAAAATAACTATTTTGAATTCAAAAAAAACAATATTATTTTCTTATATAGCTTAAAATAAATTTCATATTAATCTTTCCTTTTTTTCTTTTAGTTACTCAATTGCTTTTCAATTGGTTTGTGATATCAACATGAAATTCATTGCTTTTCATTTTGGATTCCCTGGTGCTTTCCATTATTCCTCTGTATTTCAGCAAATGAATATTTCTCAAAATCCTCAATATTTTTTGGATGAAAATAAATATCTTCTAGCAGAATCTGCTTATCCAAATGGTGTTTATTTCATCCCTGTTTTTTGTGGGACTGGTGATGAAGAGAGTGAAAAATGTAGATTCAATACTCATCTAGCAAAATCTTGTGTTAGGATTGAGCATGAAATAGGGATACTTAAAGGCCAATTTTCTTCTTTATGAGAAATGTGGACTCTACTCCATAATGAAAGATAAATGAAGCTTAATGTAAACTGGACTACTGATAGTCTTATATTATGCCATCCTCTTGCTAACTTAAAAGATGGATGGAATGTTTCAGCCTGGATATCCCCAGGACTGAGTAAAAATTACTTAAAATTTATGTTAAACACATGAACTATACATGGGAACAATAAATTAGAGTACACAAACAGTATACATAAGTAAAATTATGATAATATACAAAATATGCCATTATAACACCTTATATACATGCATATATCCACCTTTTATAAGTCTTATGTACTTAATATTAAGTTGGAATATGTTAGGGTAATATTAAGAACCTTAAATATAAGGCTACATAATTTTTAAGTACACTTAAAGCTGTTGTTTTCATTGTCTTATGCAAAAAACAAGAAATGCGCTTTAAATCACTTAAAAGTTGATTATATGCGCTACAAATTTAATAATATTAAAAATGCGCTTTGAAAGTTCTATTTGTCTTAATTAGGACTATTGATTTGGCTACTCAAATGAATAAAAATAACACTTTTCAAATTTGGTGTTTTTTATGCCAGAAATGGCTTCTGTGTACTGGCCACATACTGCCTGCATTTTTCCATGTGAATAGCTTCATTTTTAGCAAATTTAGCTTTTTCACACTATAATTACCCCACATTCTACACCCACTGTGGGGAAACATGCTAAAATAGGCAACAGGTGCTTTTTTAGTGTCCTACCTTAATTACAAATGCATTGACCCTCTTTATATGCACTAATTTCATTAATAACCTCAATCTTGGCACTTTATTTCACTACCACGCTTAAATTTGCCTAAATTAGTCAAGGATTTACCTGTGCAAGTGCCTGCCAAGGACTGCATGTAGTTACCCCACATCTCACACCCTTTTTGGGTTTCTAGGTGGTTTCTAAGTCAATATTGGGTATTTTTGAATGGGGATTTCATGTAGTATAATGTCAGTATTAGCCCCAAAATTTCTACTGTTAATCCCCCTTAGTCTTAATTTTCCCTCTTTAGTCTTTTATTTTAATGTATAATACACATATACTCTCTTTTTTACTTATTCTTTAATTTTGATGGATCATCCCTATTATTACAGGATTTTCGGTGGGGGATATCATTCTAATTATGTTATGGATCACTCTGTATGCTGTTGGATATGTCTATTAGTTGTAATGAGGTGTCATTAACTGTGTATAGGGCTGGTAAATCAAGGGGTTCATTGGGGAAGTTATTGTGTATAAAAGGAGGGGGCTTTTGGTCTTGTTTTCTGCATTCTTTATCATTAAAATTCAATAATATAAGCAAATCAGTTTAAATACATATCAATAGCACTTATAAGGTCTTTGAATAGTATCTGAATTATTAAATCTATTTTTCTACCAAATATAAGATTGTAAGCCATATATATAATTAGTGAGATTTATATTACTGAGACCCATATATTGAATTATATTTTAATACTTATTGGATTTGTACTACAGTATTAATATAGGACAATTAAAATCTTCTAGAAACTGACCATTCAAGCTAGTTCACGTCTTTGTACTTGACCTCAGCCTGACAAATAGAATCTAGCAGTACTGCATCATCTCAAACCATTTCTATGCATTCTAAACTACTGTCAATCAACATTTATCATTTTAGGGGCCTAGCTTAACTTTTTTACATTTTTTTACATAATAAACTTTTACAATGAAATTCCCCAGTTTCTCAGTTTCATTTGGTTTGGTACAGCTCCCAGACTAGAAATTGCATAACATTTGCAAACACATAACATTTCAAAGTTTCTGTGTCACTATGATATTTCATCTTCTCTTCTTTCTCACTTGCATCAATTATTTTTGGTTCTGATACATCTTACTTCACAGCTCTCAAGGTAAGTCACTTTCTCATTTTTTGTAATTTAATTGCTGATTGAAATGTCTTTTCTTTCTCCTTTTTTTTACCATCTTTTTTTTAATTTCAGGTTGATTTTATTTCCTTTTTCCTCTTTTTTTCTTGTTCTCTATCTTTTTTATTCTTGATTTATTGAATTTTCAGGGTTTTTTGGTCATTTTTAGGTTTTTTCACTTGTTTTGATCCTTTTCTTGGCTAAATCACTTTGTAATCATTCAAAAATGATTCAGAAATGTTTTATGGAAAATTTCCACTTGTTTTAGGTACTTTTGGTCTTTTTTTGAGAAAGACATTTGGAAACATTTTCTGAGAATTTCCAAGTGAATTTTAGGTGTTTTTGGGCAATTGTTGGTCTTTTTTTCACCAAGTTTATTTGGAATAATTTAGAAACAATTCAGAAACTATTTGTAAACATTTAAAAAACATTTTGAAGTGTTTTTTTTGGTGTTTTTGAGCACTTTTTGCTGTTTTCTGTTAATTTTTAGGGAGATTTTAGTGGACTTTTGGGACCCTTTTTTGGAAACTATTGCAGGGTGGTTTAGATAATTTTGGGACACTTTTCTGGAAGCCTTGAGGACAAATTTTTGGAAATTTCAAAAAAATGTTTTGGAAACTTTTGGGACACTCTTTGGGACTACCTCTTTCAGGTAGTTTGAGGAGAGCCTTTAAGATAAGTTTTATCCAATTTTTATTATTTTTTTAATTAGATTGATTTTTTTTTGTTTTTAGGAAAAAAATGACTGAGAATCTTGAATCATCTAAAAATAAATAAATTTCTTCCTCAAATTAATTCTTTCTTCAATTACCTCAATATTTTCATCTTCCCTTTCTTCACCTTCTTCAATATCATCTCTTTCAAAATTGTATCAAAGTAGAAATTTCATAATAATAAAAAAGTTTTGTTCCAAATTTATTGGAAGTTCAACTGGCTTCATTTACTTCAAAACTAGACTCTTTCAAAAAAAAGTTATCTGAAAAAATTACCTGAAAGTACAAAGTTTTTTCCTGAGCCTATAACTAATAAAAAAATTAAGAAAAGTACAAATTGAGAAGATAAGACTGGAAAAAAAAGCTGCTGTTATTCCTAATTTTTTCAAACCTTGATATATTTTTAAGATTCACTCTTTTGAAGAAAATATAAATGAAAAACTTCAAAATTTATCAGATCTTATGTCTACTTTGTATCAAATGGCCTTAGCTTGTCAAACTTTATCAAACAAAAATATTCCTTGAGGTTTCATGTTTGGGATTGGTTGGATACCAGTAGTTTTTAAAGTTTTTCACTTGGTAAGCTTTTTTATAGATAATTAACTTTTAAAAAAATTCTTATTCTTTCTACAGGAATTTATTCTTTACTCAGAGATCTTACTACTAAAGAGATGAAGCAATATTTAAAAAAATGGGATTCCCCATCTTCTTTCAATCATTTTTTAGCTCAAAAATTAAAGAATTTATGTCAACATCATTTAAAATCAAATCATGATTTGGAAAAACTCTTTAGAATACCTAATTGGATGGAGGCATAATGGTTTAAGCTTGGTGATGAAGATATATTTTCTTCAAATGTGACAATAAACTTTGGTGGATTTAATAATAAAATTCAATGGATAAAAATGATCCCAACACTCACATTTGGAATATTCTCATATATTGATCCAAAAACTGGTCCTCCTATCCCTTTACCCTCCTCTTCTACTAAAGGCCATGGTCTACTTTCCAGACCATCAATGCATTATTGACTTTCGAACAGGAAATTGTATAATAAAAGCAATTTGGTATTTATTCAAATCTTCACAATCACCAACTGACTAAAGTTCCACCTGGTTTTGAATCATGTGAAGAATTCACTCACTTTGGATGCTCCTTTCAAATCAATAGACATTTGTTTAATAGGATTAATAAAGTATGTAAATATATTAATGTAAGAAATAAAAAATTGGGTAGAAAAAAAAAGTATGGGGTATAATATAGGTCGTCAAATTTTATTTTTGTTTCATGAATGAACATTTTATAAGTCATATATAATACTCTACTTACTTAAATTAATGGGCAATCATGACATGTGTTGTATGACAGTAATCATTGGGACATTTTTTTTCCTCATGAGGTTCATGTATACACTTGTGTTTGATTTCATTGATTTCTATCACATAAGTTTTCCACTCACATTTTTACTTGAATTGTCATTCATCTAAGTTTTTTAGTTATCTTTTATGACTTTTTTACTTGTTAATTTATGCAATGAACTTAAATTTTGGCAATCTATGCCCCTACTTCAATAAAACACAGGCAAGGGTATTGCCATTTTTTTTATCAAAATATTTTTTTGACTTAGAAAAAAATGATGATCCCCACCCCCTGCTATGTTTAATAGCTGGGGAGGTTTTTTCCAAAAAAAATTGACATAAATTTTTTTGACATAGAAAAAGTTTGGTGATCTGCACCCCATAATATAATAAAGTGCAGATTAAGTTATTTTCATAATAAACTTGCATACTTTTTTTCAATAAATATTCTTGTTCTACCTAGATCCATTCTCTCTAACAACCAAAGTATATTTCAAGTTTTTTTTTTCCAATAATATTTTAAATCAGTACTTCAGCTAGTACTGAAGAGTATTCTAACAAGGTTCATCAGCTCACATATCAATACTGTAAGCCTTGCACATAATGCAAAAAATCTAATCAATATTGTGTTAAAAATACAGTATTTCAAGAAAGAGTTGAAAAATTTTAAAGCTACCATTGGTTTCATCTAAAATGTGATGTTCTTGAACTTAATCCTAAAACAAAATTTCAATTCACAAAATTAAACTTTTTGACTCGCCAGGATAAAAGAGAGATTATGTAAGAATAATTTATTATATTTTATTATTTGAATAGATAAATAAAACAAAAATATTTTTAAATGAAATATATTAGGCCACAGAAAATAATTGAAGAAAATGGTCTCAAACTAGAAAAGTATTTTTTCTGATGAGGAGGAAGAATCATGTGAAACTTATTCCTCAAGTGGAAAATTGAGTGATTTTGGAGAAACACTTTACAAATATAAAATTTAGACTCAATAAAACGCTCAAATTTTAAGCTAGAAAGTGATCACAAGAAAGTGATGCTTCAAGTAGTATAATAAATATAAAACCAAAAGAGAGGAATCTGTGGATGATGATAGTATTTGGGAGCAAATAAGATAAATTGATGATTCAAAGACAAAAGAAAAATTCAAAAATGTAATTGATAGAAAGATAGAGAGTATAATTGAGAGAGTAGGATCTAGATTATTCTATTTCAGCACTTTATTTAAACAAAAAAGATTTGAAGAGTTTAAAAATCTAAGGAAGGAGATATGAGGATTGTTGAAAAAATTTCATGTTGATATTAAAGAAGAAATTCAGAAAGAAATTTATTATTATTTATTTAAATTTGACCAAGTAAAGAAGCAACTCTTTAATATTAGCATTTTAATTATTTGCATTAACACAGACAAAAAAAAATCTTGATTTTTCAGAATTGAGTTGTTTCATTTTAAACTCATCAACTTGCAACTGAATTTTGGAATTTTCAAATTGAAATTGATTATTTTTAAATTTTTTTTCATCCTCTCTTTGAATCTTAACCTTCTTCCTCTCCAAATCTAAACAATCATCTCAATTTCTAAAAACTTTTCTTCCTTTTATTGCAAATGAATCCACTTTTTTTCCTCAAAAAGTAGTTGACATTCTGCAGTTATTTCATGAGACTCTAACTTCATGATTTCAATGTGTGCTTGATCTTTTTCTGAAACAAGTTTAATTTTAAAAAATAAGAAAAATTAAGTAAGAAAAGCTTTTTAGTAAAAACAAAAATAAAAAACATAACCTTGTTCACATTTTTTAACAATCTTCCCATAAGCAGAAAAAAAGCCTTTGATGTAAATTCAGTTGTTCCAAGACAAGCAGAAGCCCTCTTCTGGATTCTATATCTTCTAATCTTTCTTCCTCAGTTACTTCCTTAAAAATCACTAGATTTGATGAGCCTTGGGTCTGGTTGATACAGGGGGAGTAAATCGGCAATAAAAAAGAAAAAATAATAGCAAAACTAGTTTAGGATTACTACCATGGGCTCATAGAACTCAATTTCAGAATACAAAGATAGTTCTCCAGTTTCAAGAGAGTCAATTAAATGAACTAAAGGGAAATCTTGACTATTTGTAAGAGACTCAGTGATTCTTGGAACTTGATTCAAGTGCAAGAGGTTGATATTGGGTCTTTTTCCAAAGAGTTCATCAATTTTATCCTAAAGAGGACACATAGAGTTGTGTTTTCAGAAACAAATTTTATTCCATGCTTCTCATCATCTTCAGTAACTCCAAACCCAGTTGAAGAAGAAGCCATCTTTGATTTCTTGTTTTGTTCTTGATAGATTTTGAATCTTTCACTCATTTTATTTGTTGTAAAATCCATATTACCTCTAGTCTTTGATTTCAGCTCCACTTCTATTTGATGAAAGCCACTCAATATTGAGGCAGGTGGACAACCAACTTGGGTGGAATTTGCACATCCAAAAGAAGCATCAAAAATAGAATTAATTTTCAGCCAGTTATTTAAAATCTGAAGGTCAGATGGTTTCAATTGAGTAAATGTTTGAGAAGTAGATTTTAGGCAAGGCATGATAAATTAACACTAAAAAAAGAAATTAGTGAAAAAGAAAACTTTTTTTGAAGAAAAATAAAAACTAACAAAGATTTTAGATATTTATGGTTCCATAGAAAAAATAAGAAGTTGTGGAGGATAGAAATTTGAGCATGAGAATTTGATAAAGAAAGGAATGAAAATTAATAGACTTACTGTGGTGTGAAGGAGAAAAATCTGATTTGGAAAAGAACTGGTAGAGAAGAGATGTGATGTTTAGTATATGGGTTAGGATGGAAGGAAGGCAATGTTTAGTTGATTGGGAGGATGTGGGTACTGGTGGGCTAAATTGTGGTCAAGAAAATTGTACAAAAGTAGGACATATTTGACCACATGTTTGAGACCCCAAGTAAAAAATTAGCCATTTTTCATGGTGTATTTGTGTGGAATTTTCAGATGAGACACACTAGTTGTGTTTGGTAAGGTTTGATACCCCCTAATATAGCTTTTAAACCAATCCAGAAACCAAAAAAGAAGTGTGAATTGTGAAGTAGGTGTATGCATATTCTTTACATGCGGTTAAAAACTAGAATTCTTGACTAATTTAGTGCATTCATGAAGTTTTAGGAAAGATTGTGAATTCTTTTCATTTATTTTAAGGTTAATACACTAACTAGTGCATATAATAGGGGGTCTCAAACATTACCAAACATGCCTACAATGTTTCATTTAAAAAACACCACACAAACATGCTTTGAAATATGGCTGATTTGGTACTTGGGGTCAAATACGTCCTACTTTTGTACAATTTTCTTAACCACAATTCAGCCCACAAGTACCCACATCCACCTGATCATCTGTGCAACACCTTCTTTCCATCCTCACCCATATACTCCACATCACAACTCTTCTCCCCAAGTTCATTTCCAAATCAAATTTTTCTTTTTCAAACCACAGTAAGTCTATAACATTTTATTCTGCTTTTTAGAAACTTTTCCTGCTCAAATTTCTATACTCACAACCTCTTATTTTTATACAGGGCATCATAAATATCTAAAATCTTTTTTAGTTTCTCCTTTTCTTCAATAAAAGTTTTTTTTTCACTAATTTTGTTTCATTCACAATCAAAGGAAGAAATTTTTTTAGAAATTGAGAAAGATCATTTACTTTTGGAGCGGAAGAAGGTTAGGTTTCAAAGAGAGGATGATGAAAAATCCAAAAATAATCAATTTCAATTGGAAAATGACAAAATTCAGTTACAAGCTGATTAATTAAAGATGAAGCAAATCAATTCTGAAAAATTAAGAAATCAAGCTTTTTTACTTGCCTGTGTTAATGTAAATAAGTCAAATGCTGATATTAAAGAGTTGCTTTCTTTACTTAGTTAAAATTAAGTAAAAATTAATAAATTTCCTTCTGAATTTCTTCTTTAATATCAACATGAAATTCTTCCAACAATTCATGTATCTCCTTCCTTAGATTTTTAAACTCTTCAACATTTTTTGTCTAACTAAACTACTTATATCTAATAATCTAGATCCTACTCTGTCAATCATACTTTCTATTTTTTCATTAATTACATTGTGGTCTTTCAACATTGGCAGAGGCCTTTTTTGTGTTGTTTGGTGCTGTTTTTGTATGTATTGATTGACATTGGTTGAAGGATTAAGTGTTGTTTTGGTTTTATTCAGTGAATATTGGGACTATAGGTATGTGGGTACTACCATTGGATACACCACACAATACGGGGGGAAGACTTGCTAGCAAGTCCGCAACCTTGGACCCAAACTCATCCCAGATTGAACACACATTGAGCTATTGACAAAGGAACCATACAATCAGGGATGAACACCACTCAGCCAAAAAGTTTTAGGTGGGTGTTCAAGTAGAGTTCAGTATGGGTTCAGTATAAGTTCAGTCTGAGTTCCATCTGAATTCCATATGAGTTCAGTTTGGGGACTTGCTAGCAAGTCCACCCCCTATATTGTGTAGTGATACCCCTGGTTTTTCTCTATATTTATTTTCTTTATGATATTTTTCATATTCCAAGTTTTAAGGGGTCATTTCCTCATTTTTCATTTCTAAAAGATAGCTGTTTAATTTTGTTTTTTGTGTTTTACAGGCTAACCTTAAGTCTTAGGGTTAGGTGCTTAGTGCCATAAAGTTTAACTAATTTGGCTCTATAATTTATGTCTCAACGTTGTCATAGCTGAATTTTGTGTTTTAAGGGTTTTAGTAGTTGTGGTGGATTTTTCTAAGTATTTTGGGCTTTATTAGATGTTTTTAATGGTTTTTTGGCTTCAGGGAGGTCCTCCTGCCTTGGTTATAGAAGGCTGGGGAGCGTTTCTAGAGGGTTTTTATTCAATTTGGCTGTCAAAGGTGCCAAATTAGTTGCTGTGCATGGATTTTAGATAGGTGTTCTGTGCGTACATACTGAATAAGACAGTTTGGGGCAACTTTAATTATCATAAAACCATCTGGTAATTATATCATTGTTTCTCACTCAGTTTTCACTGTTTTTTGGCCACAATTGGCTGTGTTTGTTGCAAGGTTAGCTCTTCATTTAACTTAAATTTGGCAACTTAATTCTCTGTTGTAGCTTTGAAACCTACATCAAGTATTTTTGCTGTGCTTGTGCAACAAGTGCACTGTGTCTTTGGTTTCTGGTGTGGATTTCTCTGCATTTCAGGTTTTCTGGCTCTTTGGTTCTCAGTGGTTTGCTATTGGCTAATGTCATGACTTGTAAAGCAGTCAAGAAGTGTGTTGGAAGGGGTATTGTAACAGTCTCTAATTTGCTGTAACAAATAAATCTCACCTGGTATTTCTCAAAGGGACAGGGGATTTTCTCTCTGGTTTTTCTCCAACTCCCTTGGTCAAGGCCTATAGATAGTACTATAGGATTGTCTACAACGTTTAGGAATGTTTTTCTTGTCTTGGATTTATCAATTTCTGTTATTTGTTCCCAAATACTATAATCATCCACAGATTCTTTTCTTTTTCTATTTTTATGCAATCTACTACTTGAAGGATAACCCTTGTTAGAATAGTCTTCAATACTAGATGAGGTACTCATTTAAAATATTCTGGAGAAAACAAAACTTGAAATATACTTTGGTTGTTAGAGAAAATAGATTTAAGTAGACCAAGAATAATTATGGAAGCAAAGTATGCAAGTTTATTTTGGATAAAAGTTAACCTGCAATTTACCATATTATGGGGTCCAGACCACCAAATTATTTATAAGTCAAAAAAATTTATGTCTAAAAATTTTTTTTGACAATACCCTCCCCTGCTATTTGCCATAACAGGGGGTGGGGATCACCATTTTTTTCTAAGTCAGAAAAAAATTTATGACAAAAAAAAAAAGGCAATACCCTCCCCTGTGTTTTATTGAAGTAGGGGCATAGATTGCCAAAATTTATGTTCATTGCATAAATTAATATGAATACTAGTCTTATAAGATAATTAACAAACCTGAATTAATGACAATTCAAGTAAAAATGTGAGTGGAAATCATCTGTGACCAAAGTCAATGAAATCAAACACAAATGTATACATGAACCTCATGAGAAAAACAAATTTCCTCATGATTACCATCATACAACACACGGTCAATGGCTCATTAATTTAGGTAAATAGATTATCATATATGAATTGTAAAATGTAAATTTGTGAAATAAAAATAAAAGCTGACAACCTATATTACACCCCAACTTTTTTTTCTACCAAATGTTTTTTGTTTTACCTCACCTTTTTCTTTTACCTTATCAATCCTATTGACCAGCTCCCTATTGATTTGAAAAGAACATCCAAAGTGAGTAAATTCTTCACAGGATTCTAAGCCAGGTGGTGCTTTAGTTGTCTCAAAATTTGATGAAACTTACCTAAATAGCTCTCCTCAAACTACCTGAAAGAAATAGCCACAAAAATTGCCAAAAAAGAGTCCCAAAAGTTCAACAAAATAGCCCCAAAAGTTGCCAAAAAATTGTAACAACAGTACCCAAAGAGTTTTACAAAAGTTTCCAAAAAAGTGTCATGAAAGTACCCTAAAACCTTCCCAAAAATTTCCATAAAAGTGCCAAAAATTTTAAAAAAAGTTTCAAAAATTGTCCAAAAAAGGTGCCAAAATGACTTAAAAACACTTTAAGATGTTTTTAAATGTTTCTGGATGGTTTAAAAAGGTTTCTGTGCGTTTAAGAATCGATTTAGTGAAAAAATAGACCTAAAATAGCCTACAAACACCTAGAATTAACTGATAGATGCTTGGAAAATGTTTCTGGAAGGTTTTAACAAAATAAGATACCAAAAACAGGCCAAAAACACCTCAAAGTAAGTGGAGATTGCTTCGAAAATGTTTTCAAATCATTTCCAAATGATTCCAAAGCAATTTAGCAAAGAAAAAGGCCAAAAAAGTGAAAATGCCTAAAATGACCAAAAAACACCAAAAAGTCAATAAATCATGAATAAAAATGATAGAGAACAAGAAAAATCGGAGAAAAAAGAAAAAAACGGAGGTTAAAGAGAAATAAGACCAGATAAACTAGCAATCAAACAAAAAAGATGATAAAAAAAGAAACAAAAAAAAGAGACAAGAAAAAAGACATTTCAATTACCAATTAAATTTAAAAAAATGAGAAAGTGACTTACTCTGAGCACTGTAGAGTGAGAAGTATCAGAACCAACAATGGATGATGGAAGTTAGAGATGAAGAGAAGATGAAATATCTTAGTGAGACATAATCTTAGAAATGTTATGCAATTTTAAGTCTGGGAGCTGAACCAAAAAAAATGAAACTGAGAAACTGGGAGATTTTATTGGCAAAAATTATTACACAAAAAACAAAATTGTAAATCAGTTAAGCTAGGCCCTCAAAATGAGAAGCTGCAGCAGTGACCTCAAGTTGATGGCGGACTGAAAGTTGCATTTTATTTTAGTGAACAGTGATAAAGATTAAGAGTAAGTGTATTATTATGGGATTGATTAAATTCTGGTAAGTCATATAACTTGCTCATATGAATAAGCCCTTAAGGATTAGGTGAAAAAAAATCTAGGTGTTGGTGCTTTTTTACCTAGTATTGGCCTCTTTGTACCTAGTTCTGACTAATCATGATGATGAAGGGAAGTGTTTTGATGACTTGTTTGACCCAAAAGAAGACCTGTTTTGTGACAAATACGCTGTCGAAATACACCTTTCCAGGGCAGGTGTATTTTTTATTTTTTGATGGCGGGTTTGGTACCTTTTTTGTGGCATGTTTATGTGGTGTATTTGGTAATTTTTGAGACCCCTTAATGAGGTCAATGCATGCATTATGAAAATATGACACTAAATAAGCACTTCCCACTTATTTTTGGGTGATTACACATTAAAATCATATACTCTAGTAATTAATTAAGCAGGTCATTACTCAATTTTTTTAATGCAGATATGCATGTGGGATAATGCAGGAACAATAAGGTCACTACACATAAGTCAATTTTGGCATAAAAAAAAATTAATTTTCAAAGGTCTTATTTTAAGACTATAAATTAGTTAAATAAATTTCCCTAAATAAGGGAAACTAATCTTTCAAAATTAATTTGTTAAATATTTAAATTTACAGCACATGTATCTAGCTAATATAAGAGTAAAAGCACATTTACTTATTATCTTAACACAGGAGAACAAAAATGGCAGCCAGACCTTGGGTTCAGTTAACATACTGGATTGAATCAATTAAGTATGTGAACTGAACCCAATGTCTGGTTGCCATTTTTGTTCTCCTGTGTAAGGTAGTAAGGAAAAAAACACATTAGGACCACTTAATAAGTGATTTAAACTTAATACTAAAGAACTTGATTATACCTTACACTATTTCCACTTAATAATAAGTACATAAGACCTCTAAAAGGTGGGTATATGCATGTATTTAAGTTGTTTATTAGGCATATACTGTGGTATATGATAAATTTCACTTATATAGATTTATTTTATATAGTTAAAAACTCTAAATATGCCTAATGTATGTGTCTAAAACACTTAAGGTGCTTATTTTACTCATTCCTGAGTATCCCTAGGCTGACAACAAACATTCCTTCAATCCAGTGCATTTAATCCTGTTTCTTTTTTCCTCATCAAAATTTCCAACTCCAATTTATATATTCCTCATCACTTTAAGTGTTTCCTTTTCATTTCTTTTATCATCTCTTCATTAAGATCATTTTTTTACATTTACTTAAGTTTGTCTTATCTCATGAAATCTTTGTTAGGATTTTTTCTTTCTTTGACCCTTATTTTTTATTCTATCATTTGTCCTATTTTTACTTCTTTTCTCCATTTGCTTTTTCCATACTTGCTGACTTTCTCCTTTTTTTTTCAGTCCATCTAACCCCTATCCCAGGTTGGTCCTTCTTTATGTTTATTTTCCTTTTTTTACTTATTTTATTTTTATTCCAAGTCATTTTCAAAAAAAAAATTGATGAATCATTGTGGAAACATTTCCTGGATATTCCTTGACTGCTTCCAAGAACTTTGTTTAAGCTATTAATTTTGCATTGGAAATGACTTGGAAATTCCACCAGCACATTTCCAAGTTATTTTCTAATATTTTTTAGTTTTTTTTTCTTTTTTTAATGAATCATCTTGGAAACATTTCCAGGACATTACCTGACTATTTCCCAGTGTTTTTCCAAAAGTTTTTTGTATTGAAAATAACTTGGAAACTCCACCAGAACATTTCCAAGTTGTTTTCCAACATTTCTTTGTTTTTTTTAAACTTTTTTTTACAAAATTAACTCAGAAACATAGTCAGCACATTTCCTGACTGGTTCTGAGTGTTTTCTATAATTTCTTTATTGGAAACAGCTCTGAAATACTTTCAACACTTCTCTAAGTTGATTGCCAACATTATCTTTGGTTACTTTGGTTTTTTGGGTTTCTTTTCTTTTTTTTTGGTTTTTTAACAACACAAGTTTCTCCAGGGTTTGAATCTTTAGAAAATTTTACACATTTTCCATGTTCTTTTCAGATAAATCAAAATTTGATAAAGCAGGTATGTAAAGTGAGGTTTGAAGGGTCAATGAAAAACTAAAGCTTCAGGGAGGGAGGCTATGTATGGTAAATAAAGTATTTTACAAAATTTCATTTTTTTTCTTAAATTTGTAATTAATCAGTCATGAAGGATAATTATCAACTTTAAGTAATGGGCCATTGTTCCTTGCTGATGTATAAAGATAATCATGCAAACAATTAATTGATTGAATGAGTTCACAATACAATTCCTTGTCATATGTCTTCTTTGACTTCAGTCACATCTGAAATTATTGGCAGGCAGTACTCTGAATGTCATTACTTTTACTTGATTGATTATATTTTTTGACTGGTTTACTTATTAATTTATGAAATAAAAATAGAAATTTAGTAATCTTTACCCCCCCCAATAGTAAATTGTAGGGGCGAGTATTGCCTATTATATATATATATATATATTTGACAACAATTAAAGATGAATTGGTTGGAAAATTTTTTTAGATGCATAATATACATGTAAAAATTAAAAGATGAAGAGTTTTAAAAATATAAAAATTGAGTTTACTGTTCTAACCACCTTAGTGAGCCATATCAGGAATTGTGATTGAAGTGAATGGATGTCTATGATGTTTCACTTGGTATTTAGATCTACTGTTTCATGACTTACACTGATGAGGTCTCAAGATGAGTTATGGCAGCACCTTTCCCATTTGAGCCAAATTGGCAAAGTACCACAGAGATTTTTATTTCAGGATCCCACTGTGAGAAATGAGAGTTGTTAAAAATGAATTGATGATAGATCAAATCATTTAACCATTTAAAACCATGATAAGTAGTTTGGAACATTTTTTGAAAGCTGGGTTCAAGAATTTCAGAAAGTTTGTGAAGTGGATATCAAGGTTGATGGTAGATAGAAGGTGTTTGGGAAGTAAGGTAGCAGTTCTCTAGCAGGTGACTCATTTAAATCAAATCTAATTCAGCATTAGAATATGCATCAGACCCAACCATAGGATCAAGGGTCAGAGAATTAGTAGCTGTTTGAAGCTGTTGGCAAAGTGGAGGCCTCATGTAAGTGTTTGGGAAAAAAATAAGGGTTGGAGAAATTAAGGGCTGGAGTAGGATGTTAGGGGAGCCTTAAGACTTGATGCACAGTGTACTGTGCATGTACAAATTAGTCCCTGAGGATTAGGTGAAGAAGTAGATTAAGGTATGGGCATGTGTGTAAGCATGTCAGCTGACCTTCCACATTCAAGCACTTTTTGGAAGACAGTGGTTTTTTTTTTTTTTTTTTTTTTTGAAAACCACAAGCATTTGTAGAATTGGAAGTATATGTTTGTCCATCCCACAACAAGTCAGCAGAAAAAAAAAAGTTGACATCTGCTAGCAGGTGCCTCCCCACAATTGACCTACCATAGTTAGTCAGCGATAGGCACTTGCTAGCAGGTGCCAGATTTTTTTCTCTAGTGAAGAAAATGAAGGTAAATCCATTTACTTAACATCAATCAAACACTTAACAAATACACAGCAAACATCCACTAAACAATCCACCAAAAAAAAAAAAAAAAAGATAAAGTCACAGGGGAATAAAATGGCAACCAGATGTTGGGTTCAGAGTTCACATACTGAATTGAATCAATTCAGTATGTGAACTCTGAACCCAACATCTGGTTGGCATTTCTTTTCCCCTGTGAAGTAATTGTCTACACATGACTTCCTTCTTTTTTCTTTTTTTTCTTCCTACTATACAATACTGTATTACAAAACCTCACTACAATCAAGTTCAAAATGCCTCATTTGATTACTCAGCTAACCAACAAATGAGAAAAGTTAATCCTCAGTAGACTAACTTAGAGGAAAGAGAGAATAAAACTTTTATCACACAAAACAAGCCAATCAACACATCTGGGGGTTCCGATAAGATTTTTAGTTTGCTAATCGCTATTCTGCGGGAATCAGCTCCCAAGGAGGGGTAATCAGCTGAAAGCAGCAATTTCCCCTCATGTTAGATAACCTGAAATAAAACTTTCAATATAATGCTTCTGGATTTGCCACATTGCCCTGACAATTTAGGGTTTTCAATCATTATTCTTGATTTCTTGTATGGTTTAATGGGCACCCAGGTTCCGTAAGCAATAAGGGCACTGTCAAATTAAGCCCTATATCCAATATTGTATATGCCTTTCAAAGTACTTGAAGCATACTTCAACAATAATGCCTAAATCATTGACATATATTAGTGATTTATCTATACCAAGAGTCAATCTGACTCTACTCCTCGCAACTATTAGATTGGTTTCTTTAAGCTATACAGTGCAAGAAGATCACAAGAATTTTTGTGAATCTACCTTTTTCAATTAAAACCTACTTTTGAAATTTTCAATCTGAGGCATCACTCATATCCATTGAGCCACTAAGATCACTATCACTGCGACTGTGGTTGGAACGATGACTATGCACAGAGCTAGAACGAGAACGAGCGCTAGGAGAATGAGATGCAGACGGCGATCTACGATCTCGTTGCCCTACGACTTGATTTTTGGAGATAATGTTACGATAACCAGGTGGCGGCGGAGGGCTGGTACTGGCGGAACGGAGGCGCTTCCGGGATTCAGGACGTCGCTGAGGAGATGGAGAACGCGATCGTGTCGACACAGAACACGAGCGGACTGCTGGACGAGAGCGTTCGGGTGAGATAGACCTGGATCGAGACAGCGACCGAGAAAATCTCCTGCGTGGGGGTGACATTGAGCGGGACGAGCGTGAATCAGCCGAAGGACTACGACTGTCTTCGCGACTACGGTTTCGTCTGCGAAGAGGGGGAGAGAGCGACCGGTTCGGCCGATATGAATCAGCGGCCGCAAGGCCACGACGGCCAAATCTCCGTTCAGGATGAATTCGGGTCCTGGGAGGTGAGCGCGACGGCCGACGGATGGATCTGTTAGCCGATCTGCTGGACTTGCCAAACGCTGAACTTTCGGCCTCCCTTCGCTCAGAAATCCGGTTTAGCAACTCAGGCCTCCTACTCGAATTTGCGGGGGAATCATGACGGGATTCTTGGTCCGCCTCCCGCAACTTTTCTCGTCTTCTCTCGGCTTCCTCTTTGCGGGCCTGCATTTCTCTTTGAAGACCCTCTTTGCTGGCTTCACGTGCCTGTCTTTCTTTTTCTCTGATGGCTTTTTGTTGCTCCAGTAGTTCTAAACGTGTTGCTCGCTCCGACTCTCGTTTTTGTCTCTCTTCCAAAGCTTCCACCTTTCGACGTGCTTGAACTTCCTTATCAAATGCCTCGCCTTCGACGTAAGACGGATTAAGATTGAGGGCAGAACGAAATTTGTCATTCTCGCGTTCTTTCATGAGCGCGATTTCGTGAGCTATCAAAAAAGGGAATAGAAAAATCTTGGTCAATCACGGCTGACAATCATGAGAAATGAAGTAAATGACATGACCTCGGCACTTACTTTCATATTCTTTGAGGGGTAAATTTCCTCTACTCACACCTTCTTTGAGTAATTTGGCGCGCAAGTCATCGACTTGCTTTTCAATTTCTTCTTCCTCTACCCCATTTTCTTCCAACTGATCACGCAGTTCAATGCATTTATTTTCAACCCGACGTTTCCTTTCATGCTCTAAAATGGCCTCATCAGGTTTTCGATATTTAACAGGCTGTTTGTCCTCGTATCTATTTTTATCATATGTTGGACCACGATGAACAACATGGGCAAGATTTCGTTGAACATATCCCGAAGTGCCTACATGGGTTAATGGGTTAAAACAAATGCGAAAGAAAAGACGAAAGATTATAAGATTTTACCTGATCCTCGAGGTGTTTCTAATCCAATATTATTGTAGGACATTTTAAATTGAGGCTAAGGCTCTGAAAATTGGCAACAGATTGGATATTCAAAAAACTTTGTTGCCTTGCAAACGTATATGCATCGTATGCAACTTTAAACGTTGCCTTTCATGCATCCCCATTACTCTACATGTCACTGACAAATGAAAAAATCCATTGTTGCAAAAAAAAAGAAAACCCACTAGGTGGTGTCCTTGGCATACGTACTTTTTCTAATGACACCCTACACTTCCACCTTAGCTTTTACCTGAGGGCGAAAAATCCTTAAATATAAGTGTGTGAAGCTGCGTTGATTCCTTGAAGAAAAAAAGGTCTATCCGTGTGCGATTCTCGCATAATTTGAGATGGAGGTTTGAGGTACGCAAGTGAAAGTGTCACCTTATATTTTGAGGGTTACGGCTAAGACGCTGATGATGGGCCTGGATTTTTCTAGTTATTGCATGGCTGGATTGACATATAAAAAGTAGTCCCAAACCTAGCATAACTTCTTGTAGAATCGCTTTGACTTTACTAACTTTTAAGTTAGAAATCTTCCATTAGTTACCAGGTGTTTCTTACCACAAATTCAACATTAACTTTTAGAAAAATGGTGCATACGGTCTAGGATATGGAATTAATGATAAGTAGTCATAGATACTTTGGAACAAAGAAACACCATTTTCTACTGACGGATTTCTTCAAACATTAACGCCCCATAACATGATTACTACTGTAATCATTACTTTACTTCCCTACTCCATCAAGGACGCGAATGAACCTCAAACTAGACTTTTCACTTGAGTTTTATGTACCCCGATGGTATGTACTGCGATGGCTCAAATAATGCGATTAAAAAAGACGGTAAAACTCAATTAGCATGGGATAACTTGACTTTCCTACTTATAAAGAAGTGATGCCGTCGTAGTGTATCTCCCACTTCGACTTGTGCTCACCAACGTGGATAAGTGTGGTATTGCCCAATTATTTTTTGCCTTGAACCAAAAAATAGTATATTAGGCAACACCCCGTTATGATTTACTTCTTGTTAGAGTAACTTGCCCATTTTAAATTCCTTGAGTATCAAATTAATTTTAGTAATCTTGCTTCTTAGTTGAAATAAAAGTATGCCCCCAAAAGTCAATATTTAATATCAGTCAGTCACAAGAAGAACGCTATGTTCAAGTTCTTCTCCGTGTAAAAAGTAAAAAACAACCTAAAAAAATCAAAGAGAAAAACAATAGCTTCAACAAAAAAAAGATATTACGTCGAATGCGTTTGAGCATTATACAAATTCTTTACTGTCTTTTGAGGAGTATGAGTTGAAACGTGCAAATTTCTAGTTTTTATTTTTATTTTATTTTTTGACTTGGCATGATAAAATATCATACTCACTTCATCGTATAAAAATCATAACAACAACGAAGATGAATAAATAGATAAATAATGACGAATTGCGCTAGCCCAACTTCTTAACTGCTGTTTGCCTAGGGAGTTAAGTGCGATCGATGCCGCGCTAATAAAAAAGAACTCAAACCACTATATAGTTGCATGGCTTTCATGGTCGTTTACTAGGCAGTTGAAATATTTTTGTTACGTTCAACGCGCTGCTACTTTAATTGACTATCTTTTAGCATAATGAGCAACTCAGTAGTAGATTACTACTCAATTCACAGAGTTGAGTCTTTCTTTTATTTCTTTACTCAATTTTTTCGAGCAACTTATGAGTTATTTTGAGGCTTCTACAACCGGTGCATTTTTCACCAAATAACCCCTTACCAGTCGGTTTAACGGGCAAATTCTAGTCATTTTAGGATGCGCTATTTTTTTACTATTCTTATTTGTTACACTTCCATTCTCGATTTTTGCGTTTCTACTGAATTAATTTCACATCTACGGAAACGGCAAGTTCAAAATAATGCCAATATAGTGCCAAAAAGAGAATGTTCTGCTGTTTTGGCTAAATGTAAGTAGCACAACAATATCACCTTATTTATTTTTACTACACTAACACATATTTTGAATCCTTGGACCTAGCATCTACACCCAAAGGATCACCGACTCAAAGACGAGACACCTCTTCACATCGTGAATCACAATTTATGACACGTGTTGCCATTGATTGTGCTGAAGTCATTCGAGAACGAGTGAAAAGAAATGCTTCGAAAGTGGGAGGTTGGTTGTCCTCAAATTCTAAATATCCTTTGCCGTTAACAAAAAATGAGCAATATTATATATCTTGGTTTTGACTTATATTTTTACAGTTGTTACCTGTTATTCACTAGGATTCGTCGACCAACAGAACTTTGTCTTAGAAGGAATTGCTTTAGTCTTTCGGCTTGGCTCACCGAAGCAGCTTTCAAGTTTATTGGGCTTGCCTACTGATCAATTGTCTTCGAATATTCGCGTTGAGCTAGAATTTACTGAAGAATCCAGTGAGAGGGAAAACCCAGATATCAAATTTATGCCACCCACCTCACTGGATTTCAACCTCCCATCATCAGAGACTCTTTTTGATGAGTCAGCCAACTTGATAGACCCATCAAATCCACAATTTTCTACACATTGCGGACCCTTAGAACTTGTGTTATTAGCCGCGTTCCAACTCACCACCTATTCCGCACCTTATACCATTTTTGATCATAGTGATCAAGCCTTAAAAGTCTCTCCTGGTAGCCCTGCGTCCTTGCGTCTCAGTGGAACCCAAGCAACACTTTTAGAAAATCATTTTTTTGATTTAACCTTAAAAGATGAAACCTATATTTTTCCTCGCCATACTTGGGATAGAGGAAATTCTCAAAAGGCGTTACTTCCTCGTAAGCTTCAGTTAGATTTCAACCTGAGTGGTTTTTCTGATGATATGTGCTTGGGTTTTTATTGTTCGGATGAAGGTCTATATTCACGATCTTTTCTGAACCCAACACAATGTGTAGTGTCAGGACTTCCAACCACTTCTTTTTTTGCTCCGAGTCGCTCAGTCGCCTCACCAAACCTCTCAAGTCAAACTATCTCAAGCTCAGAAACCAATACTCAAAATTCCCAACAAAGGAATTCGGCATCTTCTAGAGAAGATGGTTCTCAAGTTCAATCATTGAATTCTGGAGTAATGGCTAACACCGCTTTGCCGAATGCTGGTCCAAGAAATGGTTTAAATCTCATAAATTCCCCACAAACGTAAGTGATCATGATATTATTATGTAGCTTAATCAATAAACTTTTGACGCGCTTTATTTCATTGGGTGTTATTTTTCCTCTTAGGCGTACTGTGTCTAATAGCTCAAGCGCAAAAACGACGTCGCCATCCGATTTTCAGCTTCCTGGCCGTAGCCTTCAAGTGTTACCCATTGGTTTAGCTATACTTTCACTAGTGTTAGTAATAGCAGGAATAGTCAGTCCATATCTTCTTTTTTTGATTTATTTCATTTGATCTTCCAACTTTCTAAACTTCATTTTTTATTTTTATCATACGGCTTTAATTCAGGTCGTTGGCACAACGACTTATAAACGAGTAAAATATCGAGCTAAGTTTAGGGAGGACCGAATGAAAGCAGTAGGTTTATTTTTAGATAGTGTGGTAGAGATATTTTCAAATTGGCTAACATTATGAATGTTTGATTTCAATGATCAAAGCAAATCGCCAATGCCGCCGGATTCGGCAAACAGGGCCAAACTCAAGTTTAGATTGTGATCAACCAAACAAAAAAATAATAATACATAATTTAACCCGATACTACTCATAAGAAGAATATCAATGACACAATAAAGGTACCAAAATAATTAACTGTGAAATTTTTGAATTTATTAATTCTCATTATCTTGATTAAAGGCTTAGGAATTGTATATTCAATATCATGTGTGTAATTATTCTACTGAGTAGTAACCTTTCTGCTGTTAATGAACATATCCCTATCAATATCGCTTGGACGAAACGTAGTTTTACTGCATAATACATTCATTACATTTTGAAAAAAGAAATGGATAATAAAACAAAGAAATAATGATTAATAAATAATAGCGAGTATAAGAGCTTTAAGAATCCTTTCTCGTGAACGAGAAATAAATTTAATATATAGATACATTTGTGTATAAAAGATGATAAAGGGTAGTACATTTTATCTTCCATCATCGAATGAAAAAAATGAAAAAGTCTTGACACGAGATACAAAAAATATTAAAATTAAAGAAGAAATGAAGTATTCTTTCTTAAGAGAGTCATCAATAATTATCCAATCACGGTTGTGAGTACAATTAGCCATTTCCAGTCAAACGATGAGAGAAATATGATTCAAAATATTTAGAAATAGAAAATAAAAAAAATTAATTTTAATTATTTCTCTTTTCAATTTCGACTGGACTAGTCTGTCAATCATTGGCTCCGCAGATAAGTATGGCTGGAACGTTTTTCATGATACTGCTAATTTGGAAAAGGCTGCGGAAATTTTGACAAAAAAAATAAATGTCTATTTAAAAGGAAGTACGTATATACTCCTAACTTATCCCTAGCCCGTTTGAATAAGAAGGGAAATCATTTTTTTTTTTTTTTGTGAGAGCAATTTTTGATTTTTATTCAAAGATTCCACAAGCTTTTCCAAGTTAGCTGTAAAAATAGAATAGTGCTTAGATGACAACCTAATATGTTAATGATAGTTTTTTGCTGCATATTATAAAATCTCTTCCAGGCACAACCCGCTACGTATTTAAGTTTATTGAACGATAATCTAGTATACATTTTAATTGATCCAGCAACATCCTATATTATAAAATCAACTAAAACTAACGACTAACAAGTACTAACACCTCAAAAAATCAAGTCGCACCTGCTAGCAGGTGGTGTTATATACATAATGGATAATACTTAGTGATTATGTGTTTATGTACATAGTTAACATATATAAACCTATGGTGCAGTAGACGTGTTAACTCCGGTTCACTCCGGACGAAGACACTGATACTGCTACCATAGGTTATGGGCTATCCCTGATTCATTACTAGCAGTAATTGTAATCTTGTAGAATTCCCGGAACTTTGTAGTGTGCCCCGAGCTTGTCCCTCAATAAACGTGCCTATCATCAGCATATCAATTAATTCTTGACGCTTGAAATCCCCACCATATCTCCTCCCCGGCATTTAATTCATGGCAAACAATCCAAACACCTCTAATCCTTTTCAATTGCGACCTAAATTGCCGCATGACCGACCAACTCTTACCAGGGAATTACGAAATCTCGAAATCCCCCCACATCTCTCTAACGTTACGCCACAAGAACAACGATGCTCTCGCTCTTTCTCAGGAACTATTTCTCCAGTTTCTTCAGGCAGCGGAAGCACCGTTACTCCATTCCTTGACTCTTCTAGCCAACTCTCACCTCCCAACGCCACTCAACAACCTCCACCACCTATTTTTCCGCCCTCACAATACACCTCTTCACCTACCCCTCCTCCCATATTGACAATGGCTACTAGACCTGACCCCCAAAATCCTATTCAGGATTATAAGGGAAAGGACTGTGGTGTTGTTATCAATGATATACTTGCACAGGTGAAACACACACCTAAATTAAAGGCCGACGGTTCTAACTGGGTGGTATGGCTTAAAAGCGTGAATCCGTTTATGCATAGGCGTGTTGGTAGCAACAAGTATGCAGTTAACCCTGACACTATACGGAACGACATCTCCATTTTTGAGGATGAGATGTGCTGGAATATAGTATTTTTCACTGTCAAAGAAAAACTTCAAGGTTTCATTGATGAAGGAACGACGTGTTATACAGCTTTCAATATCCTGTCTTCCAAATTCGAAAAAGCCACTCACACTGCTAGGATGACTTTTTTTAATGAACTATTGAAAATCAAAAGTAGCCCTTTTGTTGATGCTATCTCCCATGCTGACAATGTGAAATCCACCTTGGATAAAATCAAATGCTCAGGTTTTACTCTGGGATGGGATGAACTAAGTGCCATCTGTGTCCAATTACTGCTCCTGCCTGAATCTTCAACGATTTTCACTGATATCAACAAACATTTTGAAATGCGCAAAGACATTAAGCAGCCCTCCTTTGATGACATGACTACAGCACTTCAGAATGCTTGTAACAACAACCCGTCACCTTCACATTTAACTTCTACTGCACTACAGCTTGATACAAACTTGGATGATGTCACATCTCTTGCTTTTTGCTGCGGCAAAATGGACTCATATTGCCCGAGTGGTAATCAATTACTCTCATGCCATCACTGAAAGTCTACTGAACATTTTTCCGACACCTGTCCCTACAACCCTAATGGAAGCTCATTCAATGCCACTGTTTGGGCACAAGGCAAGGCCAAACTGCAACAAGCCAGAGCTGCTGTTGGTCAAATCAGAAAATCCCTCACTGATTGCAAAGGAAAGCAGCCTGCACAAAGTTCATCAAGAGTCAAGCTACATGAAATCGACTCAAAAGCACTTGATGTTCTCACAACAACTCTCAATGAAATCGACCATGGCAATGAAAATTGGCTAGCTGAACTTGAAGCTGATGGTGCAAAGGGAATTTTTGATACTGGAGCAACCCATCATGTCATGGGTGATGTACGTCTACTGTCTAATTTTAAAAAATTGAGCAGATCAATCCCCGTTAAAACAGCCACTGATTTAACTGCTGCTTTTATCACTGGACATGGAAATTTACTCATTAAAGGATGTGACAACAACCTAATAACTGTCAAAGGTGTTTTCTTTTGTGAAAAAGCCAAATCAACACTAATCTCACCATATGACTTGCTTCAAAATGGGATATTGCTCAGTTTAAATAATAAAAATGATTATATTGTTTCAAAGAATGGAGTAGATTTATTTGTTGCTACTATTTGTCCTTTTGAAAGAAGATGGAATATTGAACTAGTCTACCCATGTACACTAGATATTAACAGTTTTGCAATGAATTATTTTAACCATGTGTTGTCAGTGCCCCTTCCAGCCCCATTTGTGCCATCCTCTGGATCAAGCATCCCATACCCAAAAGTATCTCTGAACTCAATAATGGACTGGCACAGACGTCTTGGACATACCAGTTTGAGAACACTCAGCAGAATTGCTAAGTATGGTTTGTGCAATAATGCTCCTGATTTCGTGCCTAATTGTAAACTTCATTGTGATATCTGTGCTGTAGCCAAAAGTAAACGCCAAAACACTTGCATTTCTACAAAACAGGAGCATCCACTTATGGACCTAATTGTCTCAGATTTGGTTGGACCCATGGTTGATGTCACAAACTCAGGTGAAGTCTATGTTGCAACATTTCGTGAGTCTTTTACAACATATGGGGAAACTTTCATTCTAAAAAAGAAATCTGATGTCTTTGACACATTCATCAATTTCAAAAACCGATTGGAAAACCTAACAAACCGCAGATTAAAAATTCTAAGAACAGATAATGGTAGGGAATACATGAACAAACGCTTTTCTGATTTCTTAACAAGTGCTGTTATCCTCCATGAACATTCCATGCCATACCATCATGAGCAAAATGGTATGGCTGAAAGGTTTAATGAAACTATAGGTGAAATCGCCAGAACCATTCTCCTAGCATCTGACCTACCCTCCACTTTCTGGCCCATGGCCTACTGTTGGGCATCTAATGTGCACAACCGACTTCTGAATGTACGTATTGTCAATAGTACCCCTTAACAGTTGATTACCAAAAAAATGGCTGATCTATCACCTTAAAAGTCTTTGGACAATGGGCATATGTTAACATTCCCACTGAAAAGAGAACACATATGGAAGCCCGGGCTATGCAATGCAGGGTTGTTGGTTTTTTGGATGGAGAAAAAAGATGGGTTTTCTGGCATCCAGACACAAATTCATTTGTTCAATCTGCTATGGCAAAATTTATATCAGATGGAGAGAGTGATACTGACCCTTGCCTCACTCAACAGTTGTCAAACCCACAGGCTACTTCAAAAGGTGACCTATCATTTATACTCAATGCCTTGCATTTTGGAGATTTTACTGCCGAGAACACGATAATGGCACAATATGCATTAGTTGAATATATCAACAACAATGCCATTGATTTATCAGATCGATTACCTTGTACGTATAAACAAGCATTAAATTGTCCAGATGCCGATAAGTGGAAAGAAGCTTGCAAACAAGAACTTACAAACATGTCTAATATGGACGTGTGGGACATTGTACCCCTTCCCCAAGGAAAGAATGTGACTGGATCCAGGTGGGTGTTTACATTAAAAAGAAATGACTGTGGTGATGTGATAAAACACAAAGCCAGGTATGTTGCTCAGGGATTTAAACAGACAGCAGGAGTGGATTTCAACAAAACATTTGCTCCAACCGCTACGTTTGCTTCCCTTTGACTCATGCTCACCCTGGGGGCAACCTTCAACTGGCCTATGAAATCTTTTGATGTGACTGCTGCTTATTTGCACAGCACCATTGATGAAGAAATTTATGTAAAAATCCCTGAAGGTCTTGATGTGCCATATCAAAACTATGTCTGCAAATTAAAGAAAGCTCTATATGGCACAAAGCAGGCAGCGCGCTGTTGGTGGAAACACTTAGCAGGAATCATCTCACACTTGGGATATAAATCAAGTAATCATGATGCAAGTGTGTATGTGTTGTCCAGTGAAAAGAATAAGGGCATTCTATGGGTGCATGTTGGTGACGGTGTGGTAGTGGGAAGCAGTGAAGAAGTTTTAAAAGAATTAGAATTGAACATGGATAAATATCTGAAGGTTAAATGGAATGACAATCTTTCTTCAATTGTTGGTTTATCAATCAAGAGATGTCCATGGAGTTTTACAATTCATCAACCTACCCTGGTAAATAAAATCCTAAAGGAACACAATCCAACTGGCTTGACCTCTCATTCCCCTTTACCTCTTAATCTCAACTTGACATCAGTGAAAGACAAGTACGAATGTGCAATTAAACCAACCCAATATCTTTCAATCATTGGATCCTTGTCTTACTTAGTTGCTGGATCAAGACCAGATTTGGCCTTCCCTGTAAACTTCCTGGCACGTTATGCCTCAAGTCCAGGTAAAGTTGAATGGGAATCACTGGATCATTTGTTAAGATACTTGCAACTCACAAAAGATTTAAAATTCCACTTATTTCCTTCTTCTAATTCTGCTCCTATGACAAATGTTTATTGTGACGCTACTTGGGGTGGTGAATTTGCCAGAGCTACTGGTGGTCACATTCTACAATTCAACAATTGCCTCATTCTGTGGAAATCAAAGCAACAATCAAGGGTGGCTACAGCATCACTTCACTCTGAACTGATGGAAATGTCAAATGCCACACATCAAGCGGTGTGGTAGCCTAAAGTTTAGTATGGCACCTAAGTACGTAAATGGAGTTATTACGGTGTGCAAGATTGGCGTTATTATTCTTTATAAAAGGGTTTTATTTAATTTATTGGAGTTTAAAATATGAAGAAATTAGTCAAGAGCAAATGCCTACACGAAATTAATTTATTTTACGGAGAAAACTTATTTTTACGGTCTGAAAAAATTATAAGTATTAAGTCGAGTCACTCAAGAACCTTGGGAAATTTTCCCAGAATTTTTACTATTTTTCTTATATTTTTAAATGAATTTTAAAGTTTTATAGAAATATTTACGTTTTCAGAAATTACTTAACTTCGATGAATTTTCACGGGGTAATTAGAGCTGCGCAGACTACGAAAATTAGTTTGGTATGTAAAGGGGAAGTAGCTCTATTATGTGTAATTTTTCTAGATTTTTTATTATAGTTTTAAGGTTCTAATTGAGTCAGGAAGTCCGGACGGACTCCGTTTCGACTCCGTTTGGACTCTGTACAGACTCCGTACGGGCTCCGGATTGACTCTGGAAGAGCTCTGGAGGGGAAAACTTAGGCACGTGACTAGGAATACTTAAGCGCTTCTCAAACTCGAAATTGAGAGGGGGGACACATCATATAGCTTAATCATTAACCACCACAGTCTCATTTTTTATTACTCAACAAATTAAATAAATTGTAATACCCTTATAACTTTATATTTTATATATAACATTTTAGAAATACTACTCAACAATTTAAATCACACTTCAAACAGGGTATCTTTAGAAAGGTCTTCGTCACTGGGACTTGATTATTGCTGTCTCATAAAAATTCAAATTATTATAAAAACATAAAAGTCAATCTTTTCAGATCTTTCACTGGTACACCTTAATTGTTGTTATCAGTATTTCTTTTATCAACAGCCACTTTCATTAAATCTCAATAAGCGTTAATTATTTTAGAGTTTCATTATTTTCATCAATTAGATTCAAGTAGACTGGTTAGCTTAGTGATTTAGAACAGCTACTTTGTTATTTTTATTGGAAGGACGGGGTTTTCCACTAAATCCACATATCTCCTCCGGATTCTGCTTACAGCAAGGCGACTGTAAGAGTTTACCTTACCATAGCGGTATGGATGCAGAATATCCTGTGAGAACTCAATTTATGTGATGGTCCTACACATCTCTTCTGTGATAACAAGGGAGCGTTTGTGGCAGCCACTGACAACCCATCTGACAAGCGGTCAAGACATGTAGATAGGGATTTCTATTTTGTCAATGAGCAGCTACACAGACGTGAAATAAAAATACATTGGGTTGCAAGCAAAGATCAGATTACTGACTTACTCACAAAAAACTTGGGACCAAATGTATGGAAGGAAAAAAGAGCGCTCGTGGGAGTTTTCTGAGCCTTTATTATTATTATTATTATTATTTTATTTTATTTTATTTTATTTTTTTATTTTTTGTTTATTTTTATTTTTTTCTTTCTTCTATGGGTTGTAGGGTTATGAGGAAATCACTAAGAGGGGGGGTGTTATATACATAATAGATAATACTTAGTGATTATGTGTTTATGTACATAGTTAACATATATAAACCTATGGTGCAGGAGACGTGTTAACTCCAGTTCACTCCAGATGAAGACACTGATACTGCTACCATAGGTAAGTAATAGATATTTATTGGTTCACTCTGGACGAAGACACTGATACTGCTACCATAGGTGGCTATCCCTATATTCAGTTATGATTTAAAATTAAATTTGATTTGATATTGCACAAGCTAGTGTGCTTATTGTTAAGTGTGCAGCCTTTCCAGAAGAATTACAGCTGAGCTGAAATTGAGTTAAATCAAAAATAGGGATTGGCACCTGCTATCAGGTGCCCATGTTTTTTTTCTGGTGTAAAAACCGCCAAATCCCAACCATGAAAAAGTAAAAAACACTACTAACTTTACATCTCATTTACCTATGTTTCTTACTATACCAAAAACTAAATTTTATGCAATTTTAGAAGAAGCTGAACAAAAACTTTGCTGCAAACCAAGGTGCCAGCCTTGTGCGCATTTGCTCAGACAAAGATAATTATGGCCATGTAAACAAAGTGTGCATTTCATGTGAAAATTCAGGAAATTCACTCAATACAAGACGATATACTACTGAGAATACTCAAATTAACACCAAAAAAAACCATTCTGATGTGATTGCCCTTGGAAAGTGAATATCTCACTGGTGGAAAAAACATGTCACATTGGCATTTTGGGTATCAATTTCCTACAGTGGCCAGAGAATTGTTATGGCTACCTTCTTTGCATATTGTCTTTTTTCATCTTTCTCTCATACCGCCACCACCACCCTGATATTGTCAGTGTATGCTAGTATCTAATTCTGATTTAATAGTAAATATTAATGATCCTGCTACTTATTTATAAATGATTTAGTGATTAAACATCAGGTGAAAAATAATAAAATAGTTATGTTCAATGTTAACTCAAAATATTTGGATCTCTGCATGCTAGTGGTGGAAAATAGGTTAATAAAATATAGTTATAGGTAATATAAATATAATATCAATTTATAAATGCTTTAAAATATTTCTATATATTGTAAGAATTGTGTTATAATCTTTATTTGAGTTTTAGTAAGTGATTTATTGATTGAATGATGTCCAATAACCTGTCAAATCCTCCCTTACTTACACCAAAATCCACTGGAGTGCACAGACCTTCAATCCAGATGATTTCACTGCTCTCCCCAGCAATTACAGCACTTTGAGGGCCCATCACCTCCCCATGGTGTCCACTTCAAGAAGTTTCAAAACCTAGACCTCCAGTAAGGACCCTCCATCACAATTAATGATATCATCAACCCATACCATAAATAGAGAAAACAGATAAAAGCAGATACCATAAAGAAAAAGGCAAAATAACTCATCCAAAGAGTATAGGATGAAACCCAAAGCACATAAAAGAGCCAAATCAACTTTCCAAGACCCCAATAACATCCCCAAGCATCCATATTAACCTAGTAATCATATCCCAACCCATAAATCAGTGAAAATCCATCAAAGGAAGCAGATTAAGTTGTCCAAACTGGATATATGCACCTGAAAAATGTGTGTATGCTTGTGTAGGTGTTGTGAGTCTATTGAATATGTCCATATGACCTTAAAATGACCAGAAAAATAAAGCTTATAGGATATTTAAAGGTTTAAACCTGCTTATAGACCTATATGTACATAATATAATTACATATTTCACTCAATATGAGGTTTATGCATACATATAAGCTTATGTATGTCTATAATTACTTAATATCACTTAAGATAAGTATATTATGACTCCATTAGAACCTTCATAAGTATTTTGGGGCTATGGATAAGCTATTTAAACTTATATAAGTCATTTAATAGTGTAATAAATATATATATAAGCATAATAGCCATATATATAAGTATTATAACCATAATTTTTACTTATAAGCTTAATGTAATTAAGTTTATCTTATTTTAAGCATAAGAGATACTCATTCCTGTGAATAACTAGGCTGACAGATATCCTCAACACTTGTTATGATAGCTCTTTGCATTTCACTTTGCAATCTGGCCACTTTCTTTCACTTGTTTACATGCTTTTTTAGAAAACTTGGTCCCAACAAAACAATTTACTCTTTGGCCAATTCAGACCATGTATAAAAGTTTCCAGAAGTAGCAAATGAGCTTGCACATCTCAATGGAAGAAAAAGATCAAAATAATATCAGTTAAATAACCATCCCAACCTTTTTGCAACCCATACTTGGCCTCTTTGATGAGCTGTGATGCTCAAACTGTCAATATCATCACCTAATTGACCTTTAGTGATTTTTTTTGGTTTTTGTCTTTCTGTATTTGGAAAACTTATAAAATCTCCTTTTGGAATATAAAACACTTTAAAACTCTGCTCAAATCATATTCACTGCTATTGAAGAACAAAGTATAGACTTTTCATGCCAACTGAAGGAATGTGTTGAATCTGATGGTGGATCCACCCATTAAAGATGTGAAATCAAAATATGAAATTTTTTCTCAATTATTTTTCTTTTAATTTTTTTAATTTTTTTTTTCAAAATTGTCATTAAGAAAGCAGGTCTTTCTGATGGTAAATTTCTTAAAACAGTAAGGTTTTTGCTTTAAGAGTCAAAAAATAAGCTTTTTTTATAAATCACAATATACATGAAATTGACTAACAAAATGAATTTCTGATAAGATATATGGAATCTGCACCATTGAGACACTCAGAAAAAGCAAAGGATTCATGGTGGTAGCATGTTGCATTTGAGGTTGAGACCAATATAAAAAATGAGCAGAACACTTGTCCAGCCACTGTACAGTGCCTGGCAATATATTCTTGTCATCACTTGAAATTTTTATTTCCCACAAACAACCACAATATACATAAAGATAGCTAATTTCTGCTTCTTACAATCACCATTGTCTTGATACCATCCATTTTTGTCCAAATTACACCACCGACTGCAAAAGAAGCACTTCAATAACTATCAAAATACACACATATTATTTATCTAATCAACTCACTTATCTGTGGCATCAAATTTCATCTTACATGTCAGGCTGAGTTCAAGTACAGAGACATGAGTAGCTTTATTAGTCAGTTGTCTAGCAGATTTTAATGGTCCAGTATGAATAGTGTTTCCCAAATCCAATTAAGTATTTAAATATAATTCAATATAATGGTCTCAGTAATTTAATCTCACTTAATGTAAATGTTATACAGCTTACAGTTGGTAGAAAAATAGAGAAATTGATTAAAACACTATTTAAAAGACTTTAAAAGTACTAATGAAGATGTATTGTAATTGTATGGTTATATGTTTAAAATGTTATGATAAAGAATGTAGAATAAAAGCCCAAAAACCTCCTCCTTATCTACCCATAAATCCCCCAATAGGGGGTGTCAGTTCTGGAAAATCCGCACTTAAATAAGTGCGGATTTCCAAAACACACTAGCCCCAATACTGGTGGATTTCATAATGAAATAAGTCACTTATTTCACTCAAATCCGCACTTTCACAACCAAAAGTGCTGATTTCACCATCAAGTCCCATTTCACTGATTTGTCAGCATCATCCCATTCATACACAGCACTCCGCAGCATAACACTTCATAACTCAAAACATCGTACATCACTTACATCTTCATATCATATCATATAAGAGTTATGCCTTCCTCACTTTCAAATTGTGATAAATTACATAAAGCAATGACTTTCATGGCTCTTGAACTGCTCTTGGACTCTGATTGCGATTCTGATTCTGATCTAGAAGAAGATTTTGTCTTTTTATCAAAAATGGTCATGAAATGTTACCTTCTTCCCAGAAAGCCTCAAGTACTTCATACCCCCAAGTACACCGTCCAAACACTTCTTAAACTATCTACACCCAGTTTTAGACAGCTTTTCAGGACTTCTCAGGAATGTTTCCTTAAATTGCTTGAGCTTATTCAGGACCATCCCATATTTCACAATAATTCTCAAAAAGAACAACAACATCCTTCAATTCAATTGGCCATCACACTATGTCATTTGATTTCAAATGGTAATGGAGCTGCTTTGAAACGTTTAGAAAATGTCTTTGATTTAGGGTATGGTTCAGTTAACACTTATACCAAACAATGTATCACTGCCATCAACTCCTTGTAATCTCAACTTCTCACCTGGCCAACAAAAGAAGAGCAACTTGAATCATCTCAGGTTATGCAAGCAGAGGGCTTCCCAGGATGTATTGGTTTTGTTGATGGTACTGCTATTCCTTTGAGCCAGAAACCTGCTCAAGGTGGAAACAATTATTTTCACATTCTCGTCAAAAATTTTCACCAAAATATTTACAAGTCAAAAAAATTCTATATCTGTTTTAAAAAATTGGCAATACTCTCCCCTGCATTTTATTGAAGCAAGGGGTGGATATCACCAAAATTTTTCTAAGTCATCAATTTCACATGTCAGATTTGAAAATTTGGCAATACCCCCCCCCCCTGCATTTTATTGAAGTAAGTGGTGGAAGTCATCTAAATTTAATATAATTACGTAAATTATTAAATAAATATCTAATATATATCACTTTCCCTAGTTTAAAGTAATGACAATCCCTCAAGCCAAAATGCAGACCAAGTCTAGAAACAAAAGTTTGGGACTTTCTACAGGTATAGGCAAGAGGAACCTCACGAATCAAACAAATAAATGTTATCATGATTACCTGTTATACAACCAAAGGTCGTTGGCTCATCACATTACTTGAGAAAATTGATCTATAAAAAATATTTATTAAACATTTATGAAAAAATATAAATTTTTTGATGACAACTCTAATCCCCATACTTTTTGGATCTAGATAAAGTTTTTTTAAATCGAATAACTTTACCTTCTTTCTTTACCTTATTGATTCTTTGTATCAACTTATTACTGATTTGAAATGAGCAACCAAAATGTGTGAAATCTTGACAGGATTCCAAACCAGGAGGAGCTTTGGTCGTTTGATGATTATCCTTAGATGAATTCCAAATAGTTTTGATGATACCATTTCCCAAACCAAAATCAATGATGCACCGGTGGTCTGGAAAATATAAACCATGTCATTTGATTTTAGCTGGAGATGGTATTGGTTGGCCAGTAATCGGTTTGATATATGAGAATATACCAAAAGTAAGAAAATTGGTGTCCTTGGTATCGGTGTGAATTTTATTGTGAAATCCAGAATGAGTGATAATAACATGAGAAAATAAAAGATATTTGTGGCTGATATCTTCCCATTTGGAGTCACACCAATTCGGTATTCCAACTTTGGTTGCAAGTTCATGATTTTTTTCAAATGCTTTATTACAGTGCTTTTTGAGTCGAAGAGCAAGAAAAGAGTTAAAGGAAGGTAGAGTGTCCCATAAGCAAAAATCTTCAAGCTTTAGTGATATTCTTGAGCAACGAATATATGCCTAGATAATAATCATATAAGAGTTTCAGAATCCTTATCCTCTAAATATGCAATATTAAAATGTGAAATAAGACAAGTGAAATTTGGAAAAAAGGCTCAACTTCAAAGGTCAAAATCTCAGCAACCACTGAACCTAATTCAAACCTGTTTGAGGGAAATGAAAGATATGCTTTAGTAGAATCTTCAGTTAAATGACATGTGATTTAAATAAACCTAACCCTAATTTGTTACATAAAAAAATGAAATAAAAATTTAAATTGGGAAAAAAAGGCTCAACTTTAACGGTCAATATCTCAGCAACCACTGAATCAAATTCAAATCTGTTTGTGTGAAATTAAAGGTAGCCTTCAGGAGAATCTTCAGTAAAAAGAACATTAGATTTGAATAAACCTAACCCTAATTCCGAGTCTGATTTTCAAAATTTTACAAAAACTTGAAAAGTGGTAATGAAGATGAGATCAAAAGGAGTTTTATAAGTTCACTGTTATCCAGATAAGAGTCATACATATATTTAAGTATGAACTTATCATAAAAGGAATGAGATATCATATAGGCATGAAAAAAAGGAGATGAAACTTACCTTGATTGAAAAGTAGGAAAAATAGAGTGAGAATGATTGATGTTGGAATTGTGGGGAAATTGAATATGGAGTAAGTGAAATGCATAAAGAATGTGCAATGTATGTGTTTCAATGAAATGGAGCCAAAAAAAAGTGAAATAAGGGAAAGGGGGGATAATGACCATGCCAAGGAGGGATGAAGAGTAGGGTGATGGAGCTAAAAAAGAAAGTAAAGAGGGAGAGAAAAAAAAGGTTAATTATACCATTGAAATCCAAAATAACCACTTACAAAAAAAATTTAGATAAAAAAAATAAAATAAACAGAAAAAAACAAAAAAAATTATAATTAGTAATCAAAAAATCAAAAAAAAGAATAAAGTGACTTACCTGGAGAGATGAGATGACAAAATGAATGAAACCAAATTGTTTGAGGGATGTTGGAGGAGAATAGGAAAAGGATATGAGGGATGAATGAAAAAAAAAATCACTGACAAAATATGCGATTTCAGAAAATATGCAATTTCATGTTGAGCTGGTGAAAGAAAACCAATGAGCCATCCAAAAAAAAAAATTTCACCGTAAATTCCAAAAAAAAAATGAATATGCAACAAACCAAAATACCAACCCAAGTGAATGAAGTACACAAAGAGGACATTTGGAGAGTACAAAATGGTATGGGAAAGAAAGGGATGATGTGGCCAACATGTGGTTTTGAAAAAAAAATCACGAAAAAAGTGCTGATTTGAGGTCAGAACTGACACCCATAGAAAAAAGATTAAGAAGTAGAAGAAATAAGTAAAAAAGAATGTAAACATGCCTGGTCAAAATATTGAAAATGTCAGGAAGGGGTTTGTGCCGAGGATTGATGGGTAGGTAGCGAGGAAGGTCAGTGTGTCACATGTGACAGGGATGTTTTGTGGCCAAAATGTGGTTGTGAAAAAAAACGGGAAAAAAGTGCTGATTTGAGGTCATAACTGACACCCTTTTTTGAAATAAGTGACTTTTTTGCAAAATTTAAGTGCTGATTTGTAAGTGCTGATTTGGTTTGAAATCTGCACTTAAGTTAAGTGCGGATTTGCCAGAACTGACACCCCCTAATGTTCTCCCTTGTCTTTTCAGTCCTTTCCATGGAAAATGATGCCTCACAATAGAAAATAAACATGTCCCTCAACTCAAGGACTATTTCATCACATGCCAAAATCCAAGAATAACATATGTAATCCATCAAAATAAAGTAATAATCCAAAAAGAGAGTATATGCGTGTAATTCTTAAAATAAAAAAATAAGGGAATATAAAAATAATGTCTAAATAGAGGAGATAAAAATTAGAAATGAAGACATTAATTATATCAATTTTAACCATGAAATCCCCATTCAAAAATAACCAATATAGCCTGAAAAACCATTGAGAAACCCAAAAGAAGACATGATATGTGGGGTGACTGAATGGAAACTCTTGGAATGTTCTTTCATGGGTAAATTATTGACTAAATAGAAATTTTAAGTGTGGTTGTGAAATATGGGTGCCAATCTTGAGTTTATTAATGGAATTAGATAATATAATGGGTTCAATGCACTATTAATGAAATTAGGACACTAAATAAGCACCTCTTGCTTATGTTAGTGTGTTTACACATATAGGGAATACAATTTAGGGTAATTTAGCCTGAAATAACTACTTTCCTTAATAATGAAGCTATGCACATGAAATAAATGCAGGCAGAATAAGGCCAGTACACATAAGCCATTTCTAGAATAAAAAACATCAATTTTTAGAAGTATTATTTTTAGACATTTAAGCAGCCAAATAAATTGCACTAAATAAGGCAAATTGATCTGTCAAAGAAAAATTTTAATATTATTAAATTTATAGTGTATATATACAGCTTTTAAGTGATTTAAAGTGCATTTATCAATTATTTCACTATAATAATGAAAAAACAGCCTTAGGACCACTTTAAAATTGTGTAACCTTATTTATAAGGTAATTAAGATTAACCTAAAATATTCCAACCTAATATTAAGTACATAAGACCTATAAAAGGTGGATATATGTGTGTATTTTAGGTATTCTAGTGGCATATATTGTATTAGATGCCTTATTTCACTTATGTATACATATTTTATACCTTTGCTTATTGTCCCCATGTGTAATTTATATGCTTATTTTACTTATTACAGGGAAGATCCAGGCTGAAATTATGAGACTGCCAAAATTCTGCTAAACACACAATGAAGTTGCATATGGTGACCTCCTTCCATTTAACTAAAATCATTTTTCAATTTTTCTTCATAGAAATTTGTGATTTTCCTCTTTTTCTTTTTGTGATTGCCTTCTGTTTATCTCTGACCATTTACTTGTGCTAATCCTATATCTCTCTGATCCTTATTTCTTCATCCAGAAATTGAAGGACTGAAAATTTTTTAAAATGTGAAGAAACTACTTAACATTTTTTTATTTTTATTTTATATTCTGAATCTCAAGGTCTCTCTTGACCATTTAACAAAATTTGAATGAAATAAAATCATTTTTGTGAGACTAGTACAAAAAAAAGAGGGTGATGAGGACATATTTCCAGGCCTTGTACAATAAAACATGACATAGGGTGAGATCCTGATGGCAAGTCATTTAGAAGAAGAAGAAAAATACAACCAAAAAAGAAGAAATAGAAGAAGCAAGGAACAAAAAGAAGAAATACACAACTAATTACACAATTTTAAGAAGAAAATTAAAAGCTTCAAAAACAACTATTTGGACATAAGGCTTTTATTTAAACAAGTAATTGATTTTTTATTCCTCTAACTATAATCAAAACAAAATAGAACAATTAACCTCTCTTAAAGAAACCTTATATGTATTTAGATTTCTCAATTTATGTATTTTAATCACAGTAATAAATTTGATAGAAAAATACTAGGAATTTTAACAAAAAATGTTATTGATGAAATGTAAAGTAATTTAAGTAATGGAGAAAAAAAAGTGAGAGACAAAAAGCCTTTATATAGGCAAATGAAGCCCTCTGAGATGTCACTAAGGGTAAAAAAAAAGAAACAAATAAAATGAAGTGTTACAGAAAAATAAAGGTTCTACGTAACTATTTACAAGAACAGAACAAAAGACCCCAATGTCTTCATCCTTGTAAGCCCTATAAAAATGTAAAAAATGAAATAGGATACTAGTTTGATCAACAACAGAAAAAATGTAACTATAGTAATTACAAACACATTACATTTTGTTGTTATTTTAAAAAAATCAAATTTTTTTAATGAAACAAAATTATTTTATACTATTTGGGACATACAATTTTTAATATCTAACTAATTTAGTTTAAAACAATATTGTTTAAGAAAATTAATCAATTGTACTAGTATAATAATTATTTTAATTCAAAAATTATTTTACTAAAACTAGTTTTGTTAAAATAAAACATTTATATTTAAAATAAAGGCTTCACTTGTTTAATGTATTTTTTTATTTAATTATTATATTTGATTTTATTGGTCCAATTTTGAGAAGAATGGAGTACTCAATAAATTTGTAAAGTATTTTTATTTATATGATTTAATCTATATAATTAAATAATTAATTAGTTACAGTATAAGTTGATGTTTTTACTTATAATATCTTTTAATTAATTAATTATAAATTTATAATCTTTAAGTACATAAAAAATACTAATCTTTTTATAGAATATAGTTGTATATTGTATTTAAATGTATATACATTATATATAATAATAAAATGAATAGGGGGTATCAAAGTTAGAAATTTATAATTATTTATAAGGTATTTAACAACACAAAAATAAAGTTACAGAGTTGAAATTATTTCTCAGTAAAAAGGTGTTTTTGGAGCACAATATGCCATATATGAAACACTAATCATGGTTGATTTGGTGGAAAATAGAGGTATTTTAAAATGGAAGATTTCTAACTTTGATACCCTCTAATATAAAAATTTATTTACAACATATTTTTATATAATTTTATTTTAATAGAATATTTAATTTATATATATTTTAAATACAATTTTTCTTATTGTAATTTAACATAGGATTTTACTTGCCTCTAAATATAGCCTGGCTGACAGATCCCATGTAATTTTTTATTGCAAGAGATCAAGTGCCATAATAAAATGTAACATAATGTGGGTCCCTATGTAACATTACATTGCAAGACTCACTGTCACATTTTGTATGCAGGACATTTACACCCAAAATGAAAATACCACACAATTTTGCCTCTAATCCCTTATAGAATGCAGGTATATCTGGTTCATGTTTCAACTTTAGGTGTTGATTTCCTGAAATAAAACATGACATGATGCAAGATCCCAATTCATGCTTTATTATGAGACATCAAGTCCTGCAAAAAACATGAAAAAGTTCAGGTCCCTATGTCATCCTTTATTAAATGACTCCATGTCTCATTTTTCATGTGGGAATTTGACACCCAAAATACAAACATGAAATGGTTTATCCCCTAGTTTCTTTTGTGGAAAAGTGAATACTTTCAAAAAAATTGTCCACTTGGGAATTTATATATTTTTTTAAAAAAATTTACTTCATCTCAAGATTTTATTAATGAAAATTTGCAATTGGAATTCTTTCAGTAAACTCACAATAAGAATACTGACTAAAATTTTTTGTTAAGGAGCATCCCTTTGATTTGAGTGCAAAAAATTTGGTACAAACTATCTGGAAATTTGTGTATATAAATTTATCTCAAAATCATCTAGTAGAAACAGCTCTATCATCATATGTTCCTGAAAGATCTCTCAACAAAGAGCACTATCAAATAGTTTTAAAATTAATTACTTAAGGCATCAAACCTGGTCAGATACTTTTGGAATTGAGAGTGAAGTACCTGACAATTAAAGTACTAAATACTGATATATACCAAGTGTGAAAGGATATTCTTCATAAAAATCTCAAAGTAAAACCTCCAATTAAATTACTTTCAGACAGGATAGTGGAAGAAAAAATTATGCACTAGTATACACTAGAAAAAAAGAATCAAGTTTTACAACTTTTTCCTTTACATTCAATGATAGAATTAAGTTATTTCAAGAATTATCTAATGTTATATTGATGGACTCTAAAAGTTCAGAAAAAATATAACTCCCAATTACTTCTGATTTGTCCCTAATTATTGCTGATATTTTTTATTTTCCACCTAGATAAAATTTTACCTTCATGTTTCAGGAATAACTTGTACAGTTAAAATAATTTTTGTTTGTTTTTGTTTTTTAAATCAAGCAACAGATGATGATTATATGTGGGATTTAGAAAATTTTTGAAGATTAATTTTTTAAGACAAAAAACTGGCCTAATTGTTAACTATTGAGAGAGAGAGAGATCTAAATTTAACAATAAAAATCAATTTCAAACATTGAACCATCTATTATGTTTGTGGAACATAAATAAAAACATTGGCACTAAGTTGAAAAAGAAGTTTTTAGAAGATGGAGAATGGATATGATTTAGAGGAATTTGGAAAAAAATAATTAAGTCATTTGATTTTTTAGAACTCAAAATAGTTTTAAGAAACTGTATGAACTATACTCTGAACATATTATAACCCATTTGGAGTCTCAATGGCTGGTCTAAAAAGATTTATTTTTCCTTTCCTGGAAAAAGGAAGTGCCTCACTTTGGTCATATGGTAGCATAATGCATTGAAGACTAGCATGCTTTTGTTAAGATCTGGCTTCAAGTACCAACCAATTATTTAAATAATAATTTTTTGAAAAAAATTTATGAGTCAACAGTCAAGAGAATGATATTCAAGCTAAAATTGCAGCCAATAAATGCACTAATCTTCCATTGAATGAATCATCTTTGTGGAGCCAGGTAAAAAGATATTAAAATATTTAATTTCTAAAGGGACTGTTTTTCTGGACAGTAAAATTATCTATTCTAAAGTAGGTTACATAATTTTCACATTTTTTCAATTGAGTACACACATGTTTTTTTGCAGCATTTTTTTTTGGTTTTTTTTTCTTACTTAAGCTTAATAGTTATCATGAAAAAATTGTAAATGTTCACTTTCCCTCAACTCAAGTCTACAGCATAGCTTATGTGCTAAAAGTGATTGTGAATTTGACAACTTTTTCTTGAAAGTCTAGTGTGCAAATAGTGGGCTACAAAAAATTAAAAGAAGCCACCCACACAGCTGATTACTCCCAAATTATTTTTTAATTTAATTACTTTACATTATGAAAAATATAAGATAAAAAAATCTAAATCAATATAAGTGAAAGTAGAAAAATCAATAAACTTGGTGACATGAAGTGTAAGCAAATAAATTAAAGTAAAAGAAAAAATAAAGTGAATATAAATAAAATATAAATAAATTACAAAAATTAAAAATTATATATAATTAATTTATCAAAATAAAATAAAATTTAATTAAATAGAATAAAATATGATAAAATAAAGTATAATAAAAAATATTAAATGAAAAATGAAATTAAATAAAATAAAATGTAATATAATTTATTAAAATAAAATAAAATCAAAAAATAAATGAAAGGAAATGAAATAAAAATGCTAAAACTAACTAAATCTTTAAAAACTAAATTTTTCATAAATTTTATAGAATTCAGGTACTAAATCAGAAGATTAATTTAAAGGAGGAAGGTGTAACCCTATCTCTATGAAGGATCAGAAAACCTTAACTTTATGAAGTAACTTAAATTATTTGATGGAGTAATAACACTAACTTTAATCTTATTTTAACTTAATTCAACTTTTTGTATTTAATTTAATAAATGTTAATTTAATTTAACTTTATTCTATTATACTGTATTATATTATATTATATTATACTATATTAGGGGGTATCAATGTTCAGGGATCCGCAATTAAATTAATTGCGGATAAAAATCCTTATACCCCAATTATCTTCTGCAATTATTTTTGCTAATAATTGGTTTATTAGACACTTTACGTGTCAATGTTCACCTCTTATCCAACATTTTTTTACTCAATTTTTCATAACCACATCTTGGACAAACTTCTGTCATAACCACATCTTGACCTAATTTCTGCCATAACCACATCTTGGACTACTCCCTGGATATGCCTTCTAACTTGCTGCGCTCTTCCATTCTCATCCCATCCTGTTCATTCTATCTGCTCAGAATTTCTCCCCATTTCATCTATTTGATTTTGCTCCTTTTCATCTTGCTATCTCATCTGCTTGTTTCTGCTCCTTTTCATCTTCATTTATAATAACATGCCTCATCATCCTAGATCTTCTCAAAGGCAGCCATCACCCAGTTGTTCTTCAATACCCACTACTTCCTCTTTACCCCACTCATCCAAGAAATCAAAGACCGTTAAATTAAAAAAAGATGACCATCTCATTCTTATCAACTGGCTGAAATTCAAAGCTAACTATGATTCTTGTTTTGGTACTGAGTATGCCACTAAAGTAGGATGGCCCCCCGCATCAAAAGTTAATGGCTATCTTCTAATGGAAAATGAATTACGGGATAAGACCAAGGGAAGGATTGATCTTTTGCCTAAACAGATGTCTGAACGCTTCAAGCATTACCGAGAAAAATACAAGAAGGCAAAGGCTCTTTCATCTTCCACTGGTTTTGGGGTTACCGACAACGATATAACTAAGGGCATAAAATCCATAGACGATAAACTTGATTCTTTATGTCCTTACTTTAAAGAGATGGATGCAATTTTTGGAGAGCGAGCTGATGTTAATCCTGTAAACATGTTGGATGGTGAAGATCCTATCTCCAAACACGATGTTGAAGCAAATCTTTTCCCATCCTCTTCCTCCACTCAAGCCTCCCCTCTTCTAAATTATACGAATCTAGATAGCTTTGCTATTGATCCTATTGGTGATTTAACCCAACCCAATCTAACTCAGGTCTGTTTTTTTTTCTTTTATCTTATCTTTTCTATTTTTTATTTACTTATATTTTTCTTATTTCTTAAAAGGCTGATGAACAAACCCAGGATCCTCAATCAACTGAGTCTGAAGCTAGTGACAATGATGAGGAGGAAAATGCTACGTTGAACAAAAAGCAAAGGGCTTCAAGTAGTCTAAATTTCCTCTCCCAAAGAAGATGAAAAAGTGATACTTCATCACAAACACCTTTTTCTTCGATGGAACAGTTTTTAGAGAAATGTGATGCTGGTAAGTGATATCATACCTCTTATTACTTTACTCTGCTTTTCTTCTACTTTATGTTAATTTTTATTCTCACTCTAGAACAAGTGGAAATTGCTAAAGAGACTCTAAGCTTTGAAAAGAAGAAATACGAGCTCTCTTTAAGGAGGGATGACAGAGTACAAGATTTGGAAGAGAGGAAGTACGAGCTCTCCTTACGGAAGGATGATCGGGTCCAAGATTTGGAGGAGAAGAAGTTCGAGTTAACTCTTAGTATTGAAAAATCCAAAAAAGAGGAAAAAACACTTGAGAATCAAAACTTAATGGAACAGATGAAGTATAAGCATGATCTTCAAGAAAGTTCTAAAAAGAAAGATTTCTTGATCGAATGCATTAAAGCAAACAAATCTGTTGAAGAAATAGAACATTTAATGAAATTTTTTGTTGACTAGTTTCTTTTATTTCTTTCACACTTCATGTGTTCATATTTATTTGTACATAAATTTTACAATTATTTTCTGTATTTCTTGAAATTTTGTATTTTAATGTTAAATATTCTTTTTTTAAATAAAATTTTCAAGTCTCCTTTGAAAATTTGACAATCCCCCACCCCTGGATTTTTTTGAAGTAAGGGGTGGGTATCACAAAAATTCTTTCATGTCATGAATCTTGAAAGTCTTATATGAAAATTTGGCTTTACTACCCCCTGCATTTTACCGGTATCCCGAAAATTCTTACATGTTAAGAATTTCACAAGTCTTATAAGAAATTTTGGCAAACCCCCCATGGATTTTATTGAAGTAAGGGACGGGTATCACCAAAATATTTACAAGTCAAAAAAATTCTATATCTGTTTTAAAAAATTGGCAATACTCTCCCCTGCATTTTATTGAAGCAAGGGGTGGGTATCACCAAAATTTTTCTAAGTCATCAATTTCACATGTCAGATTTGAAAATTTGGCAATACCCCCCCCTGCATTTTATTGAAGTAAGGGGTGGAAGTCATCTAAATTTAATATAATTACATAAATTATTAAATAAATATCTAATATATATCAATTTCTCTAGTTTAAAGTAATGACAATTCCTCAAGCCAAAATGCAGACCAAGTCGAGAAACAGAAGTTTGGGACTTTCCACAGGTATAGGCAAGAGGAACCCCATGAAACAAATAAATGTTATCATGATTACCTGTTATACAACCAAAGGTTGTTGGCTCATCACATTACTTGAGAAAATTGATATATAAAAAATATTTATTAAAAATTTATGAAAAAATATAAAATTTTCGATGAAAACTCTAATCCCCATACTTTTTGGATCTAGATAAAGTTTTTTTAAATTGAATAACTTTACCTTCTTTCTTTACCTTATTGATTCTTTGAATCAACTTATGACTGATTTGAAATGAGCAACCAAAATGTGTGAAATCTTGACAGGATTTTTAAACCAGGAGGAGCTTTTATTGTTTGATGATTATCTTTAGAAGAATTCCAAATAGTTTCGATGATACCATTTCCCAAACCAAAATCAATGATGCATCGGTGGTCTGGAAAATATAAACCATGTTCTTTGATTTTAGCTGGAGATGGTATTGGGTGGCCAGTTATTGGATTGATATATGAGAATATACCAAAAGTAAGAAAATTGGCATCATTCCTATCGGTATGAATCCTATTGTGGAATCCAGAATGAGTGATAATAACATTAGAAAATAAAAGATATTCGTGGCTGATATCTTCCCATTCGGAGTCACACCAATTCGGTATTCCAATTTTGGTTGCTAGTTCATGATTTTTTTCAAATGCTTTATTACAGAGCTTTTTGAGTCGAAGAGAAAGAAAAGAGTTAAAGGAAGGCAGAGTGTCCCATAAGTGAAAATCTTCATCTTTATGAGCTTTAATGATATTCTTGACCAACGAATATATGCCTATATAAATGAAATAAGTGAAATGATATTAAGAATGGAAAAAAATTATTAGACATACCAAGAGAATATCCTTTAACAAAACCTGGTCTCCAACCAAATCCAATCATGATACCACCCAACAAATTTGTATTCCTTATAGGTAATCGAACCAAAGCCACTTGATAAAGAGTTATGATAAGATCCAATAGTTGATTAAAAGTTTCATCTTTTACACCATCAAATGAATGAACTTCCAATATGAATTGAGCCTTATAAGAATTACTGATAACTGCAACAACTTGATCATCTCCAAATTCGGTTAGATATTTGATATCTTCTGGTAATTTTTTCGGATATTGATTTTTTTTATCTACTTTAGTTTTATGAAAAAAAATGTTTGGGATATGACAAAAATAACTTTCACAGAGAATTTTTTTTTCAGATATCTTTTCTTCTGATGAGACTGATTATCTTTAATTTTTTTTGATGATTTAGATGATGAATTTTTTTTTCAGATAACTTTTCTTCTGATGAGACTGATTCTCTTTAAATTTTTTTGATGATTTAGATGATGAATTTTTTTTCAGATATCTTTTCTTCTTATGAGACTGATTATCATTATTTTTTTTGATTATTTAGAAGATGATTGTATGGAAGTTGATTTCAAAGAAGATGATAGAGATGATAAAGATGAAGATGATAAAGAAGATAAAGATGAAGATAAGAGAGAAGTAAGGGGTGAATCTGAAGAAGAAGACATTTTTTTGATCTGAAAAAAAATTTAATTGTCAATAAAATTTCAACTCAATTTTTTTTTTAAAAAAATTCTTACCTAATAATATTAAAAGCCGTATTTTTATTTGAAAAATAAAATTGAAAAAAAAACCAAAAAATCAGTAAAAAATTTTCCAAAAAAAAAAAAAAAAAAAAAAACCTGAGGTTTTATTTTAAAAAACACAATAAAAGCAAATTCCTTTAAAAAAAATTAATAATTAAATTCATTCAAAAAATAAAATTTCAGTAAAAATTAAATCAAAAAAAAAAAAAAATTAAAAGTGAACCTGAAGATTGGTTATTAAAAACCTTCTCACAAGATCCTGAAAAAAAAAAAAAAAAAATTCAGTAAAATCAAAAACAAAAACAAAAAAATATTTTAAATAAAAAAAAACCAGAAAAATTATTTACTAGAAAAATTAAAAATTAATTTAAAAACCTTTTTTGATTTGTAAATAAGAGGGAAAGTCCTTAACAGAAAGAAATTTTTTTTTATTTCTATAATACTGCCATCCAAAAAAAATTAAAAAATTAATCAAATTTACAAAAAAAAATTTGTTAGTATATTTATTTGAAAGTAGGTAACCCCTCTTTATCTCCCATAAATGTCCACTTTTCCACTCCTTTATTTATTTGAAATCCCCTTACAAATCCCTCCCTCCTTGCCTTAATAGTGCCCTCAAATCCTCTCCTTGCCTGCCTCAAAAACCCCCTGAAACCCCCTGCTTAATTCTCTCAAAACCCCCCAAAATTCACCCCCCTTAGTTACCTTAATACCCCCCCAAATCCCCCCCTTTACCCTTCTTTATATCTCCCAACCCCCCCTATCCCCCCCCTCTTTAGCCACCTCAAACCCCCCCATTCCCCTCTCTTTAGCCACCTCAAACCCCCCATTCCCCCCCTTAACATCTTTCCTCCCCCCTTTCCACTCCCTTACCTCCTCCTCTACCCCCCCCCTCCTTGTTAATGAACAGTCGGTAACGATCATTCATTAAGTAAACGAATCTCTAACAATTCGTTACGATTTGTTTACTTAGTGAATGATTGCTAACGATTGTTGACTAAGTAATAGAATTGTTAGCGATTCGTTTACTTAATGAATGATCGTTACCGATTGTTCATTAACAAGGAGGGGGGGGGTAGAGGAGGAGGTAAGGGAGTGGAAGGGGGGAAGGGGGGGGTTGAGGCGGCTAAAGAGAGGGGAATGGGGGGGTTCGAGGTGGCAAAAGAGAGGTGAAGGGGGGGTTGAGGGACATAAAGAGAGGGGAAGGGGGGATTCTTGAAGCGCCTAAAAAGAGGGGAAGGGGGGTGATGAGGGACCTAAAGAGGGGGGAAAGGGGGGATTTGAGGCAGCTAAAAAGGGGGTAAAAAGGGGGTATTGAGACAGGTAAAGAGAGGGAAAAAAGGGGGCCTTGAGGATGATAAAGAGAGGTGAAGGAGAGAAAAAAAACAAAAAAAAAAGAGAAAAAAGAGAAAAAAACAAACAAAAAATTAGTTTACCCTAGAACAAAAATAAATGAAGCACTTACAAAAAAAACAAAAAAAAGCAAAAAAAAAAAAAAGATGATTAGCAAATAAAAAACCAAGAAAAATGAAAAAAATGACCTACCTGGTGAGTTGAGTTGAGAAAATAAATGCAACCAAAAAAACTGAGTGATGTTTGAGGAGAGGATGAAAAGGATATGAGTGATGAATGAAAATAAAAAATCACTGACAAAATATGGGATATAAGAAAATATGCAATTTCATGTTGAGGTGGTGAAAGAAAACCAATGAGCCATCCAAAAAAAAGATATTCACCGTAAATTCAAAAAAAATGAATATGCAACAAACCAAAATACAAAACCAAGTGAATAAAGTACACAAAGAGACATTTGGAAAGTATGAAAACATAAAAATTAAAAATTAAAAGGGTGGTGAAGAGAAATGTTGGAGAGTAATTGGCATTATAATGGGGCGTATGCCAGTTGATTGAATGATTTGTGAATCAAGGGAGGGGAGTGCCGGTGGTGGTTCAAGATCCTCTTCTTTATAAAGATCATTCCACTCATCCTTTAAATCAGCTAGAATATTGTGGAGTATTACGCAAGTCAAGATCCAATGATTTGCAGTTTTGATCTCCAATTTTTTTTGAAATTGGATTCTGAGCTCCCGAAGACTAGAAAATTGTCCCTTTAAAATACCTATAGCATGTTCAATTCATACTCTTGACTGTGCAAGGTGATAATTAAAGGCAGTTTTGGGGTCATTTTCTGAAGTTGCACCACGGAAAGCAGGTATAATGTACTTTCCACTTGCATATTCTGAGTCTGCAAGGAGGTACTGAGATTCCTCAAAGTATGAGTCAGGGGATTGAGAAATCCTCATTCTTTGGAAGACGGAAGAGTCATGACATGATCCAGGGCAGCCACTGTGAAAAGCAATAAATTTTTTATTGACATCACATACAAGTTGAACGGCAATAGAGTATCTAGAAAGAAGATAAAAAGTTAGATTGTGAAAGATGAGAACTTGGAGAAGATTTTGAAGAAACCTTTTTATGTGATCAAAATAATGGTTGCCATCATGAGCAGGCTTTTGACTCAAAAGGATGGTTGTGCCATCAACAAAACCTATACAGCCAGGGAAACCTTCAGCTTACATTACTTGAGAGGATTCAAGTTGCTGTTCTGGAGTTGGCCAAGCAAGAGTTTGAGACTTGAGGTAAAGGATAGCAATCATACAGCGCTTGGTGTATAATATCACGGTACCATATCCTATGTTAAAGAGATTATCCAAACGTCTTACGGCAGAACCATTTCCATTTGAGCCAAAGCAACATAGAGCAACAGCAAGTTGGATGGCAGGATTACGCTGTTTGTTATGAGAATTATTATGGAAGATAGGATGTTCAGAAATGAGTTGATAAAGTTTGAAGAAAGAATCAGGAGAAGTTCTAAAAAGTTGCATGAAGTTTAAATGAGGAATGTTGAGAATGGAGGCCAGATCATATTGGGGATCATGATAAAGATTTGGCCCTCTGGTGATGATGTAACACTTTTTGGAAAGAAAACACATATAAGCTAAAGCATCTTCCAAATCAGAGTCAGATTTATAGTAAAGAACTAAAAGAAAAGTAATAGCATTCATTGTTGAGTGAAGTAGCTTCCTAGTAGAGAGGTGTTTCATTGTTGCCAGTGGAAGGGTTAAGTGATGAGGGAAGTGGGAATTCACAGCCAAATGTGCAGTTGGAGTGTGTAGATAGAAAAAAAACTTAAATGTTTTCCACCAAAATTAAGTAGTATAGAGTGAGGAAAGACTTAAGGATGGCAACAGCAATTATGAGTCATGTTACTTTCTTGCAAATCCATCATGGATGTGATGAGTTTGGGATCAGGAATTAGGAATGGAAATTAGGGTATAAGAGGTGGGATAATGCATTATTGTGGATTCCTTATCCACTAGCCCTGGGGCTAGTGGATAAGAATCTTCCGCAATTAATAATGTCTGATCCCGGAAAAAAAAAATCCTGATCCCTAATTGCAGATCCCTGAACATTGATACCCCCTATTATATTATACTATACTATATTATATTATATTATATTTTATTTTAACATATGTTGTCAGACAGTAACTTATTTAAAGTATTTAAACTTATCCAATTAAAATTATCACTAAATATTTAAAAAATTAAAATATTATAAATATAATATTTTTAATTCTTTCACTATTATATTAGGGGGTATCAAAGTTAGAAATCTTCTATTTCAAAACACCTCTTTTTTCAACCAAATCAAAAATTATCATTTTTTAAAATATTCCATATTGTGCCCCCCAAAATACCTTTTTACTCAGAATTAATGTCAAGTTTGTGGCTTTCTTTTTGTGTTGTGAAATACCATTTAAATTATTAAAAATTTCTAGCTTTGATACCCCCCATTATGTAAATACTAGTAACTATAATAAAATTAATGTTATAGTCTTTAAAAATGGTTTTACTTTTGCAAAAAAAATTTTTTTATCTAATTAAAATTTCATTTCATTTTTCTAAAATTAATTGAATTAATAAATTAAAAATACAAATCAAATCATAAAAAATATGGCAATGTTGTAGATCTAAGTGTATGTAACTACTGGGACTCAGACCGTTCTTGAAGTTGGCTAGAGGGGGTACAGAGAGAGCAAGAAAAGAGTCTTTAGTATTTCCTTGGAACTTTAAGGGATAATTTAACTATGTTATTTATAAAACTTAAACTTAAATTGTCTTATTTTATTAAATTCTAGATATTTTCTTAAAAATCAACTTAATCTTTTAATTTATCTTCTCAATTTATTTTAAATTTATTTCATCTTAATAATTTAGCTTACTTATCAATTATTTTGTTGACTTCAACAAAATTTACAATTTATTGAAATTTTTCTATAAAAGGTGTTCCCTTTTGTTGTTTTAGGTCATACTTTTATATAAATTCAATTTATTTATAATACATAAAAACAAAAATCATATACAAATAATATATTTAAGTTAAAAATATTTTTTTGAGTTAGAACTGTTCAACATGAAAAGAAATACATAAACATATTATATAAATTGCTATTCTATTAGCTTAAATCAAATGTTTACAATTCATTTCCATTGTATTATCCTAAATTCTAACATATTTATAATCATCATCTACTGTACAAGACTACATATGTTTTTATCAATATAAATCAAAAAAAATTAAAAAAAAGTTCTTGTGCAGTAATCAACTGCTTGTGTACATTGCTGAAATGGTTTGAAACCCATTTTTTTTACTGTAGACATACAAGAAGAAGTAGTTGAGTTCACAAATTCTTGCAAAATGTGGCCTGTGCTGTAGACTTTAGTTGAGGGAAAGCAAAAAATTACCAACATTTAGCATGCAACCTGGTGAGCTAAAATAAGAAAAAACTAAAAAAGAGACAAACTCCTGTGAAAAAAATCCATGAGAAATCAATTGAAAAAAATGCAAAAAGGAAGTCACCTTCTTCAGAATGGGCCATTCAACAGTCAATTTAGTTAGTCCCATCTCTATTTTCAAATCCAAAGCTTCTCCAACAAACTTATTATAAGATATCTCATAAAGGTATGAAACTTTTCAGCAAAGAATACAATAAATATTAGTAGCTCTAGCCTACATCCCCACCTCATAAAAATATTTTTTCTTTCTACCATGGGTCTTCCATATTCTTATCATATATAGTAAGTCAAACATTGGCATGAAGGACAACTTAGAATGAAAATATTTCATCCAAAGTGTTGTACCTGAAAATTGAAGAGTTATTTGTTTTTTGTCTCACAGAAACCCTAGGATTTCTGAAGAGGTACATCTTTCTACATTACACATATTTAATGCTACCAAATTACATTTCCTTTTTTGCTCTCTTAGAAAAGTGAAGTATGTAAAGACATGAGGAAGAAATGTGCTTTAGACTCTGGTGATGAAATTGAAATTCCTGGGAAGGTGAAGCAGCAAAGCACTTTGATTTGATCTTCAAAATTATGTCAACACATTCCTTGAGAAAAGATCTCACTGGAACAGATGACCATGGAGCTTTTGAAAATCCTGAACATCCAAAGGAGTTCTTCAAAGCTAAAATTGGGGATTCTGATCTATGGTTACATGTGATTGTAATTCTTTCATTGTTATCTTTCCTCTTCTCTATATCCTTAATCTGTGCTAATTTTTTTAAAAATCAAAAATGAGGCAAATAAATACAACTGAAGCTAGCAACTGTTGTCCTCCCAAAACACCTCCTTTTGCATTCCAGAATATGAAAAACGAATATCAGCTTTATCCTCCATATTTTCCTAGTAATCAAGATTCCCAAGCTCTTCCCAATTCACCAAATTTACCATTTCCTGGGTTTGGGTACCCTTATCAATATCCTTTTACATTCATGAATGGTGTTGTTGCACCTCAAATTCCACTTCTTGCCACTTCTCCTACCATTGAATAAGCCACAAGTATTCCAGCTCTTCCTGATAAAATATTACATCCCTATCAAAGTACCCAAATAAAAAGAAAACAAAACAACAACCTCTAGTAGTCTGAGGGCCTCATCCCATGAAGACACACCAAATAATTTCCCAGAGGAAACATTTAAAGACTTTCTTAAATTTAAAAATGTAAATTCTAATGATAATAGAATAATAAAGGTTATGGGTAGTTTGGGAATGTGGCATTTGTCATACTTCAAACATGTAACATTTGATGATTTGATTACTTCTGGAGTACCTCATGGTGCAGCACATTTTATGCTATGAGCAGCAAAAAAATATGCTGTTCATTTAAGAAAAATAAATATCTTACTGAAATTTTTTTAATACATGCTGCTATAACTTATAAATCTGGTGTAGATTAAAACACACTCTGTTACAACTTATCATTTTGGACCTGAGTCTTATAAAATAAATGCTATTATAACTTTTAAATTTGGTGTAGATACTCATCAAACGTGCACTTTTATTACTTATCATTTCAGACATGTGTCTTATAAAATACAAACTGTTATTAATTATCATTTTGGACTTGAGTCTTATATAATACTTGCTGTTGTACTTTATAAATTTGATGTAGACACTCATAAAACACATACTTTCATAATTTACCATTTTGGACTTGAGTTTTATAAATTACATGCTGTTATAACTTATCAATTTTGAAACTTATAAAATACATGCTGTTATAACTAATAAATTTGGAAAAATTAAGTCTTAACTTTGATTATGAGGCTGTGTGAATATTGAGAATCTTGAATATCACATAAACTACTTAAAGGAACCTGACCCTTTTGAATAGGAAAAATAAATTTTTGTCAGAAGAAGTTTGTTTTGTCTTACATTTGGGTCAATCAATCATAATTTTTATATTTTGCTTTGTAAGTTTAAAATTTTTATTTTTTATTAATTAGTATTTGCCAATTTTCATTGAGTATCAAAGAAGGAGTATCATAAAAATGACTAAAATCATAATAACACTCATTTAAGATACCCAAATCCTTAGAATAAGTGTTATGTCACTCCTCTGGTAAAAAACATCTGCACAAAAGCTTCTGTCAGTATAGTCTAGTATATAAGTATGATATAATAGTGTTTATTTATGGTCCTATTACTTATTGATAAATGATTTAGTGATTAAACCTCAGGGGAAGACTAATAAAATAGTTATACTCAAATAAAACTCACAATACTTGGATTTAAATGCGTGCTAGTGGTGGAAAATAGATGAATAAAATATAGTTATAGCTTATATAAAGATAATATCAATTTATAATGGCTTTATAATATATTTCTGAATGCTAATAATTGTATTGTAGTGTTTGTTTGAATTTTAGTAATTGAATGATGATAAATAACCGTCAAAATCCCTCCTTACTTATACCCAAATCCACTGGAGTGCACAGACCTTCAATCCAGATGATGTCACTGCTATCCCCGGCAATTACAGCACTGTGAGGGCCCATCACTTCCCCATGGCGTCCACTTCAAGCAGATTCAACACCCAGACCTCCAGTAAGGACCCTCCATCACTATTAATGATACCACAGATCTATACCACAAATAGAAAATCCAGATAAAAGTGGATACCATAAAGAAACAGGTAAAATAAACAATCAAAAAGAGCTTTAATGAAACCAAAAGCATATAAAGGAAACAAATAAAATGTCCAAGCCCCCAATAACATCCCCAATCATCCACATTAACCCAGAAATGTCCTTCCAACCCATAAATCCGTGAATAACCATCCAAGGAAGTAAATTAAGTTGTCCAAACTGGGTGTATGCGCCTGATATAGGTGTCTATGCTTCTGTAGGCGTTGTGAGTCCACTGATTTTGTCCATATGACCTAAAATAAGCAGAAAAACAAAGTTTATAGGCTATTAAGGGGCTAAAACCCACTTATATACCTAAATATACATAATATACTGCATATTTCACTGAATATGAGATTTATGTATACATATAAGCTTATGTATGTCAATAATTACTTCATATAACTTAAGATAAGTATGTTATGACTCCATTAACACCTTAATAAGTATTATTAGGCTATGGATAAGCTATTTAAACTACTATAAGTTGTATAATAGAATAATAATTATATATATATATAATATAATAATAAATATTATTATTTTAACCTTATTTTTAAGATATAAGCTTAATTTACTTAAGGTTATCTTATTTTAAGCATAAAAAATACTCAGTCCTAGGGATATCTAGGCTGACAGCTTCCAAAATCACTCCATCTTCCTCCCCACCTGTTAAAACATGATACTTACTTAAATTTGAATTGAGAACAGAGAGATCCCTTCTCAATTGTTTCATATTGGGTGAACGATCTGGTAAGTAAATTATCATGCACCCCTTTTCTTGCAAAATTTGATGAAATCATCCATTATAATGTATTGGAGTGTTTTTCATTATCAATACACTTGAAAGGCCCAAAAATAGATTCATCTGAGGGAGCTAATAATTGTTACAATAACTCAGGTCCACAAAAATTAATAAACTATAGTGAAACTTACAAGTATCTGCTCCAAATAGTATTCAAAATGGTCACAAGTTACTGAACTAGATTGAAAATAAAGAGCAACTAAAACTGAGAGAGAAATGGCTGGAATGACATTGAATTACTGAGTGGCTCAAATTCAAGATAAATGTACTGTACATTGGCCGACAGGTGCCCGACCTCTATTTTGGGCAACACCATCAAGAGAAATTCCAAACTCATCTAACAAAAAAGTGATATTAAGAGATAAGAAAAAAAAATAGGAAAATAAGAAAAGAAACTTACCTGTAAAAACAAGAGACTTTGGCTCAAAATGACAAGCCAATGTTGCATATTGAGCTATCTGGGAAGGGTCTTGCTTGGGGGTGGACCTTCTGTATATTTTTTTGGGACATATTGAAAAGCAGGTGTAGCTCATTGGATCTAGTAGACAATGATACATGGATTTTATGCTCTTTTTGAAATTTCTGCTGGAGCTCTCCCAACTAGATGCTTGGCTAACTTGCAATGACTTCTTTCAGGAAGTCACACTCTTCAGAGGTTGATTCATAGGGTTGGCCATTTTTTTAGGTAGATGTCAGGATTTTCAACCACCAGCTTGAGTGCTATTGAAAAGTTTCTGTCATCAAAAAAGTGAGTCCTCACTAACATGTGAGCAGAACTTTTTATTAATTTCTGTAAGTGCCTTGTCATTGATTGCTTCCAAAACAACTTGAATTTTTAATCTTGGATTATATTTGCAAAAGCACATTTTGAGCTGAATGGATGAATAAATGATTTAATTTAGAAATAGTAATAAGATAAAATAAGTAGAGAGCTTGCCTTTGAATAAAAAGAGTGGTGCAAACAAAATCATCAATCCGTGAAAAGGAAAGGAAAAGAAAGAGAAAAGACTAACAAAGAGAAAAAGAAAATCAAACCAGGAAAGATGAAAGGAAAGACTGGATGAGAACCAGAGAAGAGAGAAGAGATTGCCATGAGTAGAAGGTATGGATATTACCTGAAGGATGGATGAAAGTTGATGGGTGATTGTAGGTAGAAAATTGAAAATTGAAGTCAGGGGATTGTTGAAAATGAAAAGAAGTTAGTGACAGAAAAAAAAGAGTAGAAAAATGAGAGGAAAGGAGAGGAAAGGAGAGAAGATTTTTATGCACCATTGGATGAAACCTGAGCAAAGATTAGAAACTGACTGGTGCATAGATAAATTAAGAGAGTGAGAGAAGTCAAAGTCATAAAAACTAGAAAAAAAGAGAGAAAACAGAGAGAATGCACCAAGAAGTCCAAAACATGAAAAGATATATCAAGTTTGAAGTGAGGTGGCATGAAAAAAGTCAATTGGTTTGGTGAAAATAGTGATTTGAAGGGGATAAACAATTTATTGGGAACTGTCAGAATCCTAAAGGTTTTGAGAGATCAGAAACCAAAATGAAAGGGGGAGAAAAACCTTACTGGGAACTGTCCAAATTGCCAAGGTTTTAGAGGGGGGGGCAAAGAGAAAAAAGGTTTAAGACAGGCTCATGACATGAAGAGTGACAATTGACTGTCAATGTATGAATAGACACTGGGGCAAAATTGTGTCATGTTTGCAGTTTGTGTGTCAATGTCCCGCAATAAAATGTGACATAGTGCATGACCCCATGTCACACATTTTTACAAGATATCAAGTCCCACAATAAAACAAGATGCAGGGCAGGTCACATTGTCATGCTTTTTTTGCAAAACTCTATCTCTCGTTTTGAGTGTGGGACATTGACGCCCTAAATGCAAATGTGACACAATTTTGCCAGTGATCCCTTAGGGTTTGTGGGCTAAACTGTGTCACGTTTCAAGTCCGAGTGTCAATGTCCTGCACTAATACGTGACATTGTGCGTGACCCTGTGTCATGCTGAATTATGAGACATCAAGTCCCACAAAACAAAACGTGACAAGTGCCGGTCACCATGTGACGCATTTTTGTGAGGCTCTGTGTCACGTTTGATGTGCAGGACTTTGACACCCAAAACGTAAACGTGACACAGTTTTTGGCCCTTGGTGAGAGTAGCAGCACAAAACTGACAAGTTGACACTTGAAGCAAGTGGCTAGGTCTATTGTCAGCAGATGATTTTGCAGCCATTTTTTTTTTTTCGCGATTACTCTTTTTTTTTTTTTGTCCAAAAACCGCAAGCTTTCTTGCATTGGCTGTATATATATATATATATTAACTTTTTGGTGACTTTACAGTTTATATTGTCATTGGAACACAATACATTGGTGCTATCTATTTATTTATTTTTTATTTTTCATGAGTGAACTCTCACTGTCTTAATAGTAGTACAAGGTAGTAGTTTTTTATTTTTATTTTGGTTTATGTGGCTCCTGTCCCACACATTTAATTTATTTTCATAGTTTGAGCAGTATGGAGCATGAATGTAACGAGCGAATTGAAAAGAAAATTAAAAAATGACAGCGTAAGTATGTCATAATCTTCTTTTTTTTTTTTTTTTTTTTTTTTTCAATCGAGTTTGCTGTCATGTCCTTATAACGTGCTTGTTTATTTATTTTCTGTTATTCTTTATTATCCCAGATGAGCTATCAAATAGAGAAAGTTTTTTATCTCCCTCAGTATCCCGATTTAAGAACTCAAAAATTCACTTTTTTGAAAAAAAAAAAATCTAAAAATAAATGAATAAATGAAGCCTTAAATGGGTTTTTTATACATATATAATTTCCTTGCGGGTAATTTATCGACATGCTACTCAATCAAAATACAAAGTTTGAAGTGAGAATGGGGAAAAAAAAAGTTGACTGAGTAATGATAAAAAGAGAGGTGCCATATCTTTTTGTCCGGCCGCAACACATATGTACAATGGAATATTTTTAGTAGCTTTTCCCTAAGACTTTCACGTCTAGATTATTATATGTGAGTTGAATACAAGCTGATATCCTGCACAGCACCAACCATCTTCGATATAGCTGCATGCCCCAGCTCTTCTGTGTAATATTGGCTGACAGTTATCAGGATGATGTATGTTTTTGTTGGTATGATGCCACTTTGGAGGAGGTTTTCGGGAGTATCAGTTGGTATATATTGATGTTTCGATCGAGTGTATGTATGTATATACAAACATTGGTAGTTTTAGTGAAAATGATTTATTTTTAATTGATCTCCTATCAAACTATCATTAAACTTCAAATTGATTGCAGTAGTGATTTTTTTGATTTGTTTGTGGGTGTAATGGAGGATTGATTGAAACAAGGAGATTTGAAAGGGGTCTGTGGGTTACATTATGGGTGGTTGTGGGGCAAAAGATAGAGCCCAAAATAGGTAAGAAGGCAGGTCTGCAGGGGTTTCGATGGAAAACCGTAGGAGAGTAATGGGGACTAATCTAGACGGTGGGAATAGTCGAGTGCAGACAGGACGGGAAATCAAGCTCAAAGTTAAGGATTGAGAGAGGGAAGATGTTTAGAGATGGAGCAAACGATTGAAAGAAAATTGGAGCTCATCATCCAACAAGCGAAGAAACAAGCCAAGCGCAATGTTTGAGATGTGGAGATATACGTCAGAGGGATATGGAGATGGGAGATGCAGGGTGGAGATCAAATCGATCTTCATCGCCAGCAGATTTCGCTGTTGCTTGGGCGTGTGGGATGAAGATCTGATCGAGAGATCGGTGGCATTTTAAAAGACCCAGCTGTTGCTTGTTGGCCACTCCAGTAGCCTGGCCATGACTCTCCAACAGCAGCAACAACTCCACTCTTCTTCTCCTAAACATGTTATCATCATTGGCTAGTCTTGCCTTGCTTATTGCTCATATTGCCTTGGCTGATAGCGCCTTCTTATTCTCATCTTTCCCTGTTCAGGAGCTGGTGTGGGTGGGCTGGCAACAGCAGCTCGGTTGGCAAAGGCTGGCCTCAAAGTTACCCTTCTTGAAAAAAATAACTTTAGCGGCGGGAGATGTAGTTTAATCCATAAGGATGGATTTCGCTTTGACAGAGGTCCAAGTGTGTCTTCAAGTCATCTTCAATCAGACATATAAACTCATGGCCATCAACATGTTTATTATTCAGGCTTTTATTTGATGCCTGAAATATTTACTGCCTTGTTTAAAGATCTAGGTGAGCGTGTCGAAGATTGGTACGAGCTCAAGAAATGTGAACCCAATTATATGTAAGTTGTGTGTGTCTCATCTTGCGCACCTGTCAAGAAATTCGACATTGAGAGGAGTTCGAGTTTCTTCTTTTTTCTGATGTGATAAAAAAGCGTTCACTATGATGATCATGAAAAAGTCACTCTGTCCACTGATATGCCCACCATGAAATCAACTATTGAAAAATGGGAGGGCGATGGTGGTTGGGCTAGGTTCTTGGATTTCATGCAGGAGGTCAGATTTGCTTGTTATTTTTAACTGTCCAGCAGCCATCCCAACATTTCTTACTTTCCCTCTCCTGTTTTCATCTTCCCCAATAGTCTAGAGCCCACTATGATGTATGTTTAATTTTCTATTATTGTTTCATGTTCTTTTTTTCTTTTTCTTTCTTTCTTATAGCCCAGACAACTGATTCTTTCTCTTTTGCATAATTTGATGTAGATTTCCATCAAGGAAGTGCTGTTTAAAAATTTCACTTCATATCTTTCGCTCATCTCTTTGAAGTATGCCTTGTAAGTATTTCATAGGAGTCTCTAAGTTCAAAACGAAATTTCATTGTCCTGACAACATAAACCTTTATGTGTGTGTTTCTAAATTTTACAGAATGACACTCGAGTTGCATGTTTTTGATAATTTATACAGAAGAGCTAGGAATCATTTCTGGAGTGAAAGAATGCGCAGAGCTTTTACCTTTTCAAGCATGTATCGTGAGTTAATTTTTAATTTATTGTCTTACTACCGTCAATTAAAACATCGTCCTTAATGTGATTGACTTGATTTTCGACTTTTTCTAATTTGATTTCACTTTTGAACTCGATTCATGCATGGATGATGGACACCGCAGTTGGGATGTCACCTTTCAAAGCTCCAGCTACTTACAACTTACTGCAATACACCGAAATTTCTCAGGGTACATATCCACTCCTTCTAAAAAATGGTTTTGATAGCTATTAAAAGTGATTCTGCTTATAAAAAATTACTATATATGTTTAGGTATTTGGTACCCTGTTGGCGGTTTCCATGCTTTGCCTCGCTCTTTGGCCGGCATCGCTGAGAAAAATGGAGCTAAAATTATGTATTCGACTCCGGTTAAAGAGATTCAAGTCATGAAGCCTGGCTCCAAGCACAGTAAGGCTGTAGGCGTAAAATTGGAGGACGGAACTTCCATCACGGCGGATGCTGTTATTTGTAATGCAGATCTGATCTGGTCCTACAAAAACCTTCTGCCCAGCTCATCATACACAGAGAAACTTTCAAGTGATAAGACAAAATTAACTTGCAGCTCGATTTCATTTTACTGGGGTTTAAAACGTTCTATCCCAGAATTAGTAACTCATCAAGTCTATTTAGCTAAAGAGTTTCGTGAAAGC